>MU228104.1:11604932-11624861 GCA_018584345.1 Thuja plicata
TTTTCTACCTAGGATTAAAAATAAGTTTTCTAAAATAATTTACAAATTAAAATTTAAAACTTTATATAACAATTTATTTTAATTCTATTTAAAAAAACTGTAAACATTAAACACAATGTACATTTTTAAGCATTAAACTAATTAAAAACAACAATAAAAAATATTTTTAATAAAAAAAATAATAAAAAATAAATAAAAAACAATAATACGTACCTGTAGTAGGAAAAATGGCAACAGGGGGGTCGGTGGTAGCTCTTAAAAACGGGTACCCGTCCACAGAAAAATGTAATCTTATTTTGCTAATTGTGAAAATGATTTGCAAAACGGTTTAAAATAAATTTTAAATAGTTTTAAAAAACGGGCACCCGTTTCTTAAAAAACGGGTGCCCGTTTTGCCAAGGGCACCCAAACCAAAACGAACACCCGTTTTATATTTACGGCTCAGGCACCCGAACCATAACGGGCACCTGTTTTTTAAAAAATGGGTGCCCGTTTCTATTTGCCAATTTTTTTTGGCCGCGTACTTCCGCGAAATTGGCACTCAACTTTGTGCTTGCACCCCCTTGTCGACCATTGAAATTTCCTGCAAGTGACCGTTGGGACTTCCACCTTTCCCACTCCCGTGCGCGCTCCATGATCAATTTTTAGTTTTGCATACCACAATACTTGCTAGGTCACAAGACTAACACCCTACTTCTTGTTTAAGTATGTTAGAGTAAATAAATTTAAGAATGAAAGTTACAACAAAAATTCAAACAATTATATTCCGCTTAAAAAAAAGTTTCAATTATTTTCATTGAATTTAAATGAAATTCATTAACGACAAAAAAAATAAAAAATACAAATTTGCGATTGCTAGTTCTAAAGTACATCTTCGTATGGATGTAGCCATTACAACTTATTGGAGTGCAATTGCTAGTATTGTATTTAGTTTTCTTATGCCAGTAGACTTCTTCCCCGAAATGTCTTGTCTGAGCAATTTCCTTTGGAATCTTTTTTATGCTGGGGTACATATTTCAGCTTCCCCTCTTTTTATTATTGTACTTGCCGTAGGCAATATACTATTGCATTAATTGCGCACCAATAATGAATTAGTTTTACACCAATAAACCAATAACAAATCACTATTTTTTTCTTGTTTAACTATTTGTAAAGTTTAAATATTTATTTACGAATTAAATATATTCTATAAATTACTTATTTCAATTATGATTGGCTCAATTGATTTGGTCTTATAGACTCCTTTTTTCGGAGCCTTCTCAAATTTGTTTTTTCAGATTGTTTTTAACCATAGTTTTGTAATATATAATTCATATATCATGTAATTTATTTTGAAATTGGTCTTTTAATTTACATTGAAATTGGTCTTTTAATTTACAATATAGTATAATAATTATGAGATACTATATTTTATATTTTATTACTGTAAACATGTTATTTTCATTAAAATTTTTAATTATTTATAATATATAACTATTATATATTCTAAAAACTTTACTATATTATATTTTTAATATATATATACATATATATATGCTATAAATAATTATTACAATTTATAACATATAATATAAAAGTATTATATCATATATGCTATATTATATAATTTTAGTATTTCACTAATTCTTTATTTATTATTTAAATTATTATATACGAAATTTCTTATTTAATTTTTAATCTATAATAACTCTAGTTAAAATATATATAATATTTATAATTAAATTAAAATTAAATTTATATATATAATTATAACTAATTAGACAAGTATAGGACACTACGTAGCACTTATTACTTGCTATACACGCTACAATTTCATCCGTCACTCCTCCTTCCACCTGATGAAACGATGGGACGCTTTTGGCTTTAAATCTTACTTTCTGAGATTTGTGGGGTCGCTCTGTCTGTGGATTAAATTTTTATCTCGCACAATATAAACAGAATTTCGTAGATGTTGCCCGCTTGCTCTTATTGCGCGCGCATCCCGCTCCCATCTTTCAACGAAATTCTGTCATATGTGGAAACCGCATAGAGAACACTGTGTGCTTGATGGGGTCTTTTATCCATGGAATCTTTGTGCGCCCTCTCACATTATTCATGCTGCAACGATTGCTTAGCCCACCGGTTTTTCCATTCTATCCCTTCACTCGCTGTGTTACCACAGTCTTCTATCCTTTCTAATCCCCCTTCTTTGTTTCAGTTCCTCTTCGATTTAATCTTATGCCATGGCAAGAGCAAATGCCTTTGCGGAAATTCTGCCACCCTCTACATCTGCATCGTCTTCAACTCCAACAAAAAAGGTACGGTACGATGTATTCATAAACCATCGTGGCCCTGACACCAAGAAAACCCTGGCTGAATCAATCTACCGTGCCCTCAAGCTCATGGGACTCGAAGTGTTCTTAGATGAAGCAGAGCTTGAACTAGGCGATTCAATACCCTCTGAAATACAAGAGGCCATGAAATCTTCTTTCCTTCATATTGCTATATTTTCACCCACATATGCAGAATCCCCGTGGTGTTTAGCCGAGCTATCGTATATGCTCAAAACTGAAAAGCCAATTGTTCCCGTGTTTTGCAATGTTGATCCCAGTGATATCCACTGGATCTGTAAAGGAAAAGGAAGCTATGCTAAAGCGCTTTCCGAGCATGAAGCCAAGGCCAGATATCCTTCACAAACTCTTGAAGATTGGAAAGTGGCGCTGGAAAAGGTTTCATATGCTAAGGGCCACATTGTCAAGAATGAGCAGTAAGTATCGGATACTCAGTTCCTCTTATTACATGTTATTATATATATTATATCTCAGAGTACAAGATAGTTGTTCGTACAATGGGATCTCTTCTCTTATTGACATAGATTGGAAAGATTTGTTATCATCAAAATCTGATTTAAAGTTTTTTTCAAGAGAAATGTCTATACAGCCATCAAAAGGGTGTTTGATAAGGTAATTTCTTGCATTTCTAAAAGGTTCAAGGGATATGTCCATAGAAAATTATAGGTGAAATAAAAATAAAAATATGAATTTTGATTTGTACAAATAATCAATATTATTAAATTAGTTATTTTCAATTTTTTTAAAAAGGGTGTTAAAATATATTTGGTTTAATGACAAAGTTAATGTTATAGACAACTAAATGGTGTTGAGTTCAAATCTTTTTCCATTAAAAAAAGAATGCAAAGGAGTTGGAGTTGTTGCTTTATGCATTTGTTTAAAAGAATATATTTATTAGAAACATAAACCCTATGATAATGATTATTAAACATGCTATAAATATAAATCATAATTTAGTGATTCCTTTTTGTTTTTTTTGTTCAGGAGATAAACTGTGGTGCAAGAATACACTCAATTCAAATCAGAAAAACTTTTCCTTGCTTAGATATTGCTTGAAATGGACACTATGCTGCAAAGCGCAAACTTAAGGGTTTCTGTTTTCTTGAGTCATTACTATAGTCTCATGCCATTCATTACAGCCCTTCATTGCCGAAAGGAAAGATAATAACAGTTCATACAAACAAGAACCCATCCTATTTGCAGCCATGCAAATTTATGGAGGACCATACCTAATCTCCTTAAAGGAGGATAACTTTGAAACATATTCCTGAAAAATATGGGAAAGAGGAATCTATCGATATGGTTACAGCTTATGATTATGCATTAGCAGTTATGTTGACCAGGCACCATTCCCTTTTTTATATTATAGGAGGATGCCATGGATGCAATAAAGTTTGAAAGAGGTGCACTCGAGGGTTTTGGCATGTAATACCCTGCAGCCCTTTAGTTTGAGTAAGATTACTAATAAAGGCAAAGCTATGAGGGATTTCAGAACAGGATCCTGAATTAGTTACCCAGATACTTTGGGTTATATTGGTCACAAATTGGAAGATAGTTAGTTTTGACTTTGCTATATATATGTTCTCAATGATAACAACTTTAGTAATAATTGTCTTGATAAATATTGATATGGATTGTATTGCAAGCAATGTCCTCAAAATGACGATTTTAGACTATTGATTATCTAGATTGTGTCTAAAATAATTTATTTAGTTATTTATAGTCTAAGTGTAGGATACCCACACTAATAATTACATAGGTTCATGTTTTTAGATAAAACAATGATGGGAGACGGTGACCCGAACAATGTGCATCAGAGTAGTGTTCTTGAATAAATAATTTCAGGTTATTAGTAATTTATATTAGTGTTATCTTGTTCATGCTTAGGAAATCATAGTACTGAACTTGCGATGCCTTAAAAATATTTTTGAGGGACATGAATATTACTTGATTAAAGTTTTCAGACTAACAATTGTGCAGAATAATGGTCGCCTCAACTACAGATTTCAAAAGTCATCAGTTAATCAGTGAATTGTTAGATTAATAGTAGAAGGCTTATTACTTAATCCATTTTTAGAAAATTGCATATATACTTAAACTAGAGGATGCTCAGAATCATGACCACAGGTTAGTGTTTTGAGAAAATTATCTAAGTATGTAGATAGCTATGTTGCATGGGTACTCGTACCCATACCCCTGGTACGTGTACCGGGTACTTAGTGGGTACTCAGTGGAGAGCATCATAGCTAAGGACCTTGATTAAGATTTCTGATTTTTGTTTCAGTTTTTTGTTTGTGTATCAGCTTGCTGTTTACCAAGCTTAATTCATATGTAATCAGTTTGAAACTTTGATACAATACTGATTAACAGTAAACTTTATCATTGTTCAAGCCAGAAGTTTAACATTTGCAATATGTCATTGTTATATATGATTTATAATCTTCTTGTTCATGTTTAAAGTCTGCCTTCTCTGATATGCATCTAAACATTTAGCATATATTATTATAATTTATTACAAACACATTGCAAATCTGAAACTGAAAACAATACATTACATCACCAAACTTTATCACTGTTCTTGTTTTGAAAACTCATTGTCATGACTCATATTTTCAGATTTTCTATAAAATATTAAATTATATCAAGAAAAAGTTTTGACATATCCAAGTACCCCCGTCCCCTATTTAAAAAAATAGTCGTACCCGTACCCGTACCCGTACCCGTACCCAAAGTACCCAAGTACCCCCGTCCCCGTGCAACCTTGGTAGATAGTGCTAACATGGACAAGGTCAAACCTAATTGAAGAGTGGTTACTCTATTTCACAAGATGACTGTATTGGTGATAGGTGATAGTGCATGCACAAAGCAACCAGGGAAAGGAATCATGGCCAAGTATCAACTATGGTGATATAAATGGTTGACATAAATCCAAGATAGTATGCCTAGTTATTATCATGAAAACTAAAGAATTGGAGAGTTTCATGTACAACATGAGATTTGGACAATTGATGGGAGAAGAAAAGGGCAAGCGAATTGATAAATGGAGAGATGTTGAACAAGAGGCAAAATTGCCAGCTCAAGCACACCACCAAATGGACAACTAATCAAAGGAAGCAATGAAATCTGGCTCAAGAATCCAAGGAATGTCATTATTTCGGTGAAAGAAAAAAATCTCCAACCAAGATTCAAAAGAGCCAACATGCCTCCTCAGACAACCAATGGGATTCAAGAAAGGATGGACTCAAAAAAATAGGTATAAGTACAAGAAGAGATCACCAAAAGAAGGCTAATAAAACAAGACATGTGAACGCTACACAAAGGAAATAGAATCGTCAAAAGAAAAGTAAACAGGGAGGCTTTGATAATGAATTTGTTGAACACTAGCCTAAGTTGCTAACAATGCTTAAAGCGTATGAACACAATTCAATTTGTGTAAACACATGTGTGTACCATGTGATTCCCATATGAGCGATTGCTATGGTCCATAAGTATGTGTGTCAAGGGAATTCTACAAATTATTAAGTTGCAAAATGATGGGGAGAAGCCTATCACAACTAAGTGATGGAAACAAGCTTAGTCAAAAAGAGCAAAAGGACAAGTTCATCATGATAAACATGATTGTTGAAGTTATGAGAGGCTAATAAATAGTTGGATATGGGTCATGTATATGCATGTTCATTAATATTCGTGTGTCCAATTTTGGTCTACTTGTTGACTATTAGAGGCTGCAGAAAATGGTTAAGTTGGACAAGGTCCTGCATTGTTTCCTGATTATGACGCTTATTGATGGTGGTGCATCTCACTGTTACCCCCAAGAAGCTAAGTAACTGTAATGTCCCCAATATGGAGCCAAGGGATTAATAAGGGTATAAAATGATTAATTAAATAAGAGGCCAAAAAGCTAAAGTCACAGCAAATACTGTTTTAATTATTCATTATGGGGCCACACCTTAAGTTCCTATTTTTCAGTCATTGATGGGGTCACTTTAAGTTATAAATGTTTTTATTTGGCGAATCATTCATGGAAGAATTTCTATTAGATAGTAATCTTAGTGCTTAAAGCAAGTCGCGTAAAAGCCAAGATTTATGGAGGAATTCATTGCTTTATGGGTGGAGAGTCTTTTTAAAGGGGACCGATGACAATTGGAAGGGTATTATTATGCATCTTGATATTTTATATTTTCTTCTCTGCAAGAAACATCTCAGTATTTTCAGGACAAAACCCCTGGAAAACTACAGAGCTTGGATGCAACCCTGGTTTCTCATGAAGTCTCCATTGAACCATTTACAGGAAAACAATGTGATCTGCAATCTGATGACAGTTTTTGATCTATTCATACACAGGATTTTCAGTGTTCATTTCAATAGTTATTGGTCTGTCTAAATATCTGAGAGGGC
Source organism: Thuja plicata (assembly GCA_018584345.1). Classification (NCBI taxonomy): domain Eukaryota; kingdom Viridiplantae; phylum Streptophyta; class Pinopsida; order Cupressales; family Cupressaceae; genus Thuja; species Thuja plicata. The sequence goes on from MU228104.1 coordinate 11,611,661, forward strand.
AGCGATTTCATATTCAGCAGGAGATCGACGCATACAAAGGGATTCATAATTGGCGTCCATAGTCTGATATTCAGCATAGCCACGAGAAAAACCAATGACAGTACATGTCAAGTTTGTAATAAATCCTTGCACATTATTTACTGAAATCAATTCCTAGATTACCAAGTCTTCAATTCATAAATATTTGCCAGTACATTACAAGTTCAATATTAGTTGTCGCATACAATTGAATGGTAATATTTAGGATCAAGGATTGTTAAGCAAATTTTAAAGAAACTTTCTTATTGGTTGGGAAAGGATCATTTCAGTGGTATCAGATCACAGTGACCCTGCCAGTCTGTGAGGGTTTCAATTGCGTGTCAACTTTTTTCAGTTGCATGTCAGATTTTTTAGCTGCATGTCAGATTTTTCAGCTGCATGTCAAAGATTTTCAGTTGCATGTCAAGTTAGATGATTGCATGTGAGTTAGCTACTCTTGCATGTTAGTTTAGATGCAGTTTATGAAGAGGATTATCATTGCATGTTTTTTTGATAAGTGATACGTTTTTAAATTAATGTTAATAAATTTTAGTACATCCATAACCATGGGAAATGGCCTGAGAAGCCAGATAATTCTGTCCCACCCTTACATTGCAACAACATAAACAAACCCCATCGCTATACCTCGCGGCAGCCCAAAAACCATTGCTATACATTACATCGATTCTTTCATATTCAACTATGCCCTACGAAAACGAGCAACTATATTCCTAGCATGAGCAAAATCAGCGACTAAAAACAATACGTTGTCCCCCACTTGCAGAGCATCGCCTCCTTGGTCTCATTAACCACTATCCCTCCTTTGGTCTCAACCTTGCCCTTCGTGCATCCAAGGATTGGTTCTGTCGACACCTCCATTGGTTTCCATCGCGCATCCTCTGTGTAGATTTACACAGCATGTACTTGCACTTACGCTTGCGCTCTACCTCCAACCTCCTCATGTCTTCCTCCAGCTGCACGATAAACCTCGACAGCTCCACCAACCGCCTCTTGCTTCTCCCACTCTAGTGTTTGGGAACAAAAGACCCGAACGCAGTGAAGGGCTTAGCTTCCTCCATCGCACCTTCAATTCTCCTCGATTAGCCCTCCTTTGTGCGAAATTCCAGAACAAAGGTTTGAAAATCTGTAGTCCTCCACCATCTCTGCTATATTCCGTTCTTGCAAGGCAACTCCTACATTAGCCATTTTATCTGCAATATAGTTCCCTTCCCTTAGAGTATGAATTACTCTAAAATCTTCAAATTCTTCCGAAATTCGCCTAATCCTTTGAATATACTTATCCAAAAACCACGAAACCATTTTCCCTTTAACAATTCCATTTATAACAATCTGGGAGTCTCCTTGAATACAAACCTTTCTTCCTCCACATCTCTTAGCTAATTTGATCGCAAAAATAGTGGCCAAGCATTCCGCCACATTATTTGTACCTTCTGGCAACGCTTTCGCTCCAAGCATTAGAATGTTATTGCGAGTGTACCTAACCACACAACCGACACCACTCTTCCCCGGGTTTCCTCTAGAAGCCCCATCAAAATGTACCTTCACCCATTCATCCCCTCGGATATCCTCATTCAAATCTTCCACAATCTTCTCCGCTAAAGGTTTAGCCCTCATAGGCCCCTGGATCAGCCGGAAACAAATCAAAGGCCAACGAGATTGAATATTCGAGTCATTCCTCGAGAAAGGAACTTTGGCCACATTAACTTGAGATGCTGCATTGTTGACCAATTCTGAAATTGCTCTATCTAGTCTCTGTGAGAACCTGCCCCACACCTCTTCCTTTCCTTGAAAAACTCTCCTCTTTCTCTTTTTCCAAATTTCCCACACAACCGTTGATGGAGTTACCACCCAAATTGCTGCAAATATGGATTTTTCTCTAATCTTTGGCCAAGATATTAGCCAATCTCCAATCTTTCAAGGAAGTGGACCAGCCCACCCCAACTTATTAAGGACAATTTCTCAACATTTTTTGCGAGAATCTGCAATTGAGGAGCAAATGATCATCGTTCTCCTCCGCCACATGACACAAAAAGCATTTGAAAGGGCTAGAAAAGCCTAACCACTCCAACCTTTCACTAGTAAGAATTCCGCCCCTACTCGCTAGCCAAGTAAAGGCCCCTGCTTTGGGTAGACAAGCTTGATGCCAACATATCCTTAATGCCCACTTCCCCTTGGTAACTTCATTCTCTAAGAGCTTGTACCCCAATTTTACTGAGTAATCCCCACTTTTGGAACAACATCAAATAATTTTGTCTTCTTCTAACAGCGAAGTAGGCCTTTGATACAGAGTACTCTTAAAATTGCTAACTTCGTCTGCATTGAGTCCCAACATTGTAGGGTCTTTCCATTTACAGTTCTCCCCATCCACCCGCTCCTCCACATCCATGTAGTCCCTCACCCGATCCCCCCACATTTGTTTAGCTGCTTGAATGACATTCCTATTTTCCAACAAAGACGACATCTTCTCCATTCCATCCCATGAATCATCCCAAAAGTCCGCCCTCCTACCATTCCCAATCTGCCAAGATACATGCTCTGAAATGAGAGGCCTACAACTAATAATAAAATTCCAAAGAGCCGATCCACGAGGAGGGATATCAACTGTCAATATACTCTCTCCACTTCCATCGGTCAAATATTTTTTCTTAAAAATTTGCACCCATTTCTTCTCTGGTCGTTTGTACATATCCCATACTAGTTTCACTCCTACTGCTTCATTCATTAGTCTCCAATTCTGTGATCCCGCACCACCACTCTCCTTAGGTTTACACACTTTATCCCATGACAACAATGAGACTTTGTCTTGCTCGCTATTACCATTCCACAGGAACTTATGCATTCGCTGTTCAATTTGCTTAAAATTTTTTACTGGTATCCTATTGCAAGACATTGAGTAAATTAGAAGAGCTGAAACAACAGATTTTAACCCCAAATACCCCCGCAATATTTCTCTGTAGATTCTCCTCTACATTGAAGAAATATATTTCTGATTTCATCCAATTGATGTCTTGCCCAGAGGCTTCTTTATAAGTGTCCAGGACATGCTTCATTACCCTTGCTTCCCTCATTGTTGCTCCCCAACCAAAAGGGTATCATCTGCAAATTGTGAGTGTGATGTAGGAGCTAAGCCATTTGCAATTCTCACTCCTTTCCACAAACCTTGGCATCTCTATTTTGAAATGAAAACCTTGTCGCAGCCCCCTGGAAGTTGGAAAGAAACCCTGTGGACTACCATTGACTAATACCAACGCCCTATAATCACTAGTCATACTCTTTATCCAATCAATCCATTTACTATTAAACCCAAATCTTTCTAGAACTTGATACAAAAAACCCCTCTCCACTCGATCATAAGCCTTCCTAATACCTAATTTAAGCAACATAGAGCTCTTCTCACTAGTCGTGGTAGAATGGATTACCTCATGTGCCACAATAATGCCATCTACAATATTTCTACCAGGAGTGAATCCGCTTTGCTCAAGGGAGATTAACTTATCCAACACCAATTTCAATCTATTTGCTGCCACCTTGGTGATGATTTTATATATCAAATTACATAGAGAAATCGGTCTGTAATCCTCTAGAGCCTCCACCTTGTTTTTCTTAGGAATCAAAGCCACAGGCCCTTGATTCTTCTACCACCCCTAGCAGCTCCTCTTTAATCATCTCCCAAAATTTGTGGTAAAAAAAGGCTTGGACTCCGTCTGGGCCTGGAGATTTATCCCTAGCTTAAACTAAAAACAGCTGCTTTCAATTCCTTTATATTGACTGGTTCCATCAACATTTTATTATCCTCTTCTGTCAGGCTCTGATCTATCACCTCCAAAATTTGTAGCCTTTCATTCCTCACATCCCGTTCTCCTACACTCCACAATTGGGAATAAAACTCAACAACTGTCCTATTAATTTCTTCTAGTTCTTTCACTTCTACACCTTGAGTTCGAATCTTAAAGATTCTATTTATGGACCTGCAGGTTTTAACTGAGTAGTGGAAATATTTAGTGTTACGATCTCCTGCTCTCAATCGTGTTTCTCGAGCCAAAATCTCATCATACTTAATCTTCAAATCCTTCTCAGTCTCAAAATCAACGACATCCATTCCATCCTGAATACTTTTACTATTCAAGCCCTCCAGCTGATCCTCCAACAATTTCTTTTCAACAAAGATATTCTTAAAATGATCCCGATTCCAAGCTTTAAGCTTCTTCTTAATCCATTTCAACTTCTTAAAAAATTTAAAACTCTTATTACCTACCACAACTAGAGCATGTATCCACCAGTCTTGCACCATCTCAAAGAAACCTGCTTCTCGGAACTACATTTGCTCTAACTTGAACGGGTTCCTTGATGACATTGTGTCTCTGATGAGAAAAAGAGACACAGGGAAGTGATCTGAGCCCGTTTGGGGTAAAATCTCTGGTTCACAATGACCTGCAGCCCCCTCCATTCCTCCAACAAAGAATCGGTCCAAACGTTCAACTATGTTGGAAAACCCTACCATTCGGTTGGTCCAAGTGTACTGCCCATTCTTAGATCTAACCTCCCACAATCCATTATTGGAAACAAATTCCTAAAAATCCCTTTGAACTCTCCTCAACCTACCTAAACCACCCCTCTTGTCCGCTGGGTCCAAAGTCGCATTGAAGTCACCAGCAAGAATCACACAATCCTGTTGAAAATACTCTAACTTCCGACAACTTCTCCCACAGCTCCCGCTTTTCCTGTCTTCGTAGGGCTGTGTATATAAATCAAATAAAAACTAACATCAAGACTGAAAAGTGAAGAACAACCATCTACAAGTTCAAAACAACATAAAAGAAAAGAAGAAATGAATTTTGAATCAGAATCTCAATCATAGTCAAAAGAAGGGCAAGTTCAAGAGGGATTTGATTCTAAGCATGATGAATTATGTTTTAAAAACGAGTCAAAAATTGAAATGAATGAGAAGGGTAAGGAGTTGCAGCCAGGAGGAACATTCTTGAAAGGAAAAAATTCAGAAGTCGCCATTGAAGGAAGGATGAAGAAGAAAGAGGAAGATTTTACTTCTTGTTTGCAGCCTACAAATGATCATGGAAAAGACAAAATTCAGTCATCATATCTAGAAGTTTGGACTTCTAGCCGAACATGTGGAAGCTCTAAGGAAGATAAAGCCATGTTCGCATGTTCACTCCAACCACAAGAGGATATGAACAAGCAAGAAGCAACAATTATAGGATCATGTGAGGAATGCGTGGGCCTTTGTGGTAGCCACAAGGTGGAGGAAGATGCTTCTATGGAGTTTGCAAACTCTACTCTGATTGATCAGCTACATGGGGATGTGGATTCCACCAATATTCCTTTGCATGAGACAGCTCTACAATTCATTGGTAAGAAATCACTTTGTGATAATGTATGGTAATGTAGTGAGATAGATTTCACTTGTCTCATTCATATGCTTGCAATGGAGGATTGCTTGTTGAAGTCATATGAAGCATTTTAGCTTAGAGAGCTGATTGTGGGGACTAGAAGTTTGCCTAACCATAGGGTTTTACAATACGATAATGTTTGGTTTGTCTTGATGATTCACCATGGATTTGGTTGGAGGCAAAGAGCACATTGGAAATGCAGGTTTGGAATGGTAAGGCAACATATGACTTTGAGCACCAGAGGTTAGAGCTTGTTGAAGATAACAAAGACACTTCAAGGGATCATAATTTAAATTCCTTTAATGCAATCGACAATCCACTATTAACACATGAGCAATGCATTGAGGAAAGCCAAGTATGGGTCGATAAACACATGATAGAAGTTGAAAACGTTGTCTGCCCACTATCGGATTTCATGACAACAAGTAAAGAAGAGCATGAGGTAAATGATCCAATCCACAGTTATGCTGATGATAGCTTGTTGGTACATGAGATGGATGAGAAAAGTGTTGAGGAACACAATTTTGATTTTTTGAGTTAGACGAACAATTCTTTGTCATCACATGAACCTTGTAGTGAGGTCATTCACGAGAGGTTTGATAAGTATTCAGATTGCTCAAAGACTGATGAAGAACTTTAAATTGACATGGATAGTGATAAATTGGAGTCTAAGGGCAATGATATTAATGCATCTACTAGTGTGATCATTGATTCTCATATTGGCACCACTCCACATGTTGAAAAATTAGAAGTTGGCGTACAAGGCTGGGAACAAAAGCCGTTGGTGTGGAAAGACTTGTATGATCATTGGATGGAGTTTAATGATTCTAAAGAAAGCATGGAAGAGAAGCCTAAAATTTTGGAATTGGACAACTGTAGTTTCTTTCCTCATTCCCGTGAGATTGCAACCTTGACATATGGATTTAGCAACGAAGAGGAGTCCACCAACATTGGCACCCAAGGTACAAAGACTGAGCATGAAGTTTACAATGAAAGGGTGCTTGTGACTATTGTCTCTCAAAAATGCACCCTTGCTAAGTCTTCGAACTTAGCTTTCTGGAGGAACATAGAAACACTCTTGAGCAGTGGGTCGCTTAACAATTGGAGCGAATCCCCGGATTCTATGCCGGTTCCTATATGATGCTTCACCTAAAAGATTTACTAAAACTACTCTCTGAATGGGAAAAAGGGAAGAAAGCTTGCATGAACTTAAACTGTAATTGAAAACTAACTGAGGTGATGCACCAAGATTGATTCTGGGACATAGAATCACAGAGTGGCACACAAGTTCACCATTTACACTGACTTATTACAGCATGCTTCCTGCATCAATATTTCACTAAAAGGCATAGGTTCACTTGACCTACAAAAGCAAGACAACTTCACGATCTTAATGACCTGCATAAAACATACTAACAACAGACAAGGTGAAAAACTCCAAGACGAAACTCTAGGGAAAGAGAAAGACCTTTCACAAGTAGTCTGATCAATCAGAAAGACACACAAAATCTACAAGATTAAGAAGGCAAAGATTGAGTCATAAAATGGCATCCAAGGTGTAATCTATATTTCATCCCCAAAACGAGTTACGAAACATATGCAGAAAAATGCAGGACTTCAAACAGTCACTTGTATGCAGAAAAAATGCATAAGGAAGAACTTTTTGCTAAGTGATCTTGAAAATCCTTTTATAGAACAAGGATTGCAACAAGCTACCGATCACTTAGAAAGAAAACAATAACTGCTCAACCACTACAATCATGGGAAGAGCGCCAACAACTAACAAAATTGAAGAGGACTGACAGAAAAGCCAACTAGGGCTGCAATTTTCTGGAGATTTGATATGGATGAAGACCTTCCAGCTCTTCTTGCGTGCCGCTCTCAATCCATATCTTGACGATATGTTATCTGATTCTGCTAAAAGATCTGATCTGCAAAATATCCGACTCCCTGTCCAACTGACTCAAAAAATATGATCCATCTACATTTCTGCAACTAGACCCTGCACCATCATGGCAATCAAATCCTTTGGCGATGAGTCAACAACCATATACCTATTCATCACTTCTAGCTTCAAAGCAACACCCAGTTCGTTTGTTACTTCGCGCGCAGGCGACCGATCCAACCGTTTTTAGAAAAATGATTTGAATTTTAACTGTTGATCCCTACCCATGCTGGTGCATCTAGTGTTTACGAATCAAGATACGTGCCAACATCTCGCTAGCTCTCTAACCTAACAACTTCCTTTCATTTATATCTGCGAGCCCGCAACTAGCCGATCAACCATAACACTTTGAGACGCGTGGCGCTCAATTGCTAGCTCTCGGCCCAAATGACGGTTACCCAAAGAAGCTCACGACCTGGTGACAAGCTATTAACATTCAGTCTTGAGCTCGCCAGCATCTTTTGTTATATTCTCTAACCGCCGCGAGTTGGGGACAAACTTCCACTCTTGAATTCTTTGCAACGTGGCAACATCTTGTGAATTCTATCTATCAAACAAAAACAGCCGTCGAACAACATATCCCATATGCCGAGGCCTCAAGTTACTCTAAGACAATATAGATCACTGGGACCCACCAACTAGCACATCGGATAAAAACCACTGTTGAACAACTTAACTTACAGAAGCCAAGGCCCCAAATTACTCAAAAGTAATACAACCGCTGGGACCCACCAACTAGCACCTCGGATAAAATCCATGATCGAACAACTTGAGCAAGCAAAAACCGAGATTTCAAGTTACTCGAGAGCGAGAAGGCCACTCGGACCCGCCAGTCTTGCATATCGAGTAAAATAGACCATCGAACAACAAGAAGAAAGCACTTTCGGTGACAAAAGTTATTCGACAATCCTACAGTAGCTAGCCTTAGACACGTGGCGCACTGTCGTTGACTCTTTGAGCTTGGAAGAATATTCCCTGTTTATTGAGCGAGCTCGCGACCACCATTGATCTTCTGGCCCAGGCAGCATCTCGTGAATTCTCCAACTTGAGAAGCATATTCTCTTTCATCTCACGAGCTCACGACAACCGCTCATCTGTACTTAGGTACGTCCACGTGGCAACATCTTACTTCTTTCCTGGAATAGTCATGACAAACACTTGGACACATGGCGATCAGTCGCTAGGTCTCGACTTGAAACTGTTAACCTCCTTGACTGCCGCGAGCTGGAGACAACCCTTACTTGCCAGTTCGCTAGCATTTTCTTTTATATCCCTTGATTGCCGAGAGTTGGAGTCAAACCTTACTCGCCAATTCGCTAGCATTTTCTTTTATATCCCTCGACTTCCGAGAGTTGGAGACAAACCTTACACATGGTAATTGCTCGCTAACTCTCCAAGCTTGGAAGAATATTCCTTTTTATCTTGCGAGCTAACGACCACCGTCCATCTCTCGACCTCGACCTGTCCACGTGGCAGCATCTCGCGAACTCCAACTTGAGAAGCATATTCTCTTTCATCTCGCAAGCTCACGACAACCGTTCATCTTCAGTTAGGAACGTCCATGTGGCAGCGTCTCGTGAACTCTCTGACTGCATCCTTGGCTGTCACAAACCTTCGCGACCGCTAACCTCAAGCTATTAGTCGCAAGCTCTCTAACCTTTCATGCTATCTCCCATAACGGCCGAGACCTCGCGACAACAACACTCGCCAACTCTCCAACACTTTATGTTACGAGCCCAAATCGCCGCTCCCTCGCGACCGTTGACACTCTCGAGCTCGCCTGTTTATTTACTAACCGCTTGCTTACCTCGCAAGTTCACGACTGCCCTTCTGCAACTGCCACATGGCACACAAAATATTGCAAGTTGTTGAACTGTCTGACACTGCGCACAAGACCTCTGCCAAAAGGTGCTTGCCTTTTTGGCACTCTTTATGTGTGCGCCGATGTATAAAAACAATAAGTGACTCCCCGACACAACAAATGTGGGATAAACATAATTGAGAAACTCTTGCCCTGCTTGCATGTTGCTAGATTGCCAATCGCCCTTTCGCCAACGCCGTCTAAGCTCTGCCAATTTTGAGCATGATGCAAAAAATGGTAACATTTCTAGCGATTTCTCAGGGGTGTTTGCTTGCTAAACAAATCAAGACCAGTTGCATTGCATATCCATTGGGCACAGAGTCGTATCACCTTGAAAATTGAAAACTTGACAAAATTGAAACTGAAGCAAACTACTGAAACTGAAAACAGACCAAACTGACGGAAACTGAAAACCCAAAACAACCTATTGTGCTCAACTTCACTTGGAGAAAGCAAAACTGAAATTGAAAACTCTAACCTACCCTTAAGCTAATCAATCATCAAGTCCTCAGATAAATCCATTTTTAGACTGATTGAAATAGCTCCCCTTTCTCACCAATAGAGGATAGATTGCATGCATACAGGTAACTGGAAAGATACACAATATAACTAGAAATACCAGCAGCTCCTACAGCGTATTTTGGAAAAGATAGACCAGATTAGAGAGCTCTTGAATTAGATCAGAATCCAAATAGATTTGAGGTGAACTTTTGGGTTGTATCTGCTCTTTAATGTTTGAAATTTCATACCTAGGCTCCATTCTTGCAAGATGCCTGATCGGGCAGCCACTAGAGATGATAAACTTTGGAATACTTCTAATGATTGATGAGATTTCAACTGTCTCTTCCACCACCATATCAAATTCATCATAAATATTAAGATCTTGGGAAACAAGAGATTGAGGTTTTGCTTCATATACCTGATGCTGATCACAAACTGCTTGTAAATTAGTGATTTGCTGATTTTCATGCACTGTATCAACCCAATTTGTACTCGTATTAGAACCCTGAAATTTATCATCAATATTGCCCTCTTTTATCTGCTCATTGTTCAACACTCTATCAACTTGATCATCATGATCTTGCCGATCACAACTTGCCAAATCTGTCAGTTTACATATATTTTCTTCATTTTTACTAATAGATAAATGAGTCTCTACAGTCAAATCAACTTGAACATGAGTTTCAATTTCCAATTCCTTGACAACCACCTGCTGTTCATGATTTATTTTATCCAATTTGCCGAGGTCCTGAACCTCTTCTTGCAGTTCTTCAGCCGATGTGGGTATGATCTGAATTTCATCTTCTTCCTCATTGACAAAACACAGAAGCTCTTCAAACAAATCAGATGAGCCCTGAAAACTATCAGCCTCTTCATCATTAAGGACCCGCATTTCTATGTGTGTTGCCTCTTCTACCTCCTGTAGCAAATCTTGCCCAAAATGCATGAAGCTTGGTATCTTGTGCTTAACAAATTTCTGTTCAGCATGTTTTAGTTTCATTTCTGCCTCTTGAACAATAATCTGTTCTTGTAAGTTTTGTTCAAACTGCCTTAGTTGCGCTTTATACTGCTGATCCTCATTTCCTTGCTCTCCATTTAGCTGACCAAGCCTGCCATGCTCAGAAAACTCCTTATCTTTCTATTGAGAGCATGTCTCCTGAGTTTCAAGGGAACTTGCTAGATAAACTTGTGTAATTTGTGGGGTTTCTTGAAAACAAAATAGTTGTTCTCGAGATACTGTTGGCCGAACTTGCTCAAGTACAGAAGTGTCTTCCACAAAGCTTATTGAGCTAAACATAGGAATTTCCATTCCAAAAAATGGACTCCGGAAAGTACCAGGTGGGCAAATTTGTTGAATAGATAGAAACTTTTCAATTTGAGAAGAGGAAATGGATCGAGCATCTGTCTCTTGGAATGTAGCAGGAAATATTTCCTTCACCTCTTCCTTTGTAGTTGTTAACTCCTCTTCATATTTCTCTTTCTGGGCTTTCAATTGTCCTACAAGCTCTTGTTCATGAAGATAAGCCTGCTGACCTAAATGCTCCTGCTCATGCATATAAGCTTGATACGAGCATTATTCTTACTGTGACTTGATCTCACGCTCTCTTTTGATATCATCAATATGCTTGGTGAAATCCTGCAGTATATTATGCAGGTTATCTTGTTGCTTCTTAAGGCCTTGAACTTCTTGCTGAAATTGAGGATCTTGAGATTGATCAGGAAAGCACTTTCGATGACAAAAGTTATTCGACAGTCCTACAGTAGCTAGCCTTAGACACAAGGCGCGCTGTCGCTCACTCTCCGAGCTTGGAAGAATATCCCCTGTTATCGAGCGAGCTCGCAACCACTGTTGGTCTCCTGGCCCAGGCACGTGGCAACATCTCGTGAATTCTCCAACTTGAGAAGCATATTCTCTTTCATCTTGTGAGCTCATGACAACCGCTCATCTCTACTTAGGTACATCCACGTGGCAACATCTTACTTCTTTCTTGGAATAGTCACGACAAATACTTGGACACGTGGCGATCAGTCGCTAGCTCTCGGCCTAAAACTTGTTAACCTCCTTGACTGCTGCGTGCTGGAGACAACCCTTACTCGCCAGTTCGCTAGCATTTTCTTTTATATCCCTTGACTGCCGAGAGCTGGAGACAAACCTTACACATGGCAATTGCTCGCTAACTCTCCGAGCTGAGAAGAATATTCCTTTTTATCTTGCGAGCTAACGACCACCGTCCATCTCCCGACCTCGGCTTGTCTACGTGGTAGCATCTTGCTAACTCTCCAACTTGAGAAGAATATTCTCTTTCATCTCGCGAGCTCACGACAACCGTTCATCTTCAGTTAGGCACGTTCATGTGGCAGCATCTTGTGAACTCTCTAACTGCATTTGGACTATCATAAACCTTCGCGACCTCACGACCACTGACCTCAAGTATTTAGTCGCAAGCTCTCTAACCTTTCATGCTATCTCCCATAACTGTCGAGACCTCACGGCAACACTTGCCAACTCTCCAACACTTTATGTTACGAGCCTAAACCACAAAGACCTCGCGACCACTGGCACTCTTGAGCTCGCCGGTTTATTTACTAACTGCTTGCTTACTTCACGAGTTCACGACTGGCCTTCTGCAACTGCAATGTGGCGCACAAAATACTGCAAGAAGTTGTTGAACTGTCCGCCACCGCGCGCGAGACCTCTGCCAAAAGGTGCTTGCCTTTTTGGCACTCTTTATGTGTGCGCCGATGTATAAAAACATTAAGTGACTCCCCGACACAACAAATGTGGGATAAACCCAACTGAGAAACCCTTGCCCAGCTTGCACGTTGCCAGACCGCCAATCGCCCTTTCGCCAACACCGTCTAAGCTCTGCCAATTTTGAGCATGATGCAAAAAAATGGTAACAGTGACAATTGAAGATTTGACACAAAGGGATGATAGTGATTGTAAGTCTCATAACAGTAGTGATGCAGCCCATCTTTCTCAAGATTTGCAGCCGTTGGCCAAGATGAAATCAATAGTATGCAACCTACAATTGATGGTACACAATGTACAAGCATGAGACATGATGATGTGAATAATACAATCCATCATAAGTCTGATTTTGTGTACTTTGGAGTAGCTGATATAAAACATTGCCAAAGGTTGAATGAAGATTGTTTACATAGAGCTACCCAAGCAAAGAAGCTTGTTGACCGAGCAAGACAACATCTTCAAAGGATTGAAAAGCGATGCAATCAGTTAGATCATACAAGTGAACAAAGGGAATCGGATCTTAGATCTTTATTTCTTCCAAGGGAAGAAGAGGACAGCGAAGGTATCTTGAAGAGGCATTAGTATAACTCTGATTCTCTGAGCTTGATCAGCAATTCTCTTTCATCTCGTAAGTCAAACTTTGAACTTTGGTTTGAGAACATTCAAGATTGGATGATCAAGTGTGAAGTTGATCCTTC
>MU228104.1:11638396-11689221 GCA_018584345.1 Thuja plicata
TATATATATATATATATATATATATATATGCAAAGAAATGCAAGAAATATGCAGAAATAAATCATTTGATACTGATAGTATGATACTTCACCATTGATCAAGATTCAAGATATTTCATATTTGATAGTTCAACACTTCAACTTAAAAGTTAAAACTTCAAAGACACAAATATTCAAATTGAAATAAGTTCAATAACTAATTAGTCATGTTCAAGATTCAAATGCAATTTGAACTACAAAATCAAAACTTAGTTCATGATTCAATATTCATCAATCAAGAGTCAAGACTCAAGATTCACTAATCAGATTTAGAATCATAAGGATTCTCAAGAAAATCCACATTCTCATAATCTCCATCTGCTGCAAGTTCAAGATCATTTGAAGCTAAAACGGTTCCACTGGTGCTAGATGCACCAATATCATGTGTCCTATTGATATTATCACCATCATTTGAGATTGCAGTAAGATCCTGAATTGTTTCATCCAAGTTTGCACACTCAGGGGCTACATCCCAAAGTTTGGCTGACCCTTCCTTGTAATGTTCCTCCTTACGTGACAAAAGACGCAAGTTGGTATGAATGTAAACCAAGTCCTCAACTTTCTTTGAGTCCAGCTGGTTGCGCTTCACTGAATGGATAAAGTAGTATGTACTCCAATTCCGTTTAGTAGCAGAAGAACTTGCAACTTGGATAGTGTTCACAAAATTAAACATACAAATGAAAAGCAAATTAAAGAATGTTAAACACTAAATTGTAGAATACAAGTGGTAAACAAAACACAAAAAAAAAACCTTACTTGTGAGAGGATCTTGATTGCAAAAGGTTGTAGATGCTTGTATGGTTGACCATACATGTACCACCATGTGATAGCTCCCATCTCCATGTTATTTTGGTCCTTTATTGCATATGGAGTAAGTTTTGTTCCCGAAGCAAATAAGCCAAATTCTAGCCTCACTTTTTCTTGCATTTCTTCATCTTGAAATAGTCTTACAAAAGCTTTGTAGCACCCATTAGCAACTTCTTCATCCGCATATGGTGAAATTCTATTTGGCAGAGCAAGTACTTCCTCGCTATAGTACCTTGGAGATAAGGCATATGCAGGAGATGCAATGGGGTAGTCATCTTCTCCCAACGATGATGAATGATTTTTTCCACCTTATTGCATAAGGCTTCACATTCAGTGGGGTCATTCTCATGTTTTTGTATTTCAAATTTTACCTTCTCCACCATTGTGCCCATGCCATCATACACATCCCCTAAGCAAGATGTATCAATATCACCAAAGCGGAGCATAGTCATGATAGGCTCGGTGAAATTCAATACAAATTGCACACGAGCCCACCAATTGTCATCCAAGACCAAAGCCTTGACCTTTTGGGCTCTCTCTGAATTTGAAGCCTTCCATATACTCCACTGGTTAGAAATAATCATTTGGCTCAATGCCTCTTTCACCTTGACAAGTCGTCTCATAACAATAGTATGACATGCAAATTAGGTCTCAGCAACCTAAGCAAGTTAACAACATATCAATAAATATCAAGCAAAGACAAAGTTATAAATAATTAAATAATTTGATAATTGAACATGAACATAAAATTTACTAATTACAATTTACCTTCAACAACTCCAATTTGGAGAATGATCTAAATATGGATTGTGACATGTGGTGGTTTGTCACAAACATTTGTATCTCCTCCCCCTCTTGGTATATTTGCTTCACCCAATCTATTTGAGTGCCAATTTGTTGCATGATCAAGTTGAAGGAGTGTACAATGCATGGTGTCCAAAAAATATGCTCATACCGACCCTCAACCAAAGCACCTGCACCCCTACAATTTTTGGCATTGTCCGTATTCAACTGGACCACATTCTCACTACCCACCATCTCTATGGCCTCAATGAGAATTCTAGAAATGAAATTTGCATCCTTCACCTCCCCTTCACAATCAACTGCTTTCAAAAACATTGCTCCTTTGGGGGACATTGCAGTCACATTAATCAATGGCCAGTTTCTTGTATCTTTCCATCCATCAGACACAATACATATACCCGAAGTTTTCCAAGAAAATCTAATTGGTTGAAGAGCTTTGTCTACAAAAGTCTTCTCTTTTTGCAAAAGAGTGGTATGTAGCTTTTCATACCCGAGACTTGTGTAATCAGCTGGTGCTTTATTGATGGCTGCCACCATTTGCTTCCAATATGGTGATCTTACCAAGTTGAAAGGAAGATCATTGGCATAGAGGCAATGTGCAATGGCTTCATCAGCACGCTCTGTTGCCTCCATTTTAAATGCAGTGTCCAATGGACCTCTTTTGCGGGCTGTCATTTCTACTTCTTCCTCGTTCTCTTCCGGTACATGCACTTGCAAGAATGGATGCTTGGAGGATTGAATTGGTTGAATGGGTAATTGTGTTTTACTTTTATTCTTTTCGGATGGAGGTTGATAATTATTATTTTTGGATCTTTTAACCATATTATTAGTAGCCTCTTGTTCTTTTACATATGACGCTATTTGTGCTTCTGACATTCCTTTCCCACTTGTGCCTTTGCACATAGCCATCCCTTTACCAGCAGGGCCTATAAAATGAAGTTTGACCAGGGAATATGAGCTATTGAATGCTTTGCCTATGTTACTTTCACAATATTTGTACTTTCAAAAATATGAACCGACTCTTGCAAACTGTTGTATTCTTGTGGTATGTCTCCATAAAGGAGATCCTACATCAATTTTGAAATTATCACCTCCTTCCCCTACCACTGAACTTTGACTACTGGTGGTGGCCATTCTTGCTCAATACAATGTAATTTCTTGCTTTGCTAATAAGATATTAAGAAATTAAATAAACTTAAATTAGAAAACAACTATGAACATCAACCAAACAAGTGCAAAAACATGATACAAAAATACTAAAATGGATAGGTAAACTTGTTTCTTTACTTATTTAAAAAAAAGAAAATTTAAAAAAACTTGAAAAATTTCTTCCCAAACTTGAAAAAATTCATCAAAACCTCAAAAAAATCCATTAAAGGACTCAAGAATGGGATCAAATGCTTACCTTAGATGCACAAAACTCCTTTGTGGAAGCAATCTCTTGCCCTACGAACGATTCTTTTCGAAAAGAATCACTGTGCCTTCAACATGCAAAAAATGGAGACCAAATGAGAAGAGAGTGTAGCTGCAAAAAAAATGAGATAAGAATAGTTTGAAAGACCTCTTTTAGGGTCGTTTTAGGGTTTAGGAGAAAAATATAGATTAAAAAAATCTATTTTGCACATTTTTAAAAAAGGTTGAAGTGGCAAAAATGAGTAAAAAAATGTTTTTTTATTGTTTTTTCTAGGCAGTCCTTTGCTGATGCGTCCGGATGCTCTGTGGATGCCACCCAGAAGCACATCCCAGGCATCTGGATGCGTCTGGATGCTTGCCACAGGCATCCAAACGCATCCGGATGCCTGGGATGCACAGGCATCCAGACACATCCAGATGCCTGGGATGCGCTTCCGGGTGGCATCCGCGCCGGCTTTCGCACCATCCCGCATATGCTCTCGCATCCAACGCTAAGGAGGGCGCATCAGTATCTTAGGAAGCCTAAAGTGAAGGGGAATTAGATTATTCCTGTTCGTTGGCCAAGACTGATTGAAGCAATCCTATAGGAGAATTGGCAAAGCTCTTGGATTTCCAATCTGCGGTTTTGGGAACCAACAAAGTCCTTATGTTCTAAAAACTATGTCACCCAATAATAAAAGGTTTCTAGTTTACTTCATTCCAGACAATCCAAGACATTCCAGTTAAACACAATTATAGCTTGTACCTATATTAGAAATTAAAATTTAGTCATTAGCATGAGTCCAAAATTGAGCCGAATCAACAGTTTCACTCTTTTAGTGTTTAAACTTTACATAACTCTAAAATCCAAGGGGAAATTCAGGGACTGGGAACATAAAACCCCCATTCATAATGTAAATCACCAGACATTACATTTTGATGCGTTGCAGATTAAACACAGGCACAAAATTTATACTAATGTCTGTTTTACGACGCATACAAGGGAATACTGAGCGCCTAAGCAATGTTAACTTCAATGGTCTCAGGTTTCTTAGGCTAGGGAGGAGGGAGCTTGGGAACAGTCACACTTAGCACTCCATCTCGACAGCTAGTAGAAATGGCCTCCAAATTGTAGCCATCAGACAAGGTAAATTTATGCATAAATTTGCTAACCCTGCGCTCCATCCGGATGAATTTGTCAACCTTCTCTTCCCCCCTCTTTCACTCTCTGCTGATTGTGAGCACATTCTCATCCTCAACATGCACCTGCTTGCTTACAGACTCACACCAACCGCTTTGTAAGCCTTACTAGCTAGGGTTTCAAACCTACTTCATCCCTAAAAGCTAAGAAAATGAGGGCTTTAAGAGCTTAAAAGGGAAATACTTTGATGTCATTGTTTTTGAGGCTGGTCATGTCGATTTAAAAAATGTAAGAGTAGCATACGACCTTGGTGTCCCAAATATAAGTGCTGGTGGGGTTGTTGAGAAGCGTCTCCATTTCATCGGGCACACCCAACAATTGATGGACAATGCTCAACAGGGGATCCATCTCTTCTCACAGCTCAACGCTTTGTAAAATCTTGTGGAATCACCACATTCATCATCTTAGAGACCATTGGACAATACAAAGAAATAACGTGTATAGAGAAATAACCTATGGAGGAGCAGAGATTATAGTGATTGAGGTACATATGCATCAAAAGTAGATGGGCGGTGATCGCTACCCTGTTTTCCCTTCCTGTATATGCTTGGAAAATCGTTTGGGACGTGAGACAACTTTTACGGCATGGCATGTACGTGAGCAAGTTTGCAAGGGACTTGTTTATCGACAAAGTAAATTTAAAATTAGTGTAGAATTGTACTCTGAATTTTAATTTAATTATTAAATTTACAAAATTGTCTTGTAGACACCCTTTTGATGTTTGTATAGACATTTCTTTCTTCTTGGCAGTGCTCTTCATTATTTTTTGTGGGCTTTTTTACACTTGTAAAATAAATAAATGGAAAATGGGTTCTCTTTGTCTATTTAGATTATTAATTTAAATCAATTCAGTTGAGATAAATCTTATGACTAAAATAATTGAAATTAAATGTGGGATTTAATTAGTTGAACATAATGGGTTGGTGGTCTAGCTCAATTGGTGAGAGCTTCTTGTGGTAAAGCATGAGGTCATGAGGTCTAGTCTCCCTTCAGCTCATGTGGTATCAGAGGATGTGTCGCGCTAGTGTCACCGGTCATGTTAAAATTTTTATTCAGTGCACTACAGTTTATATGGGGTGCTATACAGGATTCCTACAATCTTAAATAAAAAAAATAAAAGTAGTTGAATGTAATAATTAGTTTGATAATCAATAATGGAGAAATAGTGTCATAAATGTAAAAAAAATGTTCATTTAATTGTCAAATTTTCAAGATTTAATAGAACTTGATGCTATAGTTAGTTGGAACTTAGAAAATTGAATGTTTTATTGATTAGGCTATACATAAACATTCTAATAGAAGTTCACTAGAAACCTAAGGGAAAAAGGCATGATGTTTAATTTTCAACATTACAATGCTATTAAATATTTTCGAATGTTATTGATCAATTGCTATATTAAGCCTTATCTTATTCTCACATATTAAAAGTTAGAAATTGTAGCATTTTCTTTAACATGAGAGCACGCTTAGGAAATCAAACTGTACATCTAGTTGCAACATGAGATGTTGATATAGAAACAAATGCTACAAACACCATAGGATAATTATAGTGAATGTTTGTGCCAGCATCAAGACAAAAGAGAGTTTTATTTTGAACTCTTCTTGTAAGCATCATAGCTCTTAGAACCAGCTTGCACGCATTCTTGTTGTGACTACCTATACTCCTACAAAACTCGTCTTATTCATGGATAATAGGCTTTGTATTGAACCTAAGACATGTAGAAATATTAAGATACATTTGATTCTCCCATCAAAGAATTTGATTTTGACTCTTTGACAACCAATAATATCAATGAAAGAATTGTCATTCAATTAAACCTTTCCACCATCATAGGTCGCATAGTTAGAAAATTACTCTTTATGGGGAGACATGTAGAAAGTGGCTCTACAAATGATCATCCATGCTTGTTGGCATGCATACATAGCCGAAGTTGCTTTAAATGAATCATTAACATTACATAAAGAGAATTTTTGGAATTTAAATTTGTCATCTAATACTCCCTTATCCTTTTTATTTTTGTCATTCTAGTCTTTTTTTATTCAATCAATCTTGCTACAATTTCAACATTTCACTTTTGACCTCTTAGAGAATTAGACCTACCACTAGATTTGGATTTCTAGTTCTTGTTCTTTTCCATTCTTATTCATTTTGACCTTCCATGAAGAACCAATGCATCTCTGATAACTTCAAATGTTTGTTGTCTTGTCTCCTCGTAAAGATCATTCACGACCTCTTCAAGTATTAGTTTTGTGGCAATGTTACCAATGGTCATAACTAGATTGCCCAAAGAATAAAAGCATTATTGAGCAATAATTTGATGTTCACCATCCATAGTAATATTAGTGGATATCTACAATAATGATAAAATATTGTCTTCATTACCTCTCTTCATGGAATACAACTTGCTCTATAGAACAGGCTTATTCACCATATATTTGTCTTGGTAAATATTTCTCACCTTTTTCCAAAGAGCATCTACGATGACTTCTCTCTTAACATTTAGGAGTGTTGAATCCTCTAAATAGTCTCATCAAGCTTCAAGATTTTCTTTCTAACATGGCCCAACCATCTAGTAACATAGTTATGGGTTCGAATTCAAAGACTACAACTGACATATCTTGATCTATAATCAATTCCTCCATTTTAAGTAAGTTTTTTTTTTTGAATTTAGTTAATTTTTTTTTGAATTTTTCCTCCCTAACCATGTTGATCTTGTTTTCTTTGTTGAACAAAGATTACTTTTGTGTGTGAAACTACCACTTAAACTAATATTAGTTCAAAAAATAATTTTTCTTAGCACCTAAGATATCAGTTGATTAGGCTTTGATATCGAATATAAGGAAGCAAGATGGTAAAAAGGTTTCCTACATTAATATATGAAAAAAAACATAATATAGAGAGCCTCAAATTTGGCAACCTCATAAACAAATATAACACATGTATTAACATAAATTGACATGCAAATAAAATGTAACTTGTAAGTAGATACTTGACATAGTAAATTTACTATAGGAAAACCTTTTCAAAATAAAAACCTAGCTTCCAAATTATCAACCAATTTTATTCATAGCAATTATAATGGTTACAACATAATGATAGGTTCAAGCCTTGAGATGAAAATGGTGCATCAATCCACTCTAAAAATATTTGATACCTTTAATGATATCTATAAATACATACGATAAAACCTTTTCATGCATCCAATACATATTCAAGACCAGAACTGCAACTCCCAAACGGTTTCTAAAACTATGTGCTAAAAACTGTGGTTAAATTAGGCACCCAAATCTAGAGCAAAATCCAATTTTTAAAATCAATGTTAGTTAACAAATGATCCAATAGAAGCTACATCTATTGACTTGAGCACTCCATTTTGGTTGTGTAACATGTCTGAGAGAATAAAAAGAGCATGGTTTTCTCCTGGTTAATACCTAACTCCATTTTTCTATATGGTCTTTTTATTCTAACAACCCTTGAGCTTACAATTTGTATGCCACTCCAAATTGCCTATTTACAAAATATGGGGGACACATAGTGAAACTCCAAACGAGACAAACCAAACATCTGAATGCATAATAAATATATAAGAATTAATAAACTAGCGCTTGCACCAAATGAGGTGCAATGGTTTAGCCGATAGTAACATATACTAAATGTCTGATTATTCCAAAAGTTGAACATGTTTTACGTTATAATACATTTTTCATGAAAAGGTGAGATGTACAAATTACACATTCTTTACTTCGGATTGGTTTGGATACAAACAGATTTATTCAATCAATGCTTAATCAACCATAGTGAAATGAATAATCAAAGTTAAACATAATGATTGATTCTAGAAGGAGACTAAATGGAGGGCATTTTTTATCAGATAGAATTGCCAAATTTGGATGACATTTAGGCGGGGTACCCTGCGGATTTTTGCACCTCAGAAAAGTTGTATACAACAATTTGTTTGACATGTATTAATGCTCATATATTAACGCTCTCTTATTCTCATTGTATCCACCTTAGAAACATGGTGGTAGAATTCTTCAGTAGTTTATTTCTACAGGGTAAAAGATTGGGCATATCATAAATTCAATGCTTCTGCTTCTTCCGCTAAATCCAGGGACTATTGTTGTTACTAAGTAATGAGTAAAATATATTGTCTCTTTAGCAATTCGCTATAAATATACTATGCACTTTTGTAGCCTGATATTCTAGGTCTATGAACTTTAATATTTGAAAAAAAATTTAATTTCTTTTACATCAAAATATGAACTCTAACAATCATATAAAAAAGTTTTTTTTGTGCTCTTAGCACTGTTTACTGCTGCAGATAAATTAATATCCAATGTTAGCCAACACAATGTTAGATTAAATTATCAAGTTGCCCATTAGGATACCACTCAATTTGCACAGTGGAAACATATTGAGAGCCTGCCCTAGTTAAGCCACCTTCACGTAGTCACCAGACAAGTCAACCTGATCTCAAGGATTATATGAATGTTACACAGTAATTTCAACTTCTTGCATAGGAAATTATCCAAGTTTTCATCCAGTATTTGGAGTGATTTAAAATTTGATCAACTCTGAAGAAACCTTCCTTCAATCGCTGACGATCAAGATAAGTTACCAAGGATCTCATTTGATTCCCCACTTTGTTTGCTTGCCCCAAGTGTTTGTTGGAGCAAAACACATACTCACTGCGTATCTCTCTCTACATATTGGAAACTTAATGTTACATTAGCATATTATTTAATCAAGTATTTTGAAATGATTTTGTTTTAAATTGAAATTTAATATTGAGTTTGGGAATATACAAGCCTCTGTTTTTCAGAAGAGAAGAGCAAAGGAAAACCAGAAGTCTAGTAAACGTTATCTTGAGGTATCAGTCAATGGCTTTGTAGAGCTGATCATAGACAGGCCTAGTGGAGGGTGGCACACCACCAATTCCAAGAAAATGGCAGGAAAAACATTAGAATTTGTTGCAATTTCTGTGAGATGCTCCTCCCATACGTTGCCCATATTACATACAAATGATTGTTGCTAGTGGAGCTGTGAGAACTGGCATTCCCTCACTAAAAAAGGTGTAGTCAGACTCTTCTCCACATCAGTTTGGTGAGACATGAACATGGAAACTATACGTTGCATTCTCTCTATTTCCAAAATACCTAAATCATCAATTTCATCAATTTCATCATTATCATTCTTCAATGGCAATAAGAAATCACCTGCCGTAGCCTGATCCAACTGTCTTGAATTTCTGTTTTCAAGCATAAATCTGCACTCTTTGTCTGCAATCCATGCAAGGGAACAGCGAATGAGCCAAACAGGAAGGTAATAGGTACACTATCTTTGTCCACAGCACTTCCACCTTCATCTGACAGCTTTTTTCTTAATCATGTTTAGACCTTGAAAGTCCACCCTATCAAATATAGACCTGTCATGATAAAGGATATATTAGAATTTGGGAAAATAAATCTAACTCTATTCAAATTTTATTTGAAGTGTATTTTTTAAAGCCATAGATCCTCATTGGATATTAAAGTTCTTTAATTTTCTTTTATTTCAAGAAAGCAAAGAGGAAACATATTTTTTGTGTCCCCCTTAAGCTCCAAAGGACTTGTTTCCCAAATAGCTTCCTTACAACAACAAGAACACCCACCTATCAGTGTAGAGAAACAGTGCTCTGTAGAGAATTTATCACTAATGCCTTTCCTTCTATTTGACTCTGTTGTCTACCTAAAACAGTCCAAAGGAAGGGCTTTTAGGTCATTGATCAGATTCTCCATGTGGTCGCCCGCAACTGTGAGCTCCATGGGTGCCAACGGAAATAATACAGGATCTTGTTTCAATTTTAGTGCAAGTTAACAGTGATATTGCTTCAATACAAGTACTGACTATCCCCAGATCTTGGGCTATGGGATTAAGCTTCTCACAGCATTGGAGGATTTCAATGGCACGGTCCCACTTTTTCAGTGTTGTATCTTTGAAATATCATTTGCTTTATTTGCGAAGATTTCCATTGGAGTAGTCCTCTGTCATTTCAAAAAACACTGATGCACATAAAAATTCAAAAACATTCATAACTGATATAGATAATCAACAAAATAAGGGGGCCAGGATCATATCGCGCACCTTGTGAAGATGGAAACTAGAACCCTTAATATGAACTGTTATGTTGGTTGAGAACCCTGTAGCTTCAAACACCAAATGCAATGAACAGTCCAAACCAATCAATTCACCATTGCTAACATCCTCATAGTGTGTCAAAATGAGAGCTCTAAAACAGGGTATGGACATTCATCAAATTATAAATGAAAGTGGATTTTTGCGGACGATGTAGTTGCTAATAAATTTTTATATAACAGTTTAATTGTGAACTGGAACACGTAGGTCATTTTACAAGTAAAAATTGTGTTTTGGAGTTCTGAAAATTGGTACGTGTCTTGGAGCTCTGGAAATTGTTATGAAGTGAATAATATATTTCCAGTCCTCACTCTAGTTTTCAAATTTAGTCAATGGTTTTTAAGCTTGAATTGTTTACAAAAGCTGCTGGTCATTTAACTACAAATTCCAGATCTTTGATAATATTGACATTACATACTCAATTTCCATCCCAAAGATACAAAATTTTAAATAAAGATGGTGAATTATCTGAACGAACTCAATTATTAGAATTTCAAAATTCACCCTCTAAATTTGAGCTGGAGATGCCAAATAGAACCAAAATAAATTATAATATTCTTCCAAAAAAGCATTCTTTAAAGTAATGGTAGAGAGAGCATCCCATCTTTATAAAATTTTAAAAATGTGATTAGCTGTTATAATTTCTCTGAAGAGCAAATGTGGTCTTTTCCCCCAGTTAGGGTTTATCGGCATGACCGTTGCATCAAATCTTTGGGTCCTCATTTCAGCTTGTAAAATAAGGCGCTCAGAGCTGAAAATAAGATTTTACCGGTAGAAGACGGGAGCAGCTTGTGATGTTGAAATCGGCTCTTTGTATAGCAGTCTCTGGCCTTATATCCGAAGATGAAGATATGGAGCGCAAATTGAGTTAATATAAAATACTAAATCCTTTAGGCAATATCCAAACCATCCTATATTTTAACAATCTTTACAAAAACTGCGTCGACGAGGTAGAGAATATGAATTTCAAGCAGAGAACATGAGCCCCCGAGGAGGGCATCACTTCACATCTGTCGTTGTTTGTCTCCTTGAGCTGCTCCAGCTCAAGGACAGAAGTTGTTTAGCGTTCTGTTTCTGCCTGCGATAAGATTGAAGAGGTCATGATGTGTGCGGTGTGGTTGAAGAGACAGCGATCCAATCGTTTCATAAAAGTTTAAAACCCAACATTCGCCCAGTACATTCATCTTTTGCACTATGGTTGATGGATCTCCTGGCATAGCGAGCGACTTTTGTGATGGGAGCAGTAGTCTACGTGGTATGTACTATGTATCTTGACACAAAACCTTCATTCTATAGCTCGGGTTCTTTTACTTACAGACAGGAAGATGTACATGTGCGTAGTTAATGAAGGGTCGGAGACTATGACTCGTGGATGCATCAAGCCATACATGGTCTGCTTGTTCTGTAAAGGTGCCAATCAGTTCAAGGAATTCAGATTTTGACTAGAAATGATAGCAAAATACAAAGTCTACAGAAAGTTAGAATCTTTGCATACAGGTGGAACCCATGACGCAGTTTGTTTTACAGGTCCATAGCCTTTTAAAGCTGCATTTAAGACAAACATTTCATATCCAACTATTAAAACTGTTAAAATTTTTACACAGCAAATACCAGTTTTTACATACATAAATTGACCGGGTGGTCTTCACACTTAGATACCCTCAAAATATACCCACTTAAATTTTATATCTGTAAAATTCACTGGACATATAAATGCGATTTCATTGATTATTAAACACACAACATACCTGAACTTTGAGAAAGCATATGTGCACAAAAGTATTTGTTTATATAGCCATAAAACTTTCAAGCAAATGTAATTAGCAGATGAAATGCTAGATCAACAACCTTTGCCAGCATCCATAAAAGCATAATGAAGGTGGATTTCTGTCAAATATTATGGTTAGAAATACTCTCAATAGTTGAGAAAACAGTCCCCTTGTGATACCACCCTGGAAACAAAATTCATTGAAATGAAACTTCTGCATCGCATCCAAACATGGAGACCACATAAAGCAGAGATTGTGCCTACTTAACATGGAGGGCACACACTCAATTTCAAACGCCGGTCATTATTGGGAGAAGTGTCCTATTTTACCCCTTGACCACGGCTCAACAAACTTTACTGGGTTCATGACCTAGTCAGAGTTAACGAACTCAAGTTTGTATCATTTTCTTAATATAAATTCATGAATTTAGAAAACAAAGTGCAGTAAAGTATTCGTGAAATTATGTTTTCACAGACATACCTCAGATTGGAGCAATGTTGACCCAGTGCGACAAAAGACTTGGGAGAGAAAGTGGAGCACTTCTGCAGAACTAATTCTTTGAGGCTTAAAAGGCTGGGTTTAAAAATGTCAATGTATGAGTCATCAAGCCGACTGCAATTAACAACGAGGCTCTGAACTGATTTATTACCTCAAAGGAGGTAAGATAGGACCTCCGTAACTACTCCAATATCCTGTACTTTCCATTAAAAACAAATTATAGGGAGTCAAGATGTGTTGTGTACATTTCATATATAAAAGTGCCTATAAGTTACTAACAGAGAAACCCAATAGCAAGCACTCGTTTTATAAAGAAAAGTGAATTGATTTACATGCACAGAAAACAGAATGTGTGGGCCAAGATGTAGCAATAAAAACTATGTGCACAAGAGTGCCTTTGATTTGCTTACAGTTCCCAAAGAAAATACCCGTATGGATTAAAAATCGAGGTTCATCCGTATTCTGCAAGCCAAGATGTAGATATACATAATACAAATTACATAGAAATGGCTTGCGAAAAGTCCAAAATCTAGTAACCATCTAACTCGTATATATGAGTTCGACCAAAATTATAATAATAAAACAAAAGCAAGCCGAGATTCAGTATACAAATTACAAACATAAGCTCCTTACAGAAAACCTAAAAGCAAATACTCAAATGTCAGTTTCTCACACATTCATATACACAAAAAAACAACATACGCAAGCCAAGATGAGTAAATGCATTAGATGTATGCAAGTTCCTCAAGTTTCCTGTAGAAAAGCCAAAAAGCAAGTAGTCGTGTGGATTCTAACACAATCAAAAGAAAACAATATATACTAATAATACATGCTAATACTCCTGTCGGTTCATTCACATCGACAGAAAACAAACAAATGCAGGCTGTCATGTAGTATATACATTACATGTATACAAGTGCGTAGGAGTTACAGAAAACTCAAACAAGAATTTTCATACTCATTCAAAATTGAGTTTTCATGCAGGTAAAAAAAAATATAGTTCAATTTGACACAAATAAATAAATAAATACATAACTTGTTCATGTTTAATAAAACCCGAATGTTCGTGTGGGTCAAAAACTAATCGTTCAGTCACATTCACACAACCACAGACATATATATAGCATGGAACCAGCATCCAGAAGCCCTCTTTTAACAACATTTGCGTTTTCATAGTATCGATACACTATCTATCTATACAAAAGCAAACAATTAGAAAATAAAGCTTTCGTGACTCA
Source organism: Thuja plicata (assembly GCA_018584345.1). NCBI lineage: Eukaryota > Viridiplantae > Streptophyta > Pinopsida > Cupressales > Cupressaceae > Thuja > Thuja plicata. The sequence goes on from MU228104.1 coordinate 11,652,319, forward strand.
CAAAGATTGATGGAATCAAATTTTGGTAAAATTTGGGAAACAGAAGAGCGCAATAATCTGCATGCTGTTGCTACAGGGCAGAGGGGTTCCAAGTCTAACTTCCAAAGGATTTCTTCCATCACTTAGGATGGGAGGCTAGCAAATCCATGTTTTCCCATCTTGTGCCACTGATAGAACAAAGCTTGGTCAAGTGAAAATGAATCTATGACCTCAAAACATCTTATAGTTAATTTGTCAAATCGTCGTCAAGAAAATTGTAAGAGATGTATTAAATACACATGAATTATATACTATTCAGCGACCAAAGCACAATGCCCTGTTTCAAATAGAAATATTACTTGCTTGACACATTGAAGTGACAACCAAGATCTATAAAATCTAACATCAATTTGAAAAATTATTTTAGAATGATAATCTAATCATTTGCAGAATCAATCGCCAAAACAAACAGATGTTAATATCACGACTTGAGAAGAGGATTTGGCTGAAAGGAAAAGCTACACATGACCTCATCCTTGTCTGTAGTTGGGCATTATGTCAGATATTTCCAAGACCCTTCAATTAAATTATATTCAACAACATCAGTGCCCCCCAGATTCTGAAGTACAAGCAATCCTTGAATCCAATGCAATGAGATTGATCACATTTTGATTCACTGTCGAATTTCTCAAGTATAAATTTAGGCATTCTTGTAATTTTTTTCCAAGAGGGATATTTGATATTGAAATGAATAGAAAAATTAAATAGGAAGATAGAATGGCTTAGCTCTAGATTGCATATTGGAATAATATTATTGATGTCATTTATAATTAATTAACCACCTTTTGAAAGTCTGATGCTATTATTATGACTAATATCTTTGAAATCAAAACTATCATGGGAAATGATCATAGGTTGACCCTATAGGAAACATGATTGATCCTACTACACATAAAATGACTTGACATGTGGATACAATCTCTACTACATGAGATTGATCTAATATCTAAGGTTGACTCTTGAAAGCTAGATGCAGCTCAATATTCTATGATCTTTGAATAACCTGATGACAGGTATAAACATCTTTAGTGAATTTGTTGGCTCACATGGATCATGTTATTAAAGTTTAAACAATTTGGTAGAGCTATTCAATTGTATCGAGCAAGATCAAGGGCATCATATGTAATATGTAGACGACTTAAGATGGTGATGCAAATTTAGATTCATTTTTATCTCTCAAATCAATCTCTTCTCTAATGATTTTTATGTTTTCCTCTATGATATGAACTAAATTTGCAATGTGCGTCTTTAAAAATGATGTCTACAAACATCATACAAATATGTGCTAAGTTATCTTGAAACAATTAGGGGAAGGGGGTGAAAATTTTAGAATTAGAATTCGAATGTTTGCAGGTGAAGAGTTCAATCCATGTAGCTTATGATAAACCTAAGGCAATCCCATGGACCATAAACTTGATCTATAAGGATAAATGGATGAACATATAATGCATGAATACATATCTAGAAGTTAGTGCACATGAGGTGTGTTAAAGGAACATGTAGTGGTAAACATGCATAAGATCATGAGAAAAAATAACAAAAGAGTGTCACTTGTTTAGTTAATCACATCATAACTTTCTTGTCAAGGTGGGTACAAAATTAGCTGCAATATGATAGGAGTATGCTAACAGCACCATTATGAATACATTTTTTTTTGGTTTAAATTAATTTTTAAATTCTTATTTTCTTCTATGACTTATGAAATAATTTTATCCTTAAAATCTAAATGAACAAAAAAAATATTATAAGTACTCGTAGAAAAAAATATTAAAGGACTCGTAGTTTGTGAAGTCTCTCCTTCCCTTATGATTTGGATGTTTTTATTTTCTTGTTTTTTCAATTTTAATTTCAAAGTGCATAAAACATTGCTTGTATGTAAAATATGTAATTACTTTTATTTTTAAGTTTTAATCACATTGTTTCATCTTGTATCAACAATTGTTATTTGTCTATTAGTAAAAAGTCATGTTAAATAAGTTTTATTAATTTAAGATTTTTAGAGAGGAAACTAATTTGGGCGAGTTTTCTTTTTCCTAAATTCATTTTTGTGTAGTGACAAAGAAGTGTTGAAGATTATTGCAAACTATGTATTGAAGTGCTCTAAAAAGACTCCATTGGTGGTCGCCAAACATCCTGTGGGTCTTGTTGAAACCTTACAAGACTTTAAAGAAAATGTATTTGAATCTTCTGGTAATGTAAAAATTGTGGGGATCACAGGTATGGGTGGGTGTGGGAAAACCACATTGGCAAAAGAATACTACAACAATATGATACAATTCTTCTATAGATGTAGTTATGTTTGTGACATACGAGATATACCAACTAAAAATTTGTATGAAAAGCAGAAAAAAATGTTCCAAGACCTTGGTGGCTCAAAAGATATATCATTTGATAGTGTAGAAGAAGGAAAAGCAATTATAGCAGAGTATTTGAGATTTGTTCAGGTATTTATTATCTTAGATGATGTAGATCATCTAGATCAATTGGATTCCCTCTTGCCAATAAAGGACAATCTTACACAGGATAGTGTGATTGTGGTTACAAGTCGAGATTCTGGTATTCTTACATCATGGGGAATCCCTTCTAGTTCTATCTATACGATGAAAGAGTTAAATCCTAAGCATGCTATGGAACTATTTTGTTGGCATGTTTTCCAGCAACCCTACCCAGTAAGTGAATTTGAATATCTTGTTGATAAGTTTTTAATAGTCTGCAAGGGATTGCCGTTAGCCATTAAGGTATTAGGAGGGCTTGTGCATGGAAAGTCTAAGGAATACTGGAATGGTCAATTAGAAAAGATATCCAGTTCATTGCACAAAGACATTAAAAACATACTGCTAGTGAGCTTTGATGCACTAGATGAAGAAGAAAAGGAGATATTTTTAGATATATCTTGTTTCTTTATAGGAACAGAAAGATATTCGGCCATCACTGTCTGGGAGGAGTCCAGATGGAGTGGGGCGGCTAGTTTGGGAACACTTGTTGATAAGTGTTTGGTTGAAGTAGATAAGGAAAACTATTTGAGAATGCATGATCTGCTGAGAGATTTGGGAAAAGAAATTTCGAAGACATGGTCACCGTACCGCCTTTGGTCACCGCAGCAAATTGCCCACATTATTGAGAAACAGGGGGAGGTGAGTTTATTATTATGTTTTTTTATTTTATCCAATATTTCAATAAGTAAATAATGTTCGTACACTAATTATCTTCTGAGCTCGCTGATTTTTTTATTTTCCCATTCAGGAGAGCGTGCTGATTCGAGGAATTAAAGCTCAGACAGATGAGTTTTGCGACGAGTTTACGGAGCTTGTCAGAGAATCAGGTAGAGGAATTAAGCGGAAGCGGGCTTTCAAGATCCTAGATGTTGAAAGCAATTATTTTACAGAAGAATTATCAACACTATCAGAAGGCTTTGTATCACTGCGATGGGTCTACTTTCCTCATACAGTTCTTCCCTCATGGATTTCGTTGAAGAAGTTAAGAGTTTTAGAGCTTCGCGAGGCTTCTAAATTAGAACAACCCTGGAGTGAGAATGTCGATGTAAGTTTTTTTCTTCTCTTTACAGTTATTTATGCAACCACACCTTAAAATCTCTTATAGTTGTTCAAGGTCTCGCCTAATTAAAAATGCATGCGGCTGCAGCCTCCTGTGCAGTTGAGAGTGCTGAAAATCTTTCATGCTGAAAGCTTCCAGAGATTTCCAAGGTCGATAGGATTTCTAAAGCATTTGAAAAAGATATCCTTTGACGGCAAAGGAGCTCCTATTGATGGCCTACCGGATGAGTTTTGCCATCTCCAATCGTTGGAGCGCCTCGAGTTGGTTAGATGTGATAAGCTAAAATCGCTGCCTAGCAAGTTCGGTGACTTGGCAAATCTGCAGTATTTATATATGAGGGAATGCAGTGGGATCGAAGGTCTACCAGAAGAGTTTGGCCACCTCCAATCGCTGGAACGCCTCGAGATAAGGGGATGTGATAAGCTAAAATTACTGCCTGGCAAGTTCAACGATTTAACAAATCTGCGGCGACTGGAGATTCAGGGATGCAATGGGTTGATGATCCAGGCAGAAACACTTGCTCAACTTGCTAGCCTTCATTTTCTATCAATTTATGGTTGCCCCGGGCTCACAGAATTGGTTATCCAGCCCGGGTGCTCTTCTACTTCATTCTGCAGCCTCGATTCTATTCTCGTAGGTGAGTGTCCTGTGTCTAGGATATCAATCTCTCTACAATGTTGCCCCATTCTGGATTTTCTATTGCTAGCAGATAATCACGACATCGTAGAGATCGATAGCTGGCCAATATCAGTTAAGTACGTACATTTGGCCAGATGCTGGAACCTGGAAAGCATAAGCTTCACTAGTGGTCTGCCAAAGATAAAGAATCTGTATATAGGGGAGTGTGATAAGCTGAGGAAAATTGAAGGATTAGAAAATTGCAGGTTGTTGGAGACATTGCAAGCACATACTTGGAGGAAGGTGCAACTCATACAAAGCCTGAAGGATATGGAGAGTTTGAGGTGGATAATCCTCACAGCAGCATGTGACATATCAGCATTTGAACCTTGCCTTCAAACTATAAATAGAGAGGTAATAATCAATTTCAGATAATCGAGCTTATTATTACGAGTATGTAATAAGTGTTTAGTGGATAATAATGGTGTATACCTTGTGGCAGAAATGGCCATCGGGATTTATAATATGTGGAAGGACAGGGCCTGGCGTGGAGGCGATTGTGAAGTCATTTACCATTCCTGGTCTCACTTTGGTTGACACATTTGTATGGGACGCGGTTTTGCTCGGGTATGTCTTTTCGAAAGAGCTTTCTTCCAACGATGCAGCGCTGGTATGCCTTGTTATAAATCCCCCTTCCGATGATATCACTGTACAAGTGAGTGCTGTGGAACTGGGAGACGCTGATACGTATGTGAAGCAAGGAAAATGGGTATACATTGGTGTTTTCACACAATCTAACTTCGCGCCAAGGAAGGTTCCCTTCTGGCTATCGGACGACGGTCCAGACAATCCAGGTCCGTCAAAAGTTGATATAGTAGAGATGGGAATGCTAGCAATGGGTAAATTAAAGAATGTTGTGGATGCTTTTTTTGAATTATTGCAACGTTTGGGAAAAATAGGTGACATTTGTGAGGATCAATGATGATAAATTTATGTGAGTAATTATAAATTATTTTGTATGAAACATATAAAATCAAATTCTTTTTTATGGAAAATATTCATTGTGTATATATTTTAGTTAATGATATGAATATGTTAACATATACGTAAAATTATAAAGGGAATAATTATTTTATTAGAAATATGGTTGTTTAGGTTAAAGTAGTTGTAAGAAGATTGACTTCTTTATTATCAACAAGGGCTGTGGTACAGCTGGAGTCCCTGTCTTTGTGCAAAAACAAGAGTTTTTGTTCAATGTTGAATACGTGGCAACGTAAGTAGCAACTATACCGCAACAGTACTGTTGGTTGATTACAAACTCAGTACATCAAGCAAAGTTATTCAAAGGCTATTCATCTTATTGTCAAATGAGTTTCAAACCCAGCAATGCAGCGAAAAAAATTCTGAACTGGTAGAGCTTCGAATGCATTTGTAAAAGAAAAGTAAAGGTCTGAGGTAAATGTATAATGAGAAAAAGGTTATTCTTGTAAAGAGAATACATATCATGAAGGGAGACGACAGGTCTATTACGATAACTAGTGAGAAAGTAGGGAGCAACGACATTAATGACAGCGATGACAAAGCTACGTGGTAAGCACAGAGGGAACATTGTCATAAAGTGCAGCGATCCTTTCACTGTTGAATAGAGATAGGCACTGTCATGAACAAAGATAAATATTGTTATTGTCATAATAAACATAAAGATAGATAATGTCACATAGCAAAGTTTAGTAGCAGCAGAGCCAAGACAGTGGATTTGGGGAAGGGTATACAAAACATTTACAGGAAGATCTATTTCAAATCAAGAACAAAGTGCCTAGCAAATGAATCTAGGTATGGAACAAAATACAAATGTAGTGATGATTGTGATGAAAATAGTGACAAGTAGATTTCTGTTTTAATTTATATGGATGATGATTTCATCCTTATCATTTGTTATGTAGACATGAACAATTGCCCTGTTTTAGTTTTGTACAAAAAATGTTGCCAGTGACAATTACAACTCATTTACATGACTGTCCACATTTAGAGCCATTTGATTTTTCAACAGCTAGTAGTTTCCATTATTTTTTATTTTTTTTCTATGGGGGTGTTGGTAACTGAAATTAAAAAGTCAAAATATTCAAATGGGGATCGATGTCTATGATATTATGGTGAAAAATGAAGAAGCATTATGGAATTTACACAAGCAATGTGATTATTTTTAAAAATATCATTCTAAGCATTTATTGGTGATGAAATCCAAATCCATAAAGTAAATTAAAATTTAAATCATGCTGAAACTAAAAAAGTAGTAAGAACTCGAGTATCTGAAGGACTGTTTAGAGCTGAAATCAAGACTCGTAAACATGACTAGAGAACAACGAATGAATGTGAAAGTACAAAAAAATGAAGCGGTGCCCATTAATTGCAATCTATAAATTAATATATTGTATGGAACACCAAAAGATATAATCCGAAACGAAAGATAATGGAATATTGAAATTAAAATACCTTTGAAGTGAATTCATGACCAATGTTAAATCTTAGTGAGAGAGTGCAGTCATAAATTTTAAGAGAGGGAATGGTTCCTTAACAGTGATTATAAAAAGGATGGTTGTTATTTTGAACTGATATAAGACATGTAAATAACAACCATCAGTCAGACTTCAAAATATGAAAATCATAAACGACTATACATATATAGCCAAATGACTAACACAAAAAAATATAGTTGATTGATAGACACGCCAAATGACTAACACAAAAAAATATAGTTGATTGATAGACACTGTAAACTTTTAGACCTCTTGAAAGAACATAAAAATGTTATGTGCCAGTGCAAGAACAAAATAAAGACAAATATAATTCAGATTAATTTGAATTAGTCTTTTTTTGTAGATTGGGATATCATGTGCAATGTTGTTGGTTTTTTTTTTTTTTTTTTAATAACTTTTTTCAGTTTCTATGACAGTAAAAAACTTTGACCTTTCTGTAACATAAAATGTGGACACCATCAGTAATGAAGCACTAATATCACTATGTTTTGGAGATGATTGTTAATACAAATTTAGTGTCATTATTAGGAATCCACTGAAATCTATTAACAAAGACAACAATTAAAAGTTTACATTTGATCACATGCCACTTATCCAATTGAGAAGAAAAGTTATAAGAGTCATAGAATTAAAATGTAAGAGACTAGAAAGATGAGGAAATGTGATGTGTAGTTGAATTAAAACTGGGTGTCTGGCTACAATGATTTAGATGGAAGGGTGTCCTTGCTTCAAAATAATTGTAATGTATCTAAATAATTTTTAAGCAGGTTCGCTTCTTGCTTTACAAAAAACTAGCTAATTGCCAATTTTGCTATCATTTTTTCCTCTTTTTTGGCAACAAGAATTTACTTTGACAGTGAAGACCTATAAAAGGATACAACCAGCTAATTGTAAGGGTTCACACTTACAATGTCAGAATGCTGGACCGTTGCAAGCAATCAGAGTCGTTGCCAATCAGCTTATGGTGCCTCTGAGCAATTGTGTGATAAATGGAGCATTGATAAGCACTGATAGCATTGCTCTTGTCTCACTATTGGAATTGTTTCATGGGAAAATGTCCTTGGCTCATCAGATGGCTAAGGTTATGAAGAGTTTATCAATTACAAATACTCCATTTAAACAAGGCTATTTTTATGTGGATCTCCAACCTATGCATGTACACTATCTGAGAAAACTTGAGGAAGATTCAGTGTATAGACAATGACAGAGGAACTTGGATGAGTTTGTTTTGCCAGTTTTCCTTGGCCAACTGCATTATAGTGCAAAATTGTGTACCATGTTGTTCGTGCCATTAATTTTTTTGCTAGCCCTGAATTGAAAAATGTCAATAGTGTACGCTGCATGTTAGAGGATAGTGTCCCTATGAGGTTTGGGATTATCTTGTTTCCATCAATACTAGTTGCAACAATTGAAGAGAATGATGATGAAGCCGCTAAATATTTTGACAAAGAGTTGTAGATTAAACAAGTCCAATTGGTGAAGGCAAAGGCTGAGATTAACATCAATACAAATCTGATCGAAGTGGTCAAAAGTTCTTCCACAAAAGGTTCAAGCCTTGATCTGGAGTGGTGGGTCATGGTTCTATTACCTCTCAGCAGCTACAGTGACGTCACTGAAGGCAGACTCAAAGTAAAGATGAGCAATCTTAGAGCCAAAGCAAACCTTGAAAGGGAAATATGCAATGATGTTGTAAAAGGTGAGCATATGCATATAGACAAAAATATTGCTTGCGAACTCAAAACTAAGCATTGTGAGCAGGAAAAAAGAAAACTTTTTGATGATCCAAATAACTTGGAAACACTCATTTCTATCTTAAAAATTACTGATTTGCTACATCCTCAGACATTCTGCAAAGTGGACAACCATGCTAAGAGAATAGATGATGGAGAGGATACAAAGAGAATAGATTTGAAGTTGTCTCACCTTCTTAATAATACACGTGTGGTTTGGAAGTAGAGATCCGCAGTTGGACAGGCTCTTGCAATCGCCCCAATAATTGTTTCATCACCTTTTTATTGACCTCAATGTCAAAACCTTGGATCCCAAACTTGAATTAAAAGACCAAGCCCTTCATCATAGAAACATAATTACTAAATCTTAGGGGTCTGCCTCATCTGCAGAAAGTGCAAAGCAAAGTACCAAAATAGTTGGTTCTTATTACATGGGAAGAGTGTCATCCGAAGCAATGTAAATGAGATAATTAAAGCTAGTTCAATCCATTTATGCTGAGTAGAATGATTGCCTAATATCAAGCAAAAGATGATATAGTCACTCTAGAATAGTGACAACATGATTGATTACAAGATTTGAATACGTCATCAGTAAACTGGGCAAAAATAAGAATTATTGTTAAGCGACCGCTCCATTGTGGATTTCAAGAGAGGGCATAATATAAAATGTAGAAAAATAAACAATGCCTGGAAGTATAGATAAATTTTGGTTTGAAACATAAATGATAGGTTTTCAAAAAATAAAAGCGGGAAAAATAGAACGAAATAGACAAACAACTTATCTTTTTGTTGATTCTTTGGCTTTGTCGCATATAAAAACAATCCCAAAAGATCAGCAAAAGAATGGCCATGCAGAACAGTATTGAGAGGAAACTAGACTGGTTGGTCTTTTTCAGAGTGTGCACACTAAAGGTGTCATATCTTTGTCTAAAACGAAAAACAAAATTTGGTGTAGTATATGTACACCTTCTCTTATTTTGAGGAACAAATAGTTCACAAAACCTGTAACCAAATACTTACACTAGTATCTATCAATTTCCAAATTAGCACATTACAAGATGTAACAACTTGCAGAATTGTATTTGCAACAATAAGAAGCATGGCAGACAATGTTCCAGAATATATTTATAAAAAAAAGCATTTTAAAGTTGGACGAGGACATTTAAATCGTAAATGTTTTGTGTTACACAATTTATACAGAGGACAGAGGCTTGCCTTGGTAGTCATGGCATCATGGCATAATATCGCATATGTAAACAACAATAAGTGCTTCTGCTATGACAAAATTCTCCACCAAGTATTGTTTGGGGATGGTGTAGGCCAATGAGAATCACATTTTGTATTTGAATCTCCCAATTACAAAATACCAAAATCAAAATATGCTTTTGCATTGTTGTTGTTTTTTCCCAAAAACTATGGAGGCATATAACATTTCAGTGCACCATCTTTGGGCTTTCCATGCAGCGTACAAGTTTGCAGAATCGGACAAGTGCGCACAACAATAGCTTTTATCCACTTTTGGTAGGCTTAATGGATCTGCAATTTACAAAGAAGAGGTTTGTCGAGAGCAAGAAAGTTGAAAAACATTATTGTAAAATCATGTTTTTTTCTAAAATTGTACAAAGACAAATTGGGGGTGTTTTGAACTTACGTTGTTGATGCTGGGAGCAATGGAAATGATGTTGTTCATTGCAACTGTGAATGTGCCTTCAATTTTGAAATTCCGCACGAGGCAGACCACTGAAGACATGTTTTTTTTTGTAGTTTTCAAATGGTATTTTCCCAAGGTTTGGAAAGTGTTGCTCAAGGAGTTTTCCATGCAGGGTACAATCAACAACATCATCTTCAATTTCTATTATGCATTGCAGGAAGGGCTCATATCCGAAGGTTGTATTTTTTGCACATGTGATGCATTGGGCGTTGTTAGTGCTTGAGTGTTGTGCCAATGAGGCTGGCTGGTTACATGAGGTGCATAGTAGTTGGTATGGTGCTAGGTATGCATTTCTTGATTTCAATGTGCCGATGACCTGCAATTTGAATGAATATTTAAGTATGGATTTGAAACTGGCATTGAGTTTTTTGTATTGTAATTGTGGTCGTGTTGTGAAGATTCAATGATCTTGTTGCTTACCTGGATATTGGAGGAAGCAAGTTTTTGCAAAGCATTTGTTGTGCTGTCATCATTGAGGTTGTCAATGAATGTGGCCGATGTTGTTTTAATGGTGTTTGTCCCCCTTGGCCCACTCCGGACAACATTCTTTAGTAGGAGGAACGATGTTTGTGCTGATGTAAGGATTTGTTGCAGTGTTGCATAAGCATCGACAAGATATCTGGGAACTGTAAGCTGCAAAGAGAAGAAATGTCTTAGTCAATTGAAGAAGCCATTGTATGATGTAAAAAGCATAAAATTTGCTTTGGTATATGGAGGAAATAGCTTACAGAGGCTGTGTCCGACATGGATTCTCCATCTTTCACTTGGAGCTGATATTCGTTTGGTGTTTGGCTATGTGCAGCCACTATAACACCCAATGTTCCATCTGAGTAACTGCTTGGTGAATGAATAAGTTTACTTATCGTAGTGTCAGACATGAGTTTTTGTTGTTTGCAGCCTTTATCAATGGTTTGAATGGATGTGTCTGCCATAAGATGGAGGCAATAATCACAATCACCTCTTTCGTATTGTGTTTTCTTCTTTATTGTGAAATTTGTTATGCGGACACTTGAACCAGACAAGAGGTGTGCAATAAATTTATCAATTAGTTGGTTGGTGATATTTGCTGTAATAGTCATCTGCCCCTAACTGTCGACAAGATCAATATGTACTATTAGTGCTTTTGCTGGGCTTGAAGGGTTTTTGGCATAAGCAGTCCACCTTAAGCTACAAGCACATCGCCTTCAAAGGTGGTGGCAAATTGAGTTGTACAGATTTCAATTATGTTGGATGCATGGTGTGCTTCCAATTCCATTCTGTGAGAAGTCGATATTATGTATTTTAGATTTTGCAAAAATATAAAAAAGTGATGGTAAGAATCTAAAAAGTCCAGAATAGTTCTTGCCTTTTTGCCTGCTGCCTCTCGTCAGAGTTATCACCATCTTGCAGGTGGGTTTCTTGTTGAGTGGAAGATGAGAATAAAGCTTTGAAAGATGCATAACAAAAACTTGTATTGTATTTGAATCTAGAATAAAAGCACATGTACATGTGTTTGTGTGTGTGTCGAAAGGGGATAAATGTGAGTAAGAAGATATGATGGCAATACCTTTTTGTGATAGTCATCAGTTTCTTGTCTGCCAAGTTGCTGGACATTGGTCCCTTGATGTGGCCTGGACTAGAACTTTGTTTGTGTGGTACAGACGTGTTGGAGCTACTTTTGATATCTGTTGTGCTTTTTTCGAGGGCTCCATCTTTGGGGGTGCAACAGGTTTGTTCTGAAACAAATTAATTTGTTGGAACTTGTGTTTATGATGGAGGAGCGATCTTTGTTGTGATGAAGGCAGACTATGGAAGCAATAAAGAAGGCAATGACTAGACCTGTAAAGACAACGATAGGCAATTTTGAAGCGAACAAAGCAGAAGTATATCAAACATAGGATAATTGTGCATAAACAAGTAAACTAAAATGTTGGGAAAACGTATGACAACATTATTTTTTTTTTTTGTGGACTGGACTCTAATTCTAGGTGCATTTGAATTTGACAGACAAACCAGTCAAAAGAAGAGAACTGTGAAAACTTTTGACAATGAAATTGAAATTCTTGTTAAATATAAAGCCCAAAGTCCAAGGATAGAATGTGTGAAACGTTGTCTAGAAGGGATTTATAGCTAGAGAAGACAACATACAGATTAAAGTATCGATTGGGGTGGGTGCTATAACAATAACAATGATAAAAGTAACAGTGACTAATGTAGTCTAAGAACAATTAATGTATCATAATGTAGATACCTCAAGAATGTGGTCAATGAATAAACAAAATGCCCATTGTTAAAATGAAATAACAGCTAATGACATAAGTATTCTTGGTGAACTTGGAGAGCATTGTTAAATGTCTTCAAAAGGGTGGAGACAAAAAGGGTTGGAACTTTTAGGGGATAAATTCTTGAAGAATTTTTTTTGGGATCTTTATTCCTGGGGAACAAGGGAACCCACCAAAGATTATTTGTTGGTAATGTTGTCTCAATGATAGAAATCTGAGGGTTTTGTTGCTCTGTATATAAGCTGAAATTCTTGGCATTTGATTACATTATGTGGGTTCTAGCAACACACACAGTGGCTTTTGATGTGTTCAAGGGAGTGGATAATGCTCATTGGGCTGCAACACGGCTTTTGGCAATAGCTTGTGTTAGAAAGATTGGACAAGATTTCTACAAATGATAGGGATTCCATAGACCTTCTGAAAGGCATGCTGGACTTGGATAAATTTATCAAAATGTTAAAATATATCAATGTTGATTTCCATGGAGCAATTTTGGGAAAAATGTCAGAAGCTCTTCATTTAATAGTCAGTAGTGCAATTTTGTGCCATTGCTTTATTAGATGCAATAAAATATCCAAGTATGTGATGAATTCTGATTGCCCCTTGTACCTCCGGTTATGCATGCTTTTGTTTTGGCATAGTGAAGAAATAAGTTAAAAAGTCTATGGTTTTTAGAGAATTTGTCTGACATTTGTTTGCTGAACAAAAATTCTCTAGAGAACTTGTTTATGTATGTGCCAAAGTGGACAGAACGAAAACCGATTTTAGTCTGCAAATGAATTATATTATCATGACCTCAATCAATTTCCCAAAGAAACAACCTTGTGGTGATGATTGCAGAGTTTTTTTAAGGGTTAAGGTTACAGATAAAAAATAATGAAGGGAAAAAATGAGGGTTTCACAAAGAAATAAAGGGCATCGTATAACAATGATGTTAGGATTGGAAGGCAACAGAAGAAAAAGTCTGAGCAAATAGAAAAAATTTCCTATATTTTTCAAAATTAAATAACAGGAATGAATTAGTCAAGAGTTCACACCTGAAATGGATTTAGAAAGAATGTATTTGATGATCTTTGTTGACACCAATTCACAGGGAAATTTGGAACAGTCTGGAAACCAACCATCACTACATCCGAAATCTGCGAATGGAAATTGAAGCGACTTGTTTATTTAATTTTTTTTATTAAATAACTTGTACATGTTATGTCCTCTTTGCAAGCTGTCCAATTTTAAATAAAAAAAAGCCATGTCTCAAAAAATCCCGCCTTCTTTTCCGACATGGTTCCCCTCTTCTCGACATGTCTTTGTCGATCGGAAAAAACATTAGAAAATGTTATAATTTTTTTCCTATTGCTGTTTGTTCATTGGCTGGAAGTTGTTTTTCCTAATTTCTTAATAGAGAAATATTAAAACTCCCAGCAAAATTATCAGAGACCAATGAAAAAACAACAAACTTATCGGAGACCAATGAAATTTAAAATGTCCAGACATTGCAAACTATAGGATAAAATTTTTATTTCTCTACTTCACGTGATTCAACAGGAAATTAGTTTCTGCACTCTACGTCAGGGACGAATAAGTAATTGTAGCTACCATACAATGAAAGCGCTAAATTCATAAGGAAACATGACATTTTTGCAGCATATATTTATGAAAAAGCCCTGAATTTGAAGTCGTTCATAAGGAAACAAGGCATTTTTACCTATGTATTTGAAAAAGCCCTAAATTTGAAGCCGTTTTTCCTAACATCTATATTTGAAAAAGGCATAAATTTGAAGCCCAAAAGAAAGAAAATGAACTTTTAAATTCAAATAAGTAATTTATAGCTACTGTCTAAAATTAAAGTCCTAAATTCATATCTTAATAAGACATTCAACAGAGGAGGAAAATGAATTATTCAAGATAGTAATTTTTTAAAATTGAAATAAGAAAAAGTTCCAGAAATTGAAATAAATCAGCTGCAATGGCAAAGAGCCTATTGTTGTTGTCAAAATAAGAATTTCCAACTAAAAGCTTTATTAAACAACATTTATAACTGCTGAAAACAAAAGACAATGTCATAGTGTGAAGAACGACAAACTAGAGACAAAACAATAAATATACATTCTCATAAAAAAAAACTGTGATGTCTTTACATGTTTTTCCTGCAGCTGTAACTAAACTCACCAATGGGAGGTGCAAATTGATGTCTTTAATTGAAATTACAGCAAGAATGTCTTTGAAGGTCTTTTGTCCACAACAACAGAGAAATTTGGAAAGCCTGCGAATGAGAGTTGAAGCCAGCCATTTTATTTTATTTGTTTTAACACTGCATTCATCAACGCCAGCTGTAGTGTTAAATGCAACATTTGAAAAATATTAAGTAAGCTGTACATATTTGTCACTACAACATTTAAAAAATATTAAGTAAGACCGTTTGGGGCACCATCCCTCTCTTCGCGGCTCTTTGTTCATTGGCTGGAAGTGTTATTAATAGAAAAAAATAAAACCACTAGCAAAATTAGAGCGGACCAATGAGAAAAAAAGGAAAAACAGTAAAAATGAAATTTGAAATGTCAAGGCACTACAAACTATAGGATAAACTTTTTAATTTTTTGTTCACACGATTCCGAGGCCGAATTAATTGTTTGAAAGTGAAGTGAAAACATTAGTGTTTCCCGTATATAGGGACTAATAATACTTGTAAGAATATTTATGCATTCATTGTAATTAATTTAAACTCATTAACTAATATAAGAATTGTATTTCTTAATGGCAAGTAATTATTTCTTCTATTTCACCTTATGATATTAATAGAAATGTTATTTAAATCATTTTTTAATTTTCTTATAATAATTCATTTAGATTTTTTTTAATAATTAGCTTGTCCATTGTAGATTGTTATAGTTATGCTTACTAAAGGCGTGAGGATTATAGAAGACAATATGTTTTAGAAAATTTCTTTTGCACACATTTTTTTATGAAGGTATCACATTTCAACAATATATATAATGTATTTTATGATAATATAAAATTTAAAATAAATCTTGTTATGATACAACATTGTTCTTGCTATTGTAATATTTTGCTTTATGTTGATAAGATGATCAACCGTGTGTAAGTTTAAATAAGAGTTTTGAAGCAAAATGATAGAAGCAAAGATATTAGTTATTTTACCAATTAAAGATGGTATCAAGGGTGTAAGAGGAGAGATGATTCATTGTTTCAAATGAATATGATACTTGCTACCTAAGATGAGAGGACAAAAATGTACAGAAAACAATTATAATTTATTTATAAAACTATAACAATTGATTCATTGTTTGAAATGAAGTTGAACTAACATTATTTATCTAATCTAATAAAATGATATGTAATTTACATTTTAACATCTTCGACAAGAAGGCTAAATCACGTGAATGTGGTTGAATCCAAATCATAGGATGATAATATTTTCTCCTATTTTTGCAATCATGGCATCTTGATCAATAACTTGCTCAAAATATGATCAGTCTTGTCTTGAGAGACATCATGTTTGGGTGGGTTCATATAATCTTCTCAACTATATTTGTGTGCAAGTGAGATAATTGTCTCATCTCGAGAAATGAAAGTTTTAGTAGTATGGATGTGATCATCTTTAATTTCACGGTCATGGATGAGATAGGGGTGGAGGAAGATAATCTTGAATTTATTGATCAATGAGAGGATCTCGATCAAAGCTTAGTTTTTGGGTATCTTGATCATAAATAAGATCTGATCAAAGATTTGATTTTTTTGGTTTATGAGGCTTACTCTGTCATACCTTAGAGTGAGCTCTTGACATAGTATTAATTCCTTCTTAGACAAGGCAAATACACTTTTCTTGTCTTTGATATTCCTAATCTCAACTAGGAATTATATATATGTTTCTAGTGTGGCATTTAACAATATGATTGGACTATTAGGACACCTTTGGACCCTACGTTGCCTATAGATTTTGGACCTTTTTGGTTTTAGGGGCTTGATGAAATGTGTAGATTGATATTCGAATGTGGGAACTAATTGGGAAAAACTTAATGGTTGTATGTGACCAACCGATCTTCAATGAATGAGTGGCCTTTACATGGGTTTGGTTGGAGGATTTCGAAGAGGATATTGTGGAATCCTAAGAGAATTTTGAGAAATCAAAGGACTTACGTGAAAATAATTTGGAGGAGACAAATGTAAATAAATTGGAAGATAAGTAGTTGCAGAGGAATTAGAATATTATGGAGGTGGGTTTGATGGAAGTTTGGCACACAAATTTGACGTATCTAAGAAAGGATTCTTTGTAAGGTGAGAGAAGTATATTCATAATATATTCTCAATTGGAGTCCATTGAGAGATAATCTATAATGAATGTATTGATGACATATTTTTTAATGCTATCATTATCATTGTAAGGTTCATATTAAAGCTAGTATATAGGACCATCTTCATGATCACAAGGGTCATATTCAGGTTTGTAGATAGGGTTATCCTTATCATCATCAAGATCATATATTGGTAGATGGATAATGGTATTATAACTATAATACTTTCCTTGATTTAGGGAAAAAATATTTGATCCAAATGGCTCAAGGTGTTGACATTTTTCATGGTTATGATATAATTTGGAATTGGTTTGACTATGAGTTTAGGCTTTTCTTGTGTGCAATAAAGATTTATTGTTTAGTTTTAAACTTGACATGGGAAATGATGGATGTGGAAGATTTGGTGACTTGGTGACCTTGTAAGTGTACACTAAGAAGAGGGGGGGGGGAGTAAAGGTGGATGGATCCCCGTTTCCTAATGTACAATTGGAAGGAAAATGACACACTGGACTCAAGTCAGACTCAAGAACTATGTAAATGTAATGATGCTTCACTGTTAATGGATTAGGAATGGTATTATGATGCATAATACAAGGACAAATAAGTAGAATTAACAAGATTCGAGAAATATAGACTAACAAAAAATAGATTGGAAGTTGTAATAACTTAAAATGGGGTCCATAAGACTATACTAGCTTGCAGGCTTTAAATTTGAAGTGAAACTACATGGGACTTTGAGCCACCCCTCCTACCTTCCTTTTTAATCTTTTTGGTTTGCAATCTATTCATCTTTTGTTCTCTTCCAACTCTCATCCTAATGATGGGTCATGGAGTGATCCAAAAAATTGATGCAAAAAATACTACACAATTGAATCTAAAAATATATTTACAATTTCATCTAAAGATTGTGAAAATCTAATCTCTCATGTCCTTATTATTTTTGTTCATATTCCCTTAGTTGAGCCTCCAAATCCTTGATTTTCATGAGTTCTTGTATCTCTTTGTTTTCATGTCCTTAAGAATTATTTTCAGTTATCCTCCATCCTTATTCTTTAGTTGGATTCAACATGGGAAACTAGTTCCTTTTGATAGATCATTGGCTCTGGGGACGCTTAGCCTTTTTCTTTCCTATTCATTGTTCATCATTAGATTTTGGCTAAACATTAGATTTTATGTACACTTGTTATGCACTGTTTCCTGCCTTCATGCTCCCTATCCCTGAACAAATTTCCAAGTGATTATATTTCAGTGGTAAAACCATTTCCCTTCTCATGAGGAATTTGTTCTTGCATATTCCCCTTTTTCTTTAGGTGATGTGAAAACTACCTTGTTTGTTCTTCTTTCTAGATTTCTTATTTTGCATCAAGAATAAATTGGAATTTAGGTTTTAATGGAGGCAGCCAATTTTGGCTCAACAATTGTTGCTAGTGCCGAAGTGTTGGCTGTTAGTGGAAATAGCTATGCTAAGAAAGCTTCCTAGGAAATTTGTCCCCAAGGTTTTCCACGAGGTAAGTCTTCTACTCCTGATGTGGTTTTTCTTGTGTCAGATTTCGACCAGGCTTGTGACTAGTTAGAGAATTATATTCTTATTGGTTATTTTTTTGGTAGAATTCCATCTGAGAGTGTGCTTAAAGATTGGGTCACCAAATTATGTGCCCCTCATGATGTTCTCTTGGATGGTGTCCAAAACCTTACTAAAGGTTTTTTCCTTTTTCACTTTGGGAATCCATCACATGTTGACGGTGTTCTCAAGCATGGTCTCTGTTTTGTTCACACATCTATGTTAGTTTTCGAGCCATGGTCGAGAGACTTTACCATCTCTGACAATAAGAAACTGAAAGTACCTATTTGGGTCAAATTTCCTGGTTTTCCTTTGCCTTGTTGTCCTTTCCTGTAAAACATAGCTCAATCGCTCAGGGTTGGGTTGTTTGTTTGGAACCCGATCGTTTCTATCATGCTCACGCTCAAAAGAGGGTTTGTATAGAGGTCGATATTTCCCAGGACCTCCGTGAGTCCTTAGATATTCAAATTGGTGGGTGCACTTTCACCTAGAAGGTAATGTATTTAAATTTACCCGATACTTGTTTCTGTTGCCACTCTGTAGATCACAAGATTAAGGACTGTCCTTTGGTGCTTCTCGACCAAGGGTTATTCCTAAAGAAATAGCCGCTCCTTGTTTCATAGAGGCTAATAAAGTAGGGGGTTCATGGACTACTTTGGTTCGCAAGGGAAAACAAGGAATGACACCTCAACCTAAGCATGTTTTTGGTAGTTCATCATTTCCAACAAAGACCACCAAGGTTATTTCACACCCTCTTTCATAGGGGACTTCTCCAGCCTCATCGAAGTTGTTGATCACTCCTCTGATCATCTCCATGGATCTTCTACCTCTTCCCCACTCTACCCTCTACTTCAACAGAGTTTAATGGCTCCTTTCGCCATCGCTCTCGCAGCCCTTCTGGCCACGAAGAGATTGACATTATAGGGCCATGGAAGCTAGGTGACCTCTACCTAGCTTTCAACTTTGAGTCAACCTTCAAAGCTTCTCCTCACTTTGGGACGACGAAACCATGAATGAGGGTTTTTAATGGATTTTCTCTCTTGGAATGGTAGGGGTCTTACGAACCTCCCCAAAAAATAAATCATCAGAGATGTTCATCGTCAATTCCCTCAAACATATGTTTTATGACTTCAGGAAATTAAGATTGCATGATTTCTTCTTTATGCCGCATGCAGAGCCATTTGGCCCTAGAGTTTGGTTTTCTCATCCTCCCACGAGGTTGGTAGAGGAGAGGTAGTTACATTATTGGCCCCACACTAGAAAAATGTCATTATCGACCATGGAGAAGACCCTATGCATAGGCTGGTGTGGATTCTTTTTAATATTAATAATCACCACTTTGGTGTTATTAATCTTTATGCTCCCAACGACACTGTGGAAAGAGATTTTTAATGGCGATGGATTGTTGATTCATTGCCACCTACCACTTGAGTTTTATGTGGTAATTTTAATATGATTGAGGTGGCTTCTGATAAGGATGGAATTTCAACTTTTCGCTGGACAGCTGGAGAAAGAGAGGTTTTACATGTGTAATAAATTGGGTCTTTTTGATTCCAATCTCAATTGCTGCCTCCCACATACACATACAATTGTTGATTAAACTGATGAATATCTGATGGAGATGATGAAGACCGAGTGATACCGAGTATCATGATTGTAGAAATAATTAGATCAGTTGTTGTTTTGGCATTGATGTCAAGTAATTGACTAATTGATTTTTATTGAGTTACCATATCTTAAGAGGAGAAGCTAAATGGGTGACAGATACAGATCAAACAATGATGAAGTAATGATGTTATAATATTTTTCTACTATACATGTGATTGATCAAGTCGGTTCACTACAATGAAATAAGTTATGATTGAAAGAGATACTTTATTGAGCTAGACTGAGTCAGTCGGTAGAACATTATGTGAGTCGGTTATAGTTACCGAGCACCGAGAACAAGTGAGACACCGAGTAGTGATGAAGTCAGTTACCGAGTTGCAAAGCAAGTTTTACCGAGTACAATATACAGATATTAAATAATGATGAATTTGAATTTAAAGCGAGGAAATGATGAGCTAGATGAGGAAAAGAAATAAATGAAGTCTGTTACAAGATCTACGAACGAGAAAATACAATGTGGAGATCTAAGGTGAAGATCAAGCGGTTAAACAGAAAAGTGAAAGTTCCAAGGAGTTACAAGTTTCAAGGTAAAAGTGACATGGTTTACCGAGTTGTGAAATGTGAAGAAGATGATCGAACGACTGAGCACAAAGGAGGGAAAATCAAATTAAGGATATTAAGAGGAAAAAGTATGTCTATATAAGGAATACGATTTACACAGAGAAGAGAGAACTGTTGAATTGAGAAAAGAAGGAAAGAAGCTGATGAACAACATTTACCGAGCAAAACCGAGAAAGACATATCAAAGAATCTACAGTCTAAGGAAGAGAGCAATGGGGTATGTGATGCCAGTATTCAATTGAGCACAAAGGATCTGATTCAAGCATAGTGAGTTGCTAATTTTTACAGATCAAAGATTACTGTTTCTTATTAATATTTTTAATAGAGAAATCTCTTAACCGAGTGGATTTGACCATCCTATTTGTAAAACCTAGACTTAGGTGACATTCCAAAAGAGTGTTTGAAGACCTCTAACAAGGCCACTCCTAATAGGGTGAAGATCTTAACATATCTGAGGTAAATCCCCTAACAGGGTCACATTTAGCAAATGTGTTTATAATTTTTAACAGGATAAGTTCTTAATCGAGCGTACTTCAGAAGGGTACATTTTTATTGTGGGTTACAATTCCCACAAAAGGTTTTTTCCCAAATTGGGTTTCCTCATTAAATCCTATGTCAACTGAGTTATATCATGTGTGAATGAGTTAATATGATGATGCTAAGTTTGAATGATTGATTGCTACTTATATTATTTGGTGATTTGGTTATTTACTGTATTAAGTACTTACCAAGTGAATTAGTGAGTTCAGTTTTAAGAGTTTAAGTTTTGATTTGTCTGATTCATCCCGCTCTAAGTGGGACCAACAATTGGTATCAGAGATTTGTTACTCTGAAGTGATAAGTTTAAAGGACTTGAGTTAAGATCTAAAGATGTATAAGAGGGAAGCACCAAAGCTGAATAGGGATCATTTCTCTACATGGAAAAGTATAATGAGGTTGCATGTGTTTGGAGTAGGAGATTATGCACTTTACTATCTTGAGCATGAATATGTAGAACCTACTACTTCACCTTTGAATATTAGTGAGCAAAGACATAAACATGAACACATACACGTTATGATTGAGATTGCATCTACATTTACCGACCAGGAATATGATGAGCTTGATGGTTGTACTACTGCGGAATAGACGTGGGATAAGATTATCTTGACCTATGGTGGAGATCAGCATGTTCAGAAGGCTAAAGAAGAAAGTTTAAGAGGAAAATTTGACTCTATGATAATGAAGGAAGGAGAGAACATAACACAATATAGTACAAGACTTAAGGAGACTTTTAATTCTATCAGAGGAGCTGGTGGTACCATAACAAAGGATGATGTTACAAGCAAAATATTGAGAACTCTGTTACTGAGCTATGCTATTCATGTATCTTCTATACAAGAGCTGAGATCTATACCCCAGATGAATGTTTCACTGGATGCCACCATTGGTAAGTTAACTGCATTTGAATTAAATGATTTTGACAATAGTGTGCCTACTATTTTTAAGATTGAATCTCCATTTAAGTCTACTTTAAATATTGGAAAGGCTAGGGAAGCTGCTGCTAGAGATGGTTATATGAGCAGTGTTAGTGAGAAGTTCTATAGTTGCACTGAAGGAATTGAAGAGCTATTTACTGAATGTGATGAGAATGAAAGAGAATTTGAAGCTTTGTTGGCTAGAAGGCTACAAAGAGCCAAAGGCAAATACCAAGGTAGGTTACCCTTGAAATGTTTTAACTGTGATAAAATTGGTCACTTTTCATCTGACTGTCCAGAGAATGATAAGGAGGAAAAGAAAGACAAGGACAAGAGAGAGAACAGATCCAGGAGATACAAAGACTACAAAAACAAAGGGGTGCCAGAAAGAAGTTGAGTCTACTTTTTGGCCAAAAACTGAAACTGTTTTCCCTGTTTTTCAAAATTCGTCCCAATTGATAAAAAAAATTGAAGCACTTAAAGATTGAATCTTAAGAAAAGTCAGTAATATGAAATGTAGTACTCAAAGTCTATTTTCCCAATATGTAATTTATATTAATACCCAAATAATAAAAATTGGATTTCACTAGGTGTTTCCAAAAAGAACTATTTAAAACTCACCTTTTTGGGACCTTCCATGCTTGTTTACGATGACCATAATTTGACCTAAATGAAAGTATTTTTTTGAATCCTTTTGGAATATCACTTTTAAGACTCAATATTGATGAGAATATTTTTTTGTAATTTTTTATTGAATATGTTTTTTTCTACTATTTTTTTATTGCGTGTAATTTTTTATTTTGAAAACCCCTCCTGTACGACAAGCATAAGTTGACCTAAACTCATCATTTTTGAGTTTTTTTTTTCAAAGTGAAAAGAATTGTCGGTAGTTTGATGTCATCTAATTTATTTTTTCAAAAGTAATGAAAATAAATTAATGTTATAAAAAATAAGAAAACCTGTTATTTCACGCTTATTGACCTGTTTTACTAGAAATTATTTAAAAATTAAAAAAATTAGTCCAATTTAAAAATAAGCTATGTATTTATAATATATGTAATCATATCTAAAATGAGTTTTAATGTGGTGGAAAAATTCTTTAGAAAACATCTTTTTTCCAAAAGTGGGTTTCGCGCGCAAAAAGTTCCTCTAGAAGTGGACTCAACTTCTTGCACTTACCCAAAGGTAAGAAATCCTGTCATATTGCTAATGAAGGACAAAGTGATAATGATTCTATTGAGAGCAATGAGGAAAAATAAGTTGTTTATGTTGCTATAAAAGATGATTCTGATGAAGAAGAACCTAGAGCCCTAATATCACAATTAAGTAGGAATGAAACATGGATTATAGATAGTGGTTGTTCACATCACATGACTGGTAACACACTTAAGTTTATTTACATGGAAAAGAATGATGGAGGTTATGTTAGATTTGGTAACGATGCTCCATATCCTATGAAAGGAAAAGGATCTATAATTCTACTAAATAACACAAGATGTGATGATGTTTATTGGGTTGAAGGATTAAAGTATAATTTGTTGAGTGTTGCACAACTAAACAATACAGGTCACCAAATGGAATTTCAATATGGAAGAGTGAAAGTATTTGATGAGAAGAGCAATCTAATTTCTACTGGAGAAAAATATAAAGGTAATCTATTTTATCTTGATACTTCTATGAAGAGTTGCCTATTTGCTAAAGTTGAAGATGTTTGGTTATGGCACAAAAGGCTTTGTCATGTTAATTTTGACTAATTAATCAAAGTGAGTAAGAAGAATATATTAAGAGGAATACCAAGACTTGAAAACCTAGAGAATGCTATATTCAGAGAATGTCAGATGGGTAATATGACTAAATCTAATTTTGCACGCAAGGGTTATGTTACACAAGGAATTTTGGATTTAGTTCATACTGATTTATGTGGACCGATGAGAACTCAAAGTTATTATGGAGATATATATTTTATTTTATTTGTGGATGATTATTGTAGAATGATGTCTGTAATGTTTTTAAAAGAAAAATCGGATGCATTTCAAATGTTTAAGTGGTATAAGGCCTGAGTTGAAAAAGAAACTGGAAGACCGTTGAAATGTCTGAGATTTGACAGAGGAGGTGAGTTTACTTCTGATGAGTTTACATTGTTTTGTAATGAGAATGGAATCAAGAGACAGTTGTCAGCACCAAGGACACCACAGTAGAATATGATTGCTAAGAGAAGAAATAGATCCATTGTTGATTGTGCTAGGACACTGATGATTGAAAAAGGAGTGTCACAAAACTTATGGAGGGAAGCTGTGAGTACTGTTGTTTATACATTGAACCAAGTACAAATGAAGAAAGGTACCAACAAGACACCTTATGAAATCTGGTATGATCACAAACCTAATGTTAGTTAATTTAAAATCTTTGGGAGCAAATGCTATATTTTGAAAGATTTTAGAGAAGGAAAGTTTGATTCGAAAGAGATAAAGGGATATTATTAGGATATTCTACAAAGAGTAAAGCTTACAAATGTTTGAACAAGGTTACTAATAAAATGGTGGAAAGTGCAAATGTGAGAATTAATGAATTTACAAAAAGGAATGAAGAAGACAGTAAGAAGGAACCTGATGATTATGAAAAGTTTGTATATGTACAACATGATGCACCTGAGAATTTACCGAGAGCACCTATCGAGGATGAAAATGATCAAGAAGTTCCACAAATGAGTGTTGATATTGATGAACCGAGACTGTTTTGGAAAAAATATGTAAGGAGACACCATTCCCCATGAAAGATTATTGGAAATAAGGAAGCTGGAGTGATGACAAGGAGCAAGGTAAGAGACAATTCATGTTTGATATCTTCATTTGAGCCAAATAAAGTTATGGAAGCACTAGATAATGAGGATTGGATGAAACCTATGAAAGAAGAGTATGATCTAATTGAGAAGAACAAGACATGGAATTTAGTACCCAGACCTAAAGACAAAAATGTTATTGGTACTAAATGGATTTTCAGAAACAAACTGAATGAGCATGGAGAAGTTATCCGAAAAAAGCCAGATTGGTTTGCAAAGGTTATACACAAGAAGAAGGAATTGACTATGGAGAGACTTTTTCACCTGTTGCTAGACTGGAAGGAGTTAGAATACTTCTAGCATATGCTGCTTACAAAGGATTCAAAGGTTATCAGATGGATGTTAAGTCTGCATTTCTTAATGAGATACTTGAGGAAGAAGTATACATTGAGCAACCAGAGGGATTCATTGAGAACACAAACAAGAGAAAAGTATGTAAGTTACATAAAGCTTTATATGGATTGAAACAAGCACCCCAAGCATGGTATGAGAGACTGCACTCTTATTTAATCAAAATAGGATTTCAAAGAACTAGTGACAACAGTAATGTTTACTTGAAATGTGATAGTGATAATAATGTTTTAATTACTGAAATTTTTTTTGATGATATTATATTTGGAGGCAATGACACTTTATCTAAAGTATTTGCTGATGAAATGAGAAAATCATTTGAGATGTCAATGATTGAAGATATTAAGTTCTTTCTAGGTCTACAGATACATCAAGTTACTAGAGGAATCTATATAACAAAAGCCAAGTATATCAAAGAGATTCTTAAAACTTTTGCTATGGAGGATTCCAAACATGTTGGAAAACTGATGGTTACTGGATGTAAATTATCTAAAGAGGATGAAACACAAGAGGTGGATAATAATCTTTACCGATCCATGATTCGTAAATTGCAGTATGTTGTTCACATCAGACCTGATATATCACATGTTGTTGGAATTGTTGCAAGGTTTTCTTCTAATCCAAAGGAAACACACATGTCTGCAGTAAAAAGGATTTTGAGATACATGAAAGGGACATAAGAATTTGGTTTAGTATACAAGAAAGGAGGTACTTTTGATCTGCAAGTATACACTGATGCAGATTGGGCTGGAAATGTTGAAGACAAAAAAAGCACTAGTGGAGGTACATTCTTTCTAGGTGAAAGATTGGTTACATGGCTGAGCAAGAAACAAAGTTGTATTTCACAGTCTATTGCCGAGGTTGAATATGTTGCTGCTGCTATGAATTGTGCAAATATTGCATAGATTAAACAATTACTTGAAGGTATGCAAGAAGAGATCACAGATCATTTTACTATTTTTTATGATAATACAAGTGTTGTTAACATATCAAAGAACCCGGTTATGCATTCAAAGACCAAGCACATTTCTATCAAGTATCACTACTTGAGAGAGAAAGTTCAAGAGAAGAATTTGAAATTGGAATATGTGAATTCAAAGGAACAATTGGCTGATATCTTTACAAAGATACTACCTAAGGATGTTTTTGAGTATCTAAGAGGTGAATTAGGGGTTCTTCCCCTATCCAATGTTCACTAGGGAGCATGAGGTATGTTGCCTCAATTCTATATTTCATTAGAATATCTATTTCTGAAATGATGTTAGTATGACACACTTTAGGAGTTTCCTAAAGTTGTGAAAATATTTTTGTATGTAATGTTTTATGAGTACATGTTAGGTATAATCCACTACAGAAACAAGTTTTCAGGAGTATGAATTTTTGGCATTGTTGTCAAAGAGGGAGAATAACGAATTGATGACATTTTATCTACAAAGAGATATTGAGGGATAAGAATGAATTGCTAATATTTAGTCATGAAGGAGATTCTGATTGTATGTTACAGAAACAAAAGATTTATCCGAGAGGGAGATTGAGATCATAGATATCAAAGTGGAAATAAATATATCAACTCACAGGTAGTACAATTATGTATTTGAGAGCTGCCATAATCAATTGCTATAACATTTATATAGTGGTTGTCATCAATGCCAAAGAGGAAGATTATTGATTAAACTGATGAATATCTGATAGAGATGATGAAGACCGAGTCATACCGAGTATCATGATGGTGGAAATGATTAGATTAGTTGTTTTTTCATTGATGTCAAGCAATTGATTAATTGATTTTTATTGAGTTACCATATCTTAAGAGAAGTTAAAAGGGTGACAGATACATATTAGAGAATTTTGAAGTAATGATGTTATAGTCATTTTCTATTATACATTTGATTGATCAAGTCGGTACACTGCAATGAATTAAGTTATGACTGAAAGAGATACTTTACCAAGCTAGACTGAGTCAGTCGGTAGATTGTTATGTGCTTCAGTTATAGTTATTGAGCACCGAGCACCAAGAACAAGTGAGACACCAAGAAGTGATGAAGTCAGTTACCAAGTTGCGAAACAAGTTTTACCGAATACAGTATACGAATATTAAATGATGATGAATTTGAATTTAATGCGAAGAAATGATGAGATGGATGAGAAAATGAATTAAATGAAGTTTTTTACAAGATCTATGAACGGGAAAATACAATGTGGAGATCTAAGGTGAAGATCAAGCGGTTAAACAGAAAAGTGAAAGTTCCAAGAAGGAGTTACAAGTTCCGAGGTAAAAGTTACATGGTTTACCGAGTTGTGAAATGTGAAGAAGATGATCAAACAACTGAGAAAAAAGGAAGGAAAATAAAATTAATTATATTAAGAGACAAAAGTATCTCTATATAAGGAATGAGATTTACATAGAGAAGAGAGAACTGACAAATTGAAAAAAGAAGGAAAGAAGCTAAAGAACAACATTTACCAAGCATAATAGAGAAAGACACATCAAAGAATCTACAACCTAAGGAAGAGATCAATGGAGTATGTGATGCCAATATTCAATTGAGCATAAAGGATTTGATTCAAGCATATTGAGTTGCTAATTTTTACAGATTAAAGTTTACTGTTGCTTATTAATTTTTGTAACAGAGAAATCTCATGACCAAGTGGATTTGACCAGCCTATTTGTAAAACCTAGGCTTAGGTGACATTCCAAAAGAGTGTTTGAAGACCTCTAAAAAGGCCACTCCTAACAGGTTGAAGATCTTAACAGATCTTAGGTAAATCCCCAAACAGGGTTACATTTAGCAAATGCATTTGTAATCTTTAACATGATAAGTTCTTAACCGAGCGTACTTCAGAAGGGTACATTTTTATTGTGGATTACAATTCCCATAGAGGTTTTTCCCAAATTGGGTTTCCTCATTAAATCCTGTGTCAACTGAGTTATATCATGTGTGAATGAGTTAATATGACGATGCTAATTTTGAATTATTGATTGCTGCTTATATTATTTGGTGATTTAGTTATTTACTGTATTCAGTACTTACCGAGTGAATCAATGAGTTCAGTTTTAAGAGTTTAAGTTTTGATTTGTCTAATTCACTACCCCTCTCAGTGGGACCAACAACAATTTTCCATACCTGGACCAATTATTGAGCCGGTTCTGACAGAGTTTTTAAGAGGCTTGATCGTGCCATGATCTCCTCTCAATCTTTTTTTTCCTTTGGGACTTCCCAAGTTTTGCCAGTTTTTCCTTTTCCAGCTATTACCTTGTCTGACCACCTTCCTATTAAATCTTGAATTGAATGGACTGTTCACCAACCACGTTCCTATCCACAACCTTTTTTCTCAATACATCATTCCTCGATAATCCCTCAACTTTGCCCCACATAAAGAATGTTTAGAACCTTCAACCTAGGCTCACTCAATTGTTAGGGTGGATTTCATGGTCGAATGCAACCATTACTTGCATTGTGTGCTTTCTCTGCTTTTATGGAAAATAATTGGCTTATTTCTACCGCCGGTCCTATGCTAGAACTACCAAGGATTTGCATGCAAAAATTGACAATTTGGTAGCTCATCCTTTATCCATAGAATTATAGGTTAACGTGGCAGAAATATATCATGCGAAGAAGGTTTCCAACACTTATTCTTCTAGGGGAGCTCAAATAAAGGCACGTCTTTTCTAGTTGAAAGTGAGAGATTGTGCTAGTAAAGATTTTTTTTCTTCACTGCGTCCCGACATTCCAATTCAAGGATTAAAAGAATCAAGGATGGAAACTCAGTTCTCACTAAGCTTCCTGATATTTTGAAAGCTTTTGTTGTGCAGTACAAACAATTTTTCATAGCCCAAGATCCCACTCTTGCCTCTCATTAATCCTTCAAGGATTTCTTATCCCGTGCTATCAATCATCTCTCAAATTCTCAATGAGTTTTTTGTGACAAGAATTTGTCTGTTCAAGACCTTAGGGAGGCTGCCTTCTCCATGGATGATGATAAGTCTCCAAGGTGTGATGGATTTCCCTGTGAATTTTATAAGGCCACCTTGTGGGATATTTTAGGGACCTACCTTCATAATGTCTGTTTAGAAGCATTGCATATTGGAACCTTGGGCGATCAAATTAATAGAGGAAATATTAAACTCATACCTAAATATGGTGATCCTAAGGACATTTGTAATTGACGCCCTATCACATTGCTCAATGTCTCCTACAAAATCATAGCAAAGGCCTTGTCCCTAAGAATTCTCCATCTTCTTCCCCAAATTGTTTTCCTCGAGAAAAAAGGCTTTATCCAATCCTACTTCACCCTAGATAATATAATTGCAACCTGGGAAGGCATGGAATGGGCTCGCCAATCTGGCCAGGCTGCTATTTTCCTCAAAATTGACTTTTCCAAAGCCTATGACTGCATTGAATGCTCTTTTATTCTTGCGATGTTGTCTACTCTGGGCTTTGGTCCCCATTTTATTTCTTTTGTTAAAATGATTTTTGTAGATGCTAATGCTTGCATCACCATCAATGGCCACCGTTCCTCTTCTTTTGGTTTGCATCGATCTATTCGACAAGGTTTCCCTTTGGCTCTTGCTTTGTATGTTTTAGCAGTAGAAGGTTTTGGTTACTTTCTAGCTTCTGCTATTTCTACTGGTCGTGTTCATGGGATTTTATTACCCAATTCCACCTCCCATCTTGTCAATGGGCACTTTTCTAATGAATCCTTCCTCACTCTCATTGAGTATGAAGGCAATGTGTAACATGCTCTTCATTGCCTTTGTTAGGGATTTTTCTTGTATGAATCACAGTGCTTGAAATGACTACTTGAACACTATGCCTTCTAATACTGATTCAGAGACAAGAAAAGCCTAATTGCTAAGGACTGGATAAGGTCCTTCTTCATTTTTGAGCTCCACATATACTCAGGCAGGTTTTACCTTTTATAATGGCTATTTACACAGTATATTAGAATGTGGACACTGATTTGCTATGTACCTTTGTTAAACCAACTGAAAAATCACCTTGCAAATGACCAAGCATAATCATATACAAGATTTAACCATACAAACCATGGTTGTAAATATAGCAAAAAACAGTGACACAAGGATTTTCATCCTTCTTCCTTTTGATGTAGGAGGGATAACCTAATGATTCACTCTCCAAGGAATCACTAAAGTGGACATTGTCCTACTGACATAGGTCCTTACTGAGTTTAGTTCATCTGTTCTTAGTAACAAGAGTATTTTGATTAAATGATTTTTGATATTGGATGGGGAACATACTGCAAACTATACTCTAGACCAGTGCCTATCCCTTGGGCAAAGAGTCAATGAAAACATGAATCCACAGAGATAAAATAACAGAGATACTGTAGAGTGCCTTACAAACTACATGCGGCTGAGATAGAGTGCCTTACAAACTATCCTCTCATATTCATACATCTGCATCAAATCCTTATCACAATGCTTTGCTCTCTGAAATCATCTATGAAACTTAGTCCTCTCCTTGAAAGGAACTCATAAACAATTAGACAAACTACCTTGTAGCAGGTGTATTTCAGATGCCTTACAGGTGAAACACACTAGAGCACAAACAGAATGCAAAGAGACAAGATAATATGAAAAAGGGAAAACCACACTGTATTCTGCTTCAACATATCCAGACAAGAAGCTTTCATGAATATACAAAGATACAAAAGTATAACTTACAATAAAATTTCCACATGACCAACTGGGACCTGATCTGGGCAGAGGAAAGGAACCCTTACAACTACAACTCTCTCTGCTATATATAGGTTTATGACCATCTTGGAATCCCTTAAGGATGCAACAAGCTTCGGATAATCATAGAAAACCTAACCCTAAAGCAAGAGAGACAAAATAAAGAGAGAGAAGAAGCGGTGAAAGGACCAAGTCAAACAGATATTATAAGATATTTCTTGTTCTTGCTCTGATTTGGCGACTGCAATCAGATTTGTAGATGGTAGCTGGTGGTATTAATGTTGAGTCTGGATAGCTGTGCTTGCCTACTCACCTACAATCTCCTTTTACAATAACTGTTCCTCTTGTCTTGAACAGTGTAGTGCCAAGATTTCTTCTTCTACTACACGCTTCATTTTCTTGGGTGTAATCATCACTTCCCAAGCTTTCACTTCATCGTCCTATGACCACTTGAAGTCCTGAGCACTCTGTACCTGCACCTGTGAAATTTCAGCCGTAACTCTGCTCATACTTGTAGCACCCTGAATCTCTTTCTTTTTACCGATATTGAAACAAATCTATTTCAGAGATCAGCTGACCATTCTGTGCATAATTTCCTGCAATTATAACTCTCTGATTAACTCAGAAAACACGACAAGCTGAGCAAATTATCACTTCTGCAAACTAAACAACTTGGGCTCTGAAGACGGAACATACGATGAATGCAAATGAATGCACCATCTACTCCTTTAATCAGTTCTGCTCTAAAAATTCATATGTTCCGTCTGCATTGCTGCTATATTTTCACTTTTGGAAAAAATCCCTGTGAGTGAGCGACACATCCCCCCTTTTAACTTATCGCATACTCGCCATCCATCCTCACTGCACTTTTCACCTTCTACGATTGAGCGATGCGTCCTTCACTTTTAACCTGTCGCACACTTGCGAGCAAACATTTCACAGCACCTGAGTCTTGGCGACTAAGCGCCATTCACTTTTTCACTGCATACTCTGTCTGGTCACATACTCGCCATCTTAATATTCCTTCTTTCATCTTATGCGCGGGTAGGCGATGACATCTGTTTTCTACTTAGTCGCCAACTCGTAAGCTGTTTTCTTTTCATCTAAACTGACCGGCGAGTGCGCGATATCCTTCCTTTTTCCTCGTCGCATAGTCGCGAGATGACTTTCTTTCACCTTTATGGAATGGCGACTGAGCGACGACCTTCCCTTTTTAACTCATCGCATAGTCGTGAGCTGATTCTTGATTACCTCAAAGCATCGGCGAGTGAGCGATGGCACTGAACTATTTCTTAGTCGCTCGGTCGTGGACCTTTAAGAACCTTGAAACATACATGTGCGACTGAGTGATGCAATTTCTTATCAATACTTTGGGCCTTCGTCGCGCACTCGCACTGCAAAATACACATGAGTTAGAACCTATGCGAGTGGGCGACCTACAAGACAGGACCTCGTCGCGCAGTCGCGGAGCATGAGATAGGCAGAATAACCTTACAGCGACTGCGCGACATACATAATCTTAACTCGTCACTGACTCACGGACCTATAGCTTGACCTTTATGAGACATCGCGACTGAAGGGAAATAAAACTTAGTCTCGAATTCGCTGAACCTATTTTCTTCTTCTGGCGACAAGGTGACAACCCCTTTAGCTTCCATCCATCTTATGACACATGTTGCACAGCCACTGGTTCACATACTGCATACTGAAGAACTGAGTCATCTTCCTGTTCTGGTGACATCATGACTAAGAATTACAGCAAACCACAGACGGTTAGTCGCGAAGTCTCGATCAAAATCCTTTAACCGCCATTCCATTTCGAGACTACGCGACTGAAGGCATGACTTAACCGTTAGCATTGGCTGATTTGGTGATTACGTGACATGAAGCAATCGCGAAGTCTGAAGACACTTTCAAAACTGTGAAGAATCTACCGCGATCACCCGACTGAGCAGTGGGTCCCATCTTCATAAAGCCTTATGATATAATTATCCTGTGACTTCCCAACTAAGAAGAGATCGCTAAGTTTCAGAACACTGAAGGAATATTCTAAATCATTACGAGACCACGCGACACAAGGGAAACACAAAGTCGGGGAGAGAAAAGGAATATGCGCTCAGGGTATCGCGACAAGGCGATTCAAATTAAAACACATGCCTTAAGTGACTGGAAAAAGTAACTTGGAAACATAATGACATGACTTAGGGTTTAGTTTCATCGTTTAACACTTGGAAGACTAAGGTTTTTCAGGGTTTTGCAAATTTGGCTAGGTTTAGACTTGAAGACCTGAAAAACATAACAGAGGATAGCCAGACTGAACAAGAAGGCTGAATTGGATATGCCAGAATGCAGAGAGCAGGACAAGGAATGAGGAAAACTGGCAAAACAAGAAATAGCACGAACAGTGGCTCTGACTGAGGATGGTTAAACACAAGTTTATACCGAGAACCACAGATCTCTGGAGTAGCAGACCACCCCAAAACTTGAAAAATCAGATTTTAGACTTTTCGCTTTCTGCTCTCAAAACTTCTCAAAAACTTTCTCTCTTCAAAAACAGGGAAACCCTCCAACTGAAAGCAAACACACAACTGAAAGGAAAGCAACTGCACAATATGTACAATATCTACAAGAGGCCCAAAATCCCAAAACTGAGATCAATTCTTACCTCTGTCAAACACAAAGCTCTCTGCCCCATGTTTCAAAAATATGATAACATTGCCACTCTTAACTGCCTGATTCAAGCAACTGTCATCATGTATCAACTCATTGTGTGACAACACATCTGCATATTATTCATATGAGCTTCCATAAACATTAGGCATATTTTTATCATAAAAATTTTGTGGCATACACATGTCACATTCATCAGATAAGAACATGCTTAAATATTTGTGACATTGATCCTCTTTTAGCTGTAAACCACAACTTAAAAATTCACCATTCAACTGAAAGGGGGAACACTCAATATCCATCATACTGCTTGGGCAAGCATCATTAATTTCATTCTCATCCATCATTTGCATCTCAAAAGAAAACATACCTCGATCTTCATGCAAAATATGAGAGGCCTCATCATTTGAAAAATGATCATCAAACTTAGGAGATTCATCAGATATAACATGATAAATATTCTCAGGATATGGAGCAAGAATCTCAGCATAAAAAACAGGAGCATCTTGCAGGCTATCACCATTAAACAAGCTCAAAGAAAAGTGGTGGGTGGGAGGGAAAATACCAGTACATTGAATATTTTCCTTTGAAACTTGAGCCACTGATTTACCATTATTAAATAGTTCAAAGGCAGACTTAGAATCAAAACAAGATTCAAAATCCACACTATTTTCTAAATCAGCACTCAATTCCATACTTGGATTTTCCGCATCTACTGAATCTGAAACCACACTGAAAATATCATCATCTGATAAATCAAACTAAAATTTATTATCGCTGAATGAAGAAGGAGTGCAAGAAGAAACAGTATCACATATGTCAAAATCAGAATGCACTGATTCATCTTCTCTGTAAAAAACAATATGTGCTGGACATGAAAGTTCAAAGCTTTTATTTCCTGAATATCTGAGATAATCAAAAGATAAAATCTCTGCAATTTGTTCACTGTGAAGGGAACAAGAGTCATCTTCTTCACTCATCTCCTTACTGTTTTCTTGCATGATGCTGCAAATTTCTTCATTGCTAGAGTCTTGTAGTGAAACCTCTGAAATCATATTACTTTGTTTAATGACCTCACTACAAACACTCATGTTTGCATGATAACTATTATCTTGCTGGCTACATCTATCTTTTTCATCTTCTTGTTGTTCACAAAGCTTCATATCAATATCATCATCAGCAATGTTTTCACCAGCAGTAGATTCTTCATCATCCCTAAGTATATA
The DNA here is from genome assembly GCA_018584345.1 of Thuja plicata. Classification (NCBI taxonomy): domain Eukaryota; kingdom Viridiplantae; phylum Streptophyta; class Pinopsida; order Cupressales; family Cupressaceae; genus Thuja; species Thuja plicata. The sequence continues at coordinate 11,687,111 of MU228104.1, forward strand.
CTCATCTTCATCACTTTGAACATCACTAAATTCAGATTCACTGTCAGATTTATCATCAACATCTTCAACAATCTCAGAATTTTCAAATTCATCATCACTTATTGCTATTTGGTTCAGCAATTCCAATTTATATTTGTCAATTTTGATTTGAGCTTGTCTACCGACCTCCTATTTTTTCATTTGCTTTCTAATGGCTGATAGTTTCTTAATAAGTTCCTCCTCCAGATTCTCTATATCTTGATTTGAATCTGACATAGATTCTTCATCATAGGACATAGCATAGGAAACACTATTGTCATCTGTGTTACCATATTGTTTAATAAAACATTCTTTCATTTCTGCCATAGATCCTATTGAAGCATGAGGTAAATTCTTAAACCACTCCCTAGCCTCCTCAGCTAGAGATATTGCAAATAGACTCATTAGTACATCCTCATGTGTTATGTCATGATCATCAATCAAATCTGAAAACTTTTCTAAATGATCCTCAGCTGATTGTTCACCAAAACCAGTAAACTTTGGTAAACACTCCCTCACCTTTGATGGGATATGATTTGGGTATCCATGGATACCCTCAAAACTGATTGCCCAAAACAAATTATTTCCCTTCCAATCACAAGAATATGACATCTTAGCAGTTGAAAAGATTACAAACTGCCTGTCTTCAAATACATATTTCCTTCAAATTTTGCCAAAATGCAAGTAAAACTTGAAATATGTAAACCTCTCTTTTCACACCTTTATCCTTTTTTCTTTAGTGCTGCAATCACTTGATAAGGAAAATTTAAAACCTTTGTAAAATACCTGGAGTATGAAGAAGTTGCTGCAAATATGTGATTTGAGAACACCTTTAAATCAGCTTCAAAATTTCATAGAGCCTCCAATTTGTTGCAGAGAATAATATTTGCAACCGGCTAAGATCCTTTTTTCCAGCTCTGACTTCTTTAAATCAGCAATCTCCCATACACCATAACATAGAGTTTTTATGATTCCTCTAATCATAAGAGTCCAAAAATTTGATGTCACTGTTGCTGCTAGTCCACCTTCTTTTTTGTAGTCTTTCTTCAATGTGCACACTGGTGCAAATTAGAGCTCAGAGTCACCACTCACTGTAGTGAGATTATTTTGATACTATCTTGGAGAAACTTGCAACTTTCAGACATTTTGCAACAAACAACAAACACCCTTGACTCTTTTTATAAAACATAAGGAATATATCCTTTCTTTTTTGTAACACATGACTCTATGACTGCCCCACTTAACCAGAATCTAGGTTGATCCTTAGATATGATATATGACCTCAATGCTCCCCAGTAGAGTCGCCAATTTGTTAGGGATTTTTCTTGTATGAATCACAGTTCTTGAAATGACTACTTGAATACTATGCCTTCTAATACTGATTCAGAGACAAGAAAAGCCTAATTGCTAAGGATTGGATAAGGTCCTTCTTCGTTTTTGAGCTCCACATATACTCAGGTAGGTTTTACCTTTTATGATGGCTGTTTACACAGTATATTAGAATGTGGACACTGATTTGCTATGTACCTTTGTTAAACCAACTGACAAATCACCTTGCAAATGACCAAGCATAATCAGATACAAGATTTAACCATACAAACCATGGTTGTAAATATAGCAAAAACCAGTGAAACAAGGATTTTCATCCTTCTTCCTTTTGATGTAGGAGGGATAACCTAATGATTCACTCTCCAAGGAATCACTAAAGTGGACACTGTCCTGCTGACATAGGTCCTTACTGAGTTTAGTTCATCTATTCTTAGTAACAAGAGTATTTTGATTAAATGATTTTTGATATTGGATGGAGAACATACTACAAACTATACTCTAGACCAGTGCCTATCCCTTGGGCAAAGAGTCAATGAAAATATGAATCCACAAAGATAAAATAATAGAGATACTGTAGAGTGCCTTACAAACTACATGCGGCTGAGATAGAGTGCCTTACAAACTATCCTCTCATATTCATACATCTGCATCAAATCCTTATCACAATGCTTTTCTCTCTGAAATCATCTATGAAACTTAGTCCTCTCCTTGAAAGGAACTCATAAACAATTAGACAAACTACCTTGTAGCAGGTGTATTTCAGA
>MU228104.1:11689597-11704765 GCA_018584345.1 Thuja plicata
TGTAGATGGTAGCTGGTGGTATTAATGTTGAGTCTGGATAGCTGTGCTTGCCTACTCACCTACAATCTCCTTTTACAATAACTGTTCCTCTTGTCTTGAACAGTGTAGTGCCAAGATTTCTTCTTCTTCTACACGCTTCATTTTCTTGGGTGTAATCATCACTTCCCAAGCTTTCACTTCATTGTCCTACGACCACTTGAAGTCTTGAGCACTCTGTACCTGCACCTGTGAAATTTTAGCTGTAACTCTGCTCATACTTGCAGCACCCTGAATCTCTTTCTTTTTACTGATATTTAAACAAATCTATTTCAGAGATCAGCTGACCATTCTGTGCATAATTTCCTGCAATTATAACTCTCTGATTAACTCGGAAAACATGGCAAGTTGAGCAAATTATCACTTCTACAAACTAAACAACTTGGGCTCTGAAGACGGAACATATGATGAATGCAAATGAATGCACCATCTACTCCTTTAATCAGTTCTGCTCTAAAAATTCATATGTTCCATCTGCATTGCTGCTATATTTTCACTTTTGGAAAAAATCCCTGCGAGTGAGCGACACATCCCCCCTTTTAACTTATCGCATACTCGCCATCCATCCTCACTGCACTTTTCACCTTCTGCGATTGAGCGATGCATCCTTCACTTTTAACCTGTCGCACACTCGCGAGAAAACATTTCACAGCACCTGAGTCTTGACGACTGAGTGCCATTCACTTTTTCACTGCATACTCTGTCTAGTCGCATACTTGCCATCTTAATATTCCTTCTTTCATCTTATGCGCGGGTAGGCGATGACATCTGTTTTCTACTTAGTCGCCAACTCGCGAGCTATTTCTTTTCATCTGAACTGACCGGCGAGTGCGCGATATCCTTCCTTTTTCCTCATCGCATAGTCACAAGCTAACTTTCTTTCACCTTTATGGAATGGTGACTGAGCGACGACCTTTTCTTTTTAACTCATCGCATAGTCGCGAGCTGATTCTTAATTACCTCAAAGCATCGGCGAGTGAGCGATGACACTGAACTGTTTCTTAGTCTCTCGGTTGCGGACCTTTAAGAACCTTGAAACATACATGTGCGACTGAGCGATGCAATTTATTATCAATACTTTGGGCCTTCGTCGTGCACTTGCACTGCAAAATACACATGAGTTAGAACCTATGTGAGTGGGCGACCTACAAGACAGGACCTCGTCGCGCAGTCGTGGAGCATGAGATAGGCAGAATAACCTTACAGCGACTGCGCGACATACATAATCTTAACTCGTCGCTGACTCGCGGACCTATAGCTTGACCTTTATGAGACATCGCGACTGAAGGGAAAGAACACTTAGTCTCGAAGTCGCTGAACCTATTTTCTTCTGCTGGCGACAAGGCGACAACCCCTTTAGCTTCCATCTGTCTTATGACACATGTCGCACAGCCACTGGTTCACATACTGCATACTGAAGAACTAAGTCATCTTCCTGTTCTAGCGACATCCTGACTAAGGATTACAGCAAACCACAGACGGTTAGTCACGAAGTCTCGATCAAAATCCTTTAACCATCGTTCCATTTCGAGACTACGCGACTGAAGGCATGACTTAACCGTTAGCATTGGCTGATTTGGCGATTACATGACATGAAGCAGTCGCGAAGTCTGAAGACACTTTCAAAACTGTGAAGAATCTACTGTGATCACCCGACTGAGCAGTGTGTCCCATCTTCATAAAGCCTTATGATATAATTATCCTGCGACTTCCCGACTAAGAAGAGATTGCTAAGTCTCAGAACACTGAAGGAATATTCTGAATCATTATGAGACCACGCGACACAAGGGAAACGCAAAGTCGGGGAGAGAAAAGGAATATGCGCTCAGGGTATCGCGACAAGGCGATTCAAATTAAAACACATGCCTTAAGTGACTGGAAAAAGTAACTTGGAAACATAACGACATGACTTAGGGTTTAGTTTCATCGTTTAACACTTGGAAGACGAAGGGTTTTCAGGGTTTTGCAAATTTGGCTAGGTTTAGACTTGAAGACTTGAAAAACATAACAGAGGATAGCGAGACTGAACAAGAAGGCTAAATTGGATATGCCAGAATGCAGAGAGCAGGACAAGGAACGAGGAAAACTGGCAAAATAAGAAATAGCACCAACAACCTCAATATTTTTTGCTTGGCTTCTGTGCATCTATTCAATGGATTAAGGCTCTTTGCTTTGGCTAGTCTTTCCTTCCACCACCACAATGGATGTTGTGCTATAATTGGCAATGGATACATCATGGTTAGGTCTCCTGTTTCCTCGTCATTCCATTTTCTTTTCATGGTTCTGCAGCCAAACTTTGGAATGCTATTTTGGCAAAGATCGAGACCAAGATGGCATATTGGATTACCAAACCTCTCTCATTGGCAATCAAATTCTAGGTCTACTCCAAGATTTTGGCTACTAAACATGTCTACTGTTATTCTTGTTGGTCTCCCTCAAAAGTAGCTTGTGCTAGATTAGAGCACCTTCTCATATATTTTATATGGGCCTTGGATACCCAACAACATGGCTTTCACCGTGTGGCCTGGGAGTATTGTTGCTTCCCTCGACACTCCAGTGGACTTGTGTTGGAAAGTGATCAATTTTGTATGATGTGATCCAATTTTTGGTTGTCATTTATGGAAACACATTTGGCATACTGATCGATTAATCTAAAGTTAAGTTTTGGTGACCCTAAAATCAGCTAAGTACAGAAGCAGAAATATAGAGGTATTTTGGGTATCGAAGATCGAGATCGATGAGTTAAGGCAAGCAAGCTTAGAAGAATATAGTATAGGGTATGTGTGACTTCCACCTAAGATCAATTTTTTTGGTGATGTTTACAGTGAGTTATAGAGTTTTGAAGACAGACAGACAACAACAAAACAATGATACAAAGCACCTAGACATAAGCAATGATTCAAAGAGTATGATGTGGACTCCTGACAATCGGAGTTGGATTATGATTGTTTATAACCTATATTTTGTTTATGCAAGAGAATCGACTATGCATTTGATATTTACTTTATTAAATGTATTTTGTATTGAGAGCCGACTTGGTAAAGAAGAAAGATATATATATATATATATATGTATGTATGATCTTTTGTTGAGCAAAAAGATGTATGTGAGTGTGTGTGTGAACAAATTTTTGCATATGATATGCGAATAGCAAAGCAAAAGATGATAGAGATCATTGAAGAACTATGACTGGAACTATCTAAGCATTAGAGATGCTTATTTTGTTCATTACTAAGAATATTTTTGTAACTAAACTATATTGTAAGATCTGTATGCTCAGTTGGCCCCTAACAGGGTGTTGTATACCTTTAACAAGGTTGTTATTCCTCTAACAAGGAAATGTACTATGTAACATTTAGCTCCTAACAGGGCCTGGTCTCCTAACAGGGACACTATACTTTATTGCATGCTTGTGGGTACCATCCCCACTGGGGTTTTCCCTTGGCCAGGGTTTCCTCAACAACAAATAATCGTGTTATGAGTACTATATTATTTGCTTATGTTCTTTTCATTTCTTCAAGCTTATGGATTATTTATAATTGGTTGAAAAGTTTTAATAAGTGTTGTAATACTGATTCACCCCTCTCTTAGTATTACCTAATCCTAATAATTGGTATCAGAGCTTTTGGCCCTTGGAGAGGAAGTCTAACAGCTTAAGGGAGATCAGAATGGATTTAGATAGTTTGCAAGAAAACTTTGATGCTGCACTTGAAGACCTTGACAAAGAAAAAATAGAGAATGGAGAATTAAGATTCAACATGCGAAGAGCTAAGAATTTTATAAAGAAACTTAGAGGCCAGCTTGAACTTTCCAGAAGTCAGAGACAAGATCTTGTATTTTAGATAAAAGAGGATTCAGACAAAGACAATTCAGATTAGATGAAGCAACTTGAAGAAGAAAATGAAACCTTGAAGCTTGAAAATGAAGTCATGACTAAAGAGATTCAATTACAAAAGGATGCTAAGAAGAATATTGAAGATGCTTTGAATAGTACAAATATTTTGATGGAACAAATGAAGAATGAGGCTAACAACTACAAGAAAAAGTATCTAGAACTGGAGAAATACAACCATATCATAAAAGGTGAACTTGTTGAGGCAAAGAAACACATTGAGAAACTTCACACTAGCAGTGACTTGATCAATGAAAAAAGAGACAGACAGAAACCTAAAGGTGACATGACTAGTGTTGGATTCAATGAAGCTGAATGTTTGAAGAAACAAGAAGAGAAATATGATACAAAGATTGATGTTGAAAAACCTACTATTGAAGAACCTAGAGAGTAGACCAGACCCTTCAACGGTAGATGCTTTGGGCGTAACAAGTTTGGACACATGAAAAGAGATTGCAGAGGTAATGCCCCTTTTAAGACCTTTTCTGGTTATTGTTTTAATTGTAATGGATATGGGCACAAGAAAGCAGAACATAGGAAACCTAATCAATCTGGATATAGACAAGACAATGTAAGAGAATCTATAGTGAAAACTACATGCTACAAATGTAATTATCTTGGACACATTGTGAAGTATTGTAAGCTGCAAGTAAATCAAGAAAGAAGACCTCCTATATGTTACAAATGCAATAATACATGTCATATAGAAATTTTTTGCAGGTATAATGGAGTAAAAAATAGAAGAGTACCACCTCTTATGAATAGACAGAAGAATGGAAATGATATTGGTAAGAGTGTTGCAGATTTAAAGAGTGATTTTGACAGTTGTTTTAAGAAAGTAGAGGATAATAGCAGTGGTAATATATGGAAGATCAAAGAGACAAGTGAGACATTGGTTTAGGGAGAGACAATAGATTCTACTGGATGTTTGCCTGATGGTAACAAAGTAGAATCAACCTAATTGGCTGATCATGGCCTTAGGGAGAGCATTGGATGAAGCTATCAGAATATATCCCACCCCTGATTTTGTGGATTGAGATCTAGCGAGCTTTGGTATGATTGTGTCAGACATCATGGAGTATATATTTAAGAGCACAACATTGGACGATGCTTATTGCGTGATCGTGAGATTTATAGCCGACTGGATAGTATTGGGTAAAGTGAACTTTTAATGACTTAAAATTGTATAAAATACCATATGATTATCTATTTCCTTACCATTTGATGAAGAGTGACCTAAGGAGATCAAAGAGCAGAGAGATTCAGTCTATCCTACAATTGCCGTGTGTGATCGATTGAAGCGAATACTCAGAATTCAATGTGTTAAAGGTATTTACATCATCTAGATATGGATGCACCTATTATCTATGATGTTATAGATCGACCTAGATATAAATTCCAAAAACATCCTTTCAAGTCTTGTGAAGACCCTGAAGGAGCATTTTCTCAGATACCATACATAATTTTGCACGTAGAAGACATTAGGGCATACATTCATTGTAAGTATGACATATTGGGTATTGCTGAAATTTCTACTAAAATGGAGTATATGACTGACAAAGGCATTATGAGAGATGAATACAAGAATGTTGATCAATTGAGCATTATGAAAATTCTAGACTTATATAAATTTGACAAAGAAGAATGGTTTAAAATATTGCTGAGAAGAGTACATGATCAATTCATTTGGATAGGTGAGCAACCTGTGAAGATTTGCATTGAATTGATTCATGAGATTACTAGTTTGGATAACACTAGAATCATTCCTATAGCAGAGAAACATGTGAAGAATAAAGTTGGAACCCTAACACATTCAAAATGGGACAGACGAGCTATGACAGTAAGTGACATTGTGCAACAGGATGTAATGTTGATTGCTATGATACTTGGTTACAAATTATACTATAGTAGTAGAACTAATTTAGTATCTGCAGGAGTTATCATGATGGCATACAAAATGGTAAAAGAAAACACTAAATACAATCTATGTGAAGTGTTAGCACAAAAATTTGTGGAGAATATAAAACTGATAAAGAAAGACAGATTGAAGACCTTCAGATTTGGTTCACTATTGATGCATATGTACATACACATTGAACACAAATTCCTAGGCATGCACCCTAGTGGTTGGAATAAAGGGATACCTACTGGTATATAGATTTCACAGAGTTACAGAAGACAAAACAACACATGGGTTGATGGTGAGTTGTTTGGTATGATTAAAATTCTTTAGAGACAGATGAAGGGAAGATACAGGATACCTAAAGACTTAGTTGAAAAGTACAAAGATACAATCTGTTTTATGGTTGAAACTGACCATGTATGCTTTTAGGCAGTTATAACAAGGAAGAAATGGTGCTATCCTATGGGCTATGAGGTAAGCTCTGAGATATTAACTATGAAAATTGAACATGTCCTTGCATCTGAGATAGATACATTTGAGGAGAGATGGGGAACTTATGAAGAAAAATAAGCTAAGGTAAGAGAGGAACAGACCAGAGGCTTGAGGAAGAGAAAAGTAGAAAACATTGTGCATGAATGTGGTATTAAGGCATGATTCATAGAGGAAGAGTTGAAGCAAGTTAAGAAGAAGCTAGCAGAGAGAACTTATGGATTAGAAAGTTCTACTACTATAGCTCTTACACCTCTTGAAGTAGTAATGATAGACAATCCACCTCCTCTATCAAAATAGACCTTACAAGAAGAAAATATTACCCCTAGAGTGAGTACCAGATCCAACAGTTAGATTTAACCACCTAAGGAACCAAGCACTGTGAGAGAAGAGAAGAAAATTGAAAGTGAGAAACACATATGCAAACCTGACTTAAAGATGATTGAGAAGAGAGCCATTGAACAAGGGAATTTAGTTTATATTAACAAATACTATAACATGTATGAAGAAGATGATAAAATTTGGATTGAGGATGTTGTAGTTAATCATTTACTTGTTTTCAAAAATAATCTATTGGAGATAGAGGGAAGTATACCTGAAGAATTATATGGTAGATTGGAGACTAGAAAACATTTAGCACAAATTGAGGATGAAACTATCATAAATCAAGAAATTTATAATATGTTGCCTGTAGTTTCTATGCAAGAAAGAGAGAGAATATTTAAGGAACTGAAACCTTTATTGAGAACTAAGACTAGGTTTGTAAAGATTATGGCAAGAAAGTATGATGAAGCTACAGAAGAGACTCAGAAAGCACTAGATCAGATCTTAATGATTTCTATTCTTGAGAAGACCCCAATTCCTAAAATTACTATGCCTACACCCTTGGGAATGGGAGAGAGTTTGAAGATAGCTGAGCCAAGTATTGAGAATAGTGAAGTTGACATGCAACCAGATTTCTATGTGTCTAGTGTGCCTGTGACTCTTGACACTTCACATGATGAGAAGGATCCATTTGAAGAAAATAATGACTATATAGTAACTAAGGAAGAAGAACAAAAAAAATTGGAGCAGAAAGAAGAAACAACAAATGAGGAAATCAAGATAGAAGTTGACACATCTTCTACCCTATTTTTGGCAAGTAAAGATAAATCTATTGATACGAATGTTGATTGTATGGATGAGGATGAGTTGGTAAAATTAGCTTTTACTACACTCACTAAAGAAAAGGAGAGATCTGATAAAAAGAGTGAAAATAAGACCAAGGTGATGTCTAGGGAAATTGATACTATGAAAAAATTGCTCCCAACACCTATTGTTTTTTAGAACAGGGATGATGTAGAGAACCTAAATTCGGCACTTGATGCATTTGATGGACAGTATGAGAATCTGATGAAGATTATAGAAGGAAAAGAAGAAAAGAACTATTCAGAAAAGAAGCTACTTGAAGTTTGCCAGTCTATCTCATGGGACTTGGGCATTTTGAGAACCAGTATTGTAAATGCAAAGAGTTGTATTGCACATGGTAGGAAACTATTTATCTATTGCATGAATCCTATCCGACATATTTAGAATGTTGAAGAAATTATTGTCAAGGATAGGGCAACTTTGAATAGTATGATGGACAGTTGTGAAACCTCTTCAAAATCTGTAACGAAATTGGACAAGGAAGTAACAATAATTTTGGCCAAAATCAATGTATTGGATATTGAGAAAGGGAGAGTTTTGACAAGATTTGTGTTGCTGAAGAGTCTAATCACTCCTAAGATATCAATTATTGAAGCACATTTATCGGACATGGAGAAAAATGTAGAATGATTGGCTAACTCTATTCCTATAGAGTTGAAAGAAGCAGAGAATGCATCATTTGCATTGAATGGACTAATTCATGTTAGTCAACTATTGATTAAGTCATGGATTGCAGAAGTGAAGATCTTGGAAGATTCCTTTCAAGATATTTTGAAATTGGTAAGCAAGCAATAATTTTATTACTTTTTATACACCTTTTTCATTGTTGTCAAAGTGGGAGAAGAGAATAAAAATGAATAGGAGAAGAGAGAAGAGAAAAATGAATAAGAGGAGAAGAGGGAAAGAATAATGTATAAGGAAAGACAGTTTTGTTTTGTTGGAACACTTAGTCATTTTTTATTGTTAAGTGTTTCCATCAATGCCAAAGGGAGAGTTTGTTGGAAAGTGTTCAATTTTGTATGATGTGATCCACTTTTTGGTTGTCATTTATGGAAACACATCTGGAATACTGATCGATTCATCTAAAGTTAAGTTTTGGTGACCCTGAAATTGGCTAAGTACATAAGCAGAAATACAAAGGTATTTTGGGTATCAAAGATTGAGATCGATGAGTTAAGGCAAGTGAGATTAGAAGAAGATAGTATGGGGTATGTGTGACCTCCACCTAAGATCTATTTTGTTTTGGTGATGTTTACAGTGATTTATAGAGATTTGAAGACAGACAGACAACAACAGAACAATGATACAAAGCAGTTGGACAGAAGTGATGATTCAGGGTGTATGACGTGGACTCCTAGCAATCAGAGTTGGATTATGATTTTTGATAACCTATATTTTGATTATGCAAGAGAATTGACTATGTATTTGATATTTACTTTATTAAATGTATTTTGTATTGAGAGCCGACTATGTAATAATTGTATTTGAGAGCCAACTTGGTAAAGAAGAAAGATATATATGTATGATCTTTTGTTGAGAAAAAAGATGTATGTGAGTGTGTGTGAATAGATTTTTGGATATGATATGCGAATATAAGAGAAGAAGATGACATAGATCATTGAAGAACTATGACTGGAACTATCTAAGCATTAGAGATGCTTGTTTTGTTCATTATTGAGAACTTTTTTGTAACAGAACTATATTGTAAGAGTTGTATGCTCAGTTGGCCCCTAATAGGGTATTTTATACCTTTAACAAGGTTCTTATTCCTCTAACAAGGAAATTTACTATGTAATATTCAGCTCCTAACAGGGCTAGGTCTCCTAAGAGAGACACTATACTTTAGTGCATGCTTGTGGGTACCATCCCCACTGGGGTTTTCCCTTGTCCAGTGTTTCCTTGACAACAAATAATAGTGTTATGACACCTGTGTTATTTTCTTATGTTCTTTTCCTTTGTGCAAGCTTATGGATTATTTATAATTTGTTGAAATTTTTTAATAAGTGTTGTAATATAGATTCACTCCCCCTCTCAGTATTACCTAATCCTAACAATTTGGCCTCATTTCCACCCATAGACAAGGTCAAGCTCTCTATGTTAAGTGGACAATTTGCAACATTTCTGGTGAGGAGGCTTAGAAGGTTTTATTGCGCCATTGCATTTCATCTTGCTTTCCTTTGCATCGTACCTCTTGGAAAGATTTGGGCTTTCAAAATTTTCTTCTTGTGATAGACCCTATGAAAATTTAGGGTTCCTTTGTGGCCAAAAGTGTTTGGCATGCATGGGAGGCTACTAGGCCCTGGTTATGATGTCATGGCTCTGGTTTCTTTGATGACCTCTCTTTTGAGCTATAGAATCTCTGGTGGTCACCTTTAATTTAGATGCAAGGTCTCTCTTTGGCCAGAGTTCCAGGTCTCCATACTTTGCCTCTCCATCATCATGGCATATGCACTCCTCGAGACCTTTTTAGTCGAGAGACAATGTTCATTCAAAGATGGGAGGATGCTCGTTCACATTTTGGTCTTTCCAGGCAAAACCAAGAGACTTTTGAAAGGCCTGGCGTCGGTACCCAGACACTACTTTTGAAAGATATCAACCTCAACAAGGCTACCTTTGGCTTTCTCGCCACTTGCCTATGATAGAGGTTTTGAATTAGAGATGTCATACCCAATCTTCTCATTATACTTGGAGATTTCATTTTATTACTACTTGGTCCACTATTACAGAACCTAAAATTGCACATTTCAATTAGTGTCTTTTATTTCTAGGGTTACCTTTAGGCTCTTGGCTTCACTATTTGGGTATTCTAGATCCTTGTGACCCTTTTTGTCATCAACCTGGATCTTTTCACCACCTTTTTTGGTTCTGTCGACGGGCATAAAAATATTGGGTCTGGAATCGTAGTTTTTTTCTCAATTCTTCCCTTCCATGTTTACTTGGCCTCTCATTATTTTTGGTGATCACCCAACTCTTTCATTTCCTATCCTATGAATTTGGCACTCTCAGAATGAAAATTTTATTTACAATTTGGAAAGAAATAAATTCATCTCTTTTCTTAAATATTGTTATCGATACTAATGTATCCTTATTTGCTAAAGGATGTATTTGTAATAATGTAATGCTCCAGATTCAAGTTCAAGAAGATAAGGTTTCTCTTGAGGTTTCTCATTTGTAGGAGCTTCTTCAACATGGGAAATGCCCCATGTACTGTGGCCAAAATTCCACTAGATGCGTCTACTTCTGGCGCTCCTTCCCACTCTCATGGGTGGCACCAATAATGTAGTGGTTCCGGTTGGAGTAGAGATTCTCACTCTTGGCCCCCAAGCCAACATTCCCCTCCATGTTGTCGCTCTCCCCGTCTTTTGCAGACTACATCTTGCCTCCTGTATTCCCCTTCTGGTTGGGGACTTTGACCACCACCCACTTGGCCACCAACAACCACTTCTGGTTGGCCAATGGATGGAACCATAGGTTGCACCTCGATGAAATATTTCCCTCGGCTCTCTTTGGCTATTTCTCCATGCAGAGAAGAAGGAGGAGGATGAAGAAAATGCAGATGGATGGAATGTTCCAGATCTTGAGCCTTCCCAGATTGTTGGTTGGGGAGACATGAACGACAAGCAAGACCCTCTGCCTTCCTCTACCATTTATTTCACTGCTTGAAGGATTCTCTTTATACAGTCCTTTTTAATACTTTTTAGTAGTTTCTAGGCAATTCCCATATGACAATCTAGTTTAGGGCTTGGCCCCTTTTTTAATAGTTAAGTTTGAGAGTTGACTAAGTTTCCTCTCAAACTTTCGTATGTTCCTCTTGGACTCTTCGATGATTAATTAAAATTTTGGTACAATTTTTACAATAAAAAAAAATTTAATGGTAATATTTTATTATAAACTATTTTTTAATACAATAACTTAAAAGATTTACAATGATAAATAATATTTTAGAAAGATATATTAAAATTTAAATCATTTAAAATTAATATAATATAATATTTATTATTAATTTTTTTAAATTTTGTATAGGATCTTTTGGTTTATTAATGAAGTTGAAAGATTTTGAATGAGATCATTATTAATAAAATTTTGTTGAGTGGAAGATACGAAGTGAGTATTTTTTTTAAAATAAAGATGAAATTTATTAAAATAAACATTCTTTCATTCCTATGCTAAACTAATTTGAAAGAAAAATAATAATTTATGAAAAAAAATTACATAATTAAAAAATATTAAATAAAGATTGATTTTAAAATTTGATTTTTATTACACTTATTTTCATTTATACATTTATATTGAATATTTTTGTTATAAAGTATTTTCTTTTCTTAGGCATAATAATATATTAGAATCAAATTTTAATGTATAATTTGTAATATAAAAATATTTTTAAAATACATTTTATATGGATTAATTTAAATTATTATATATAATAATAAATAAATATTTAATTATATAGTGAAATGGGTAAAAATGGAGTCAAAGCTTACAACGATTGGGTATACTACAAATGCGGTGTACATACCCTACTCCTTGTGGAATTTGAACTTGTACCTCTCTTTCAAGAGTACAAGTTCTCCACCACCAGATCAACTCAGGCAATGCAATATTACCACTTGATGACCGAATACAAAATGTTAGTAATTTGTGGTTGTGAAATTTCCACTGCGTGAGTGATCAAAACAGAGAAGAATATTGCCGTCAACACCCAAGAAATAAAAGGTAGGGTAGAAATGCCCTTAAATATATTATTATTGAGGCATGAGAGATTATAATCAAAAAAATATTAACACAGATAAAATATTAAACAACTGAGAGAGAAAATCGTATGAGAAACATTGAGAAATTTGTGGTTGTGAAATTGGGACTTATTACTCAAAGTTCTTAAAGCTTTTGGATTTGGTAAGAAGGTTATTCAACTGAGCTTCCAACTTATTTCTACCTCTTCGACTACTGTCATGGTTAATGGGTCTTCTTCCCATTTTTTTAAACCTACCAGAGGATTGAGGAAAGGTGACCCGATCTCTCCAATTCTCTTTGCCATATTGGTTGATTTCCTAGGGAGATTCTTCCAGAAACTTAATAAGTCTGGAGCTATTTAGGGGCTTAAACCGTCTTCCCATCATCACACCTGTTTGCATGAATTTTTTTTGGATGATACCATCTTGATGGGTACTGCTACTATAAAAGAGGATAGAAATATGAAGTCTTACTTGAATACTTACTCCAATGCTACTGGACAGTTGATTAATTGGAATAAAAGTTCTTTGTTCTTCATAAATACTCCTGAGGAAAGACAGGTGAAAATCTTAAGGATTCTGGGGTGTTCAATATCTACCCTACCTTAGATTTTGATTAGGATCCCATCCCTGAGATTCCTTTTGGATCTCTCTTATTGAAAGGTTTAACAATAAGCCGGTTGGTTTGAAGGGATCCCTGCTTAGTATGGCTGGCAAAGTACAATTACTTAAGATCTATCTTTAGAATCTGTCGGTGTATGCTCTTAGTCTCTTCAAAATCCCTGCTAAATTTATAGATGTTATAGAGAAGATCGAGAATAAATTCCTTTGGTATGGTACCGAGGAGAAGAATAGAATTTCATTTGTGGCGTGGAAGTCTGTTTATAAACCTAAAAGATTTGGAGGCTTGGGTATTAGGCCTATTCGTCTTTTATACAAAGATCTTATGGCCAAGAAGATCTGAAGACTTTATGAGGAAGAGAGGGAATGCAATTCAATCTAGAAAAGGAAATAGTTATATAATGCTCCGAATATTCATGAATTCTTTCAGTCCCCCAAGATTCTCAATGGTTCCTTTATCTAGAACAGTGTGTAAAATTTTAAAGAAGTGGCAGCAAAAAGGAAAAAAAGTGGAAGTTGGGAAATGGTAGGAAAATTAGGTTTTGGGAGGACTGTTGGTTGCTAGATAAACCTATTTTTTCTTTGTTGGAAGCCAGGGATGCTATAAAAAATATGCAAAAATACCTATGGGTCTTTGGTTACTGATTATTCAAAGAATGATGCTTGGATGAATCTTAGTGCCATTGACATTAATTTGTCTCACAGTCAACATTCTCTTAATGCTTTCTTTATCAGTAGTGAATCTAAAGATGCTATGATTTGGGCCCCTAATCCTAATGGAAATTTTTATGTTTCTTTTGTGATTTCCACCATGAATGAGTTTGAAAGACCTCCTCCTTATTGGGCCTGTTGCTGGAATAAAGCTCTTATCCCTAAGATTAATATTTTCTTCTGGCTTTTAATTCAAAATAAATTGTTGATCATTGATAAATTGTGCAGAAGAGGCTTCTACCTCCCTAACAAGTGCTTCTTATGCAATAATGATGAAGAGTATGTCCTCCATCTCTTCTTCCAATGAAATTATGCTTGTGAAGTTTGGGGAAGTATTTTTCAGGTTTGGACTCTATGTTGGATCTTTTCGCAGAGTATTCAGGCCTTTATGGTCCAATGAAGTGCCCTTCCTCTAACAAACCTACTAGACTGGTTTGGTCTTTACTAGCTCCTCATGTTTATTTAAATCTAAGGAAAGAATGCAATAATAGGATTTTTAGAAACAAGGAAGCTCCCTTTCAGGCGGTTTCAAAGAAGATTATCACCTGGTTGTTAAAGAGAAATTTGTTAGCGCCAATGAGGGAAACAAGTTCAAAGAATATGATATCGTCCCTATTTCCTCCCTTTTTTGCACCTTTGATTTGATAAGGAAAAATGATAAAAAAAGATTTGGTTTGGTGTGGATGTCTCCCCTTGAAGGGTAGGTTAAAGTTAATTTTGACGGTGAGGCTAAGGGGAACCTAGGTCTTGTTGGATAGGGTGGATTGGTTAGAGACATTTATGGTAACTGTATTGGTGTCATTACCTGCGCACTAGGAAATCAAACTAGCCTTTTAGCTGAAGCTATGGGAGCTCTCCAAGATCTTAAAGTCGCTAAAGATTTGAATTTTCATAATTTTTGTCTTGAGGGCAATTTAAAAAACATAATTAAATGTTGTAAAGGGGATTATAAAGCCTCATGGTCTATCAAGCTTATAATCAAAGAAGTTGATGCCATCATTAAAATGTTCAATAAGGTTCACATTTCCCACATGTACCGGGAGGTCAATATGGTGGAAGATCACATTGCAAATATTGGGGTGAGTTGTAAAGATATGATTACTTGGCATGGTGAGATAAGGTATGATAAGGAAACTAATGAGCTCATTAACTATAATAAGACATATTGTAAAGTGGGAAGTATTTTTGCAGATTAAGGAAATGACACATATGGACCTTGATAAGAGAGATCAGATGAAGGAAAATCAGGGATAACTAAGAGGGGGGGTGAATCAGTTATCAACAAATTTATCTTTTTCTTATACTTATTAATCTAGATTGATACAAAGTAAATGCACATTTAGATAAAACATTACACAACACATCAATTTGGTTATGGGGAAACCAAATGGTAAAAACCCCGGTGGGAATCAGCACCCACAAAGAACTATACTATTTATAGTAATCCCTGTTAAAAGATCTTCCAACACTGTTAGGAGTTGTTCATTACAATGCAGTAGTATAGTGACCTGGTTAAGGGTCTGACCCTGTTAGGAGTCTTTTACAATAACCCTATTAGGGGTGGTGGACTCACTGTCCAAGTGGTGAAGGCTACA
>MU228104.1:11717418-11727511 GCA_018584345.1 Thuja plicata
ATGGCTCTATAAAGATGATGATAATTCAGCCAATCCCAATGAAAGGGTGCAACATATCAATATAGAAACTGATCAATATGGCAAAGGATTTGATATTATGAAGAAAATGGGTTATAAGGGAAGAGGAACCTTAGGAGTTAAACATAGAGGGTTGTTAGAGCCTATTGAACCTATTTGGAGAGCCAAAGAAGAGAAATCCGGCATAGGTTTTCAACATAAAGGAGAAAGTTCAAGTCCCATGCATGATTTCCGTACACATATCCATATGGTAGGTTCTAAAAGTGAAGATGATTCTAGAGACTATGAGTGGGATTCCTTGTTTGAAGAATCTTGTCATGACATAGAGGTTGATACCATTCACACTTATGCAATTCCTCCTAAAGTTGAGAATGAAGGACAAATGACTCAAGGTTTGAATTCAACTCAAACAACAAGTGAACCTCAACAAGTCAACATAGAACAAGAACCTCTTTTCACTCAATGGGTAGGTGAACCTTGGGTACCTTCATGGGTAGGAGATTCTACCCTAGTGTTTAATCCACATGCTTTTTATCCCATAGAAATCTTAGAGGACTCTGATGGAGAGGATTTCAATCCTTCTTCCATGGACCATCTAGAAGAGGCACATGTCATAGACCTTGACGATACAATGTACAAACCATATAATGAAGTCATGTCCTTAACTCATTCAAATGAAAACCCATTCAATGATTCTTTGTCCCTTATACATCTCAAACTTATTGATTGGGATTTATCCGAGTCAAATGAATTACTCTACTTCCCAAATGACAATTCAATGGATTTATACCTCAATGCGGTCGAACCCAATTCTTCGACCAATGAAATCACTCCGGACATGAAGATAGGGGTAGGTGTTCAACCTTTTAATCCAAAAAATGAAGAGAAAATATAAAAAAAAATGAGGTCTAGTGGTGAAAACCACCATGTGGTAGTGCCAGACCCAAAAAAAGTAAAAATAAAGGATGTTTCCAAAGGTGAAAACCCAACTGTGGCACCTACGGGAGAAAGGTTGGACACCTTGCCAGCTCATGACAATGAAACATCACCTATACTTATTGAACCTACAAAAAAGATCAACATTGGCACAAAAGAAGATCCTAAATTCATTCATTTAGTATCATCTTTGAGTCCTTTGGAAAGAGAAGAGTTCATTGCATTCTTTCAAGCAAAACAAATCAAATTTTCATGGTAATATGCTGACATGCCTAGATTAGATCCAAGTTTCATTATGCATCACTTAAATGTGAAACCAAGGGTTAAGCCCGTAAAACAGAAGTTGAGAAAAATGCACCCACACATAGCTATTTTAGTCAAAGCTGAATTGGAGAAATTGCTCAAAGCAGGATTTATAAGAGTAATAGCATATGCCGAATGGATCTCCAATATTGTACTAGTTACCAAACATGATAAAACAATAAGATTTTGCACAGATTTCATAGATTTGAACCTTGCTTGCCCAAAAAATGACTTTCCCTTACCTAGCATTGATGCTATTGTCAATCTCACAGCAGGTCATTCTATGCTTTCACTTATGGATGGATTCAGTGGGTATAATCAAATTTGCATAGCACGTGAAGATCAAGAGAAGACAACTTTTACATGCCCATGGGGTACCTTTTGTTGGAATGTTATGCCCTTCGGTCTCAAAAATTCTGGAGCCACTTACCAAAGAGCCATGACTACCATTTTCCATGACATGATGCACACCTTTATGGACGATTATGTGGATGATATTTTAGCTAAGTCACATGAAAGAAAAGATCATCTATCCATACTTGAAAAGATTTTTACAAGGTTAGAAAAATTCAAGGTGAGACTTAACCCAAAGAAATGTGCTTTTGAGGTACAATCTGGAAAGCTCCTAGGATACATTGTTTCAGCAAAAGGCATCGAAGTAGGTCTTGAAAAGGTACAAGAAATAATGGACATGGAAATTCCAAAGAATATTAGTCAGATGAGGTCACTTCAAGGAAGACTTCAATCTATTAGAAGGTTCATTTCTCAATTGGCAGAAAAATGCCATTCTTTCACCAGATTACTACATAAAGACACCATCTCCACATGGGATGAGGAGTGTGACAAAGCCTTTTTATTGTTGAAATCATACTTGATGAATCCTCCTATCTTAATGTCACCAATTCAAGGGAAACCTTTATTACTCTACATTTTAGCTACAGAAAAGTCTTTAGGAGTTTTATTGGCACAAGAGGATAATGAAGGGAAAGAAAGAGATATCTACTATTTAAGTAGAACCTTGATCAAATATGAGTTAAATTACAGTTTCATGGAAAGGGCTTGACTAGCAGTTGTATTTTCTTCTCAAAAGTTAAGACACTACATGCTATTACACAAGGTGAAACTTATAGCTAAAATTGATCCCTTGAAATACTTACTTAGTAAAACAACTTTAATTAGAAGGATTGCAAAATGGGTCATGGTACTTAGTGAATTTGACATTGAATATGTTGATCAAAAAGAAATCAAAGGTCAAGTGATAGCCGATCAATTGGCTGAATATCCGCAAGAATATACACATCCTATAAAATTCAAATTCCTAGATTCTACAATTATCAATGTCGAAGCAAAGACATGGACTTTATACTTTGATGGATCATATACCAAAAATGGTAGTGGAGCAGGCATTCTTTTGATTACACCACAAGGTTACACAATCCCAAAATCTTATAAGTTATTGTTCCCTTGCACCAATAACATAGTAGAGTATGAAGCTTTGGTCATCGGCATCAAGATAGCTTTGGAATGGAATGTCACATGTTTACAAGTCTATGGTGACTCTCAACTAGTCATTAATCAAGTTAATGATGAATATAATACTAAAGATGAAAAATTGTTACCATACAAGAACTTAGTGGATAGCTGGAAGAAATACTTTGCTTTGATTACCTTTGTACAAATTCCAAGAGATAAGAATCAAGCAGCCGATGCGATGGCCACTTTGGCATCTTTATTGCAGTTACCCAATCAAAATGAAAAGTATGAGTTCTTGGTGGAAGAATTGGTGAAACCAACATTTGATCTACTTGAAACCCAAATTTTTGCCCTTTTACATGGAGATGACTCTCCATGGTATGGAACTATCTATGATTATCTCCAAAATAAACCTTACCTATAGACCAAATCCGTGCTCAAAAGCAAAACTTCATAAGACATGTAGCCCATTATACTATCCTTTCTGACACATTGTATCGTAAGGGTCTTGACGGAACACTCCTTAGATTTCTAGAGGAAGAGGAATCAAAATTAGCTTTAAAAGATGTCCACGAGGGGATTTGTGGGTCACATTCAAATGGTTTAAACCTAGCTAAGAAAATCATACATATGGGGTACTTTTGGAAAACCTTAGAAAGAGATGCTTGTCAATATTTTAAAGTTTGCAAGAAATGTCAATACCATGGAAACTTGATTAATGCACTAGCACAAGAATTAAACCCTTTTGTCACACCTTGGCCATTCTATCAATGGGGTTTTGACCTAATTGGCATGATTTATCCACCTTCTTCAAACGAACACAAGTATATAATCACAACAAAAAAATACTTTACAAAATGGGTTGAAGCCGTTCCTTTATCAACTGCAACAAGAAAACAAATTTCCATGTTTATCCTAAATCATATCATTTGTCGATATGGCATTCCTCATGCCATCATCACGGATAATGGAAAATAGTTTAAGAACAAAGATATTGATGAACTTTGTGACACATTTCACATTACCCATCACTCTTCCTCCATTTACTATCCCCAAGGTAATGGACAAGCAGAAGCCACTAACAAGAACATCCTAAAAATACTTAAGAGATCCGTTGGAAAATCAAGAAAGGATTGGCATCTTCAAATCAATCCAGCATTATGGGCCTATAGGACTAGTATTAGAACCCTGACAGGAGCTACACCTTTTTCTTTGGTTTATGGGGCTGAAGTTGTTCTCCCTTTAGAAATTGAAATACCATCCCTCCGAGTTTCATTGCATGGATTGATAACAGATGAGGATTATAGAGTGGCCTGCCTTCAACAATTGGAATTGTTGGAGGAACATCAGACTCAAGCTTATGATCATTTGAAAGTGTATCAAAATCGCATTTCTAGGAACTATAACAAGCATATCAAGCGAAGAAACTTTCAAATAGGAGATCTAGTGTTGAGAGAAAATCCCAAAAATTAGGCTGATAGGGAAAATAAGGGAAAGTGGGAAGCAAATTGGCTTGGTCCTTTTGTCATTGTTTCTTCATTTGGGATAGGGACCTACAAATTGGCTGACTGTGATGGTGAGGAATTGCTAGAACCTATCAATAGCATTCATCTTAAGAGATTCCACACCTGATTCAAAGAAAAGAGTATCAGAATAAAGAGTATAAGTTGAAGAGTATCAGATGAGTCAAGAATCACCCTTGTATATGAGAAAATTCAAAAATACCAAAAAAAAGAGAAAAGATCAAAAAATATAAAAAAATCAAAAATTTCAAAAAGCCCTAAACATTTGAAAAAGAAAAAAAAGTGCCTTGGTGAAAACCTAACAATAGGCACCTTGGTAGCAAAAAAAGCAAAAAAGAGAAAAAATGAGCAATAATCCCAAGAGGTGAAAACCTGGACACAAGCACCTTTTGTCCCTTAGGTGTTTCCTAGTTGCATTTGTACATATTGCGGTTTCCTCATCTCATTTGTCCATATCTTCTCATTGCATCCATCATTCATGCATTACCCTAATGAAGTCTCAGAGCTGCATTTTGTCACATTCTAGATTCAATTGTCCTATGTATCACATTGGTCACATTTATCACTTGGGGGCACATCTCATAGAATTTTTATACCAATCGGATTCAATAGTGCCACATTTCGGTCACATGTCAGAAGCAGACTTTCAGATTCAGAAGAGAGACATTTTTTCGAATCGTTGTTGACTACCATTGTTCAAAACCCAAACAAGCTTGATCGCATACCGTAATCCTTGAATCTTATTGACCTATTTTATCAGGATTAAAATTTGACACACCATAAATGATCAGATTGTCTGGAATTCTTATTTGAAAATCTTGATAAATTTCACAAACACTCAGAATTTTTGGTGATTTTTTCATTGACTTTTTCGAGTCATGTTCTTTTTACCTAATCCATGATGTTTTGGCTAGAATGGAAAGGATAAAAGACATGATGTTTTCTTAAAACTTTTGAGTGACTATTTTGAGGAAAATTCTTTAACTTGTGTGAATTAGTCTAAAGACATGGTCATCAAAGAACCATAGAGGAAATTCATATAAAATGAAGGGTTAAACTTTGTTTGTTTACGCAAAAGGATACCTTGGTTATTTAGATTTTCCATATCTTAATACCAACATCCACTTGCAACATTGAATCTGATTAACCCGGTATTCATACTCCCATAGTTGGTCTCCTAACTAGTGAGGGTTGTACTTGGTTTCGTAAAAAGGAGTTACCACATGCGAGAGAGTCATATTCATATTCTTATGGTTGTAGTGGCACCAATAAGGATTGTATGGACTCCTAGTTCCACAATGCTCTATGATGATAATATATCTCAGTTTGCTTTCCGTTCACAAACCTCAAGGACAATTAGTTGCATTGCATCTTGCATGTTTAGTTTAGTTGCATCTTTCATGTTTAGTTTAGTTGCTTCGTGCATGTTAGATTAATTGCATTTTTTCTCTCTAGCTGGCCTTCTCAAATGCTTAGTTCTCAAATGGTTTTGTCTTTCTAGCATTTTTTTTCCAAGTTCAAGGGGGTAGACAAAGGGTTGATCACACTTCATCAAATTAATGATTTCAAGTCATTCAACATGAGATTTTCCTTTACATTCATTATCATTAGTCATTATTCATTACACAATCATATCAAGGGAAAAACAAGAAAAAGATACTTTATACATTAATCACTTTTTCATATCATCATTTAGAACCGCATTTCATGAATTAAATTGCATACATTCAAAAACACAAAAAGATAGATGCATTTCATTTACCATAAGCACTAAGTATTGCATTCATTGCATTGCATAAACCATACATTGTAAAACAAAAAAATATATAGAGTTAAATTGCATCATTTGCATCCATTTATCTATGTCCTACTCTAAGACATTTGCATCCATTGCATAATAGAAATAAATACATCATAGAAACATATAGACATGCATCAAAGGAAATCTCATAAACATCATCACAAGAACAATCAAAGATCATCATCAGATGTAAGTCCATCAAATGTCTATAGCATAATCTGTACATCAATAAACAATGGTACATCAAAGTCCAGATCTACAAATACATATGATACACAATCCTGGGTCCATATCTGTCTCATCATCTAGTAGGGGCACCTGATCCATCCAAACCTGTGCCTAACCCACTTGCGCCATCAGAACCTCTATCATCTTCTCTATCCTATGTACCAGGAGGTGCCTGACTAGTGCTCGCACTAGTCAGTAGCTGAGCCAGAGTGGCAACATAGTAGTGACCTGATCTAATCTGGCTGTCACTATTGTCATACCAACCTGTAACCCCTGCACATCATGCACTATCTGATCTATAACTGGAGCCTATACTAATAGAGGACCCTGTGGTGCCTGTGGAGCTAAAGGAACCTGTGGAATAACCTATGCAGTGTTGACCTGTGGATCAACCTGAGGTATCTACCCAGGAACCTGTCTAGCATCCTGAACCCATCTATGCCTCCGCCTAGCCCAATCAACATCTACTCTCAAAGGAGCCTGACCCTAAGGTCCCTATGCAACTACTCTCTTCCTAGGCTATCTGAAGCCACCACCTTGGCCTCTCACATGGCCACCTCTCATTCAAGGGCCTGCTCTCTAAACCCGTGGTGCTCTCGAAGGTCTCTGCACTCTGCATTGACGTGGTCTACTGCCATCGTCACCATCATCTCCATCTCCATCATCCTCAGAAAGCTCATCAACATCTAGGATAGGCTCTCCTGGATCTATAAACCTCATGAACCGATGTCACATAAACCACTCTCTATACTTTGCGGACATCCCTGCATCAGCAACCTGTGGTAGTAAATCCCAAACTTTGAATCCCAGCTAATCTATCTAAAGACAGGCTGACTGGTAGTCAACCTGTGCACCCTACATCGATCTCTCTACCTGAACCTTGGCATATAAAGCCATACCCTATGGCATGTCCTGCATCTGACCAAACTGGCGTAATACTCTACCAAAACAAAATCTCTCAATCACCAAAGAGGATTGACCTATCATCTAGAAAGGTGATAACATGTATGGTAACTCATCATCATCCTCTCTCCACCTCTCACACCACAAGTATGGTTGCCATACCACCTGATCAATATCATTGATTGCGCATCTTGAATAATCCACCTTGCCCAGATGATGCTGGACAATCATGCCATCATATAAAAATGCATATGGGTAACCCCGAGCCTAGATCCGTGCTGACACTGGCCTAGTGATAGGGATATGCTCCCATGTCCATAACTATAGTAAAACTACACCTGCAAAAATCGCTGCACTACGCCGATACACAATCTCGTAAAAATCATGATATAATTGGGATAACACACAAGAACCCCAATCCATCATCCATGGATGCACAATCAAGTCCTTAATAATTTGGCCCCATCCAACCACAAAACCATGTCCTTGCCTATCTGGAAACAACAACCCTCCTATCACAACTCCTAATAAAGCTGGTAGGGTAGGGAATGAAGCAAACTGCGCCCAAGTAATACAATCATCTGCTATGGTGTTATCTCCAAACACCCGTCTACATACACTGTTGTCATAAACATAATCATAATATACCCGCTCTCCATGAGTCAGGATCCTCAAAAGTCTATATACATCCTCTGGCATAGTCATCATCTCGCTGAGAGGTAGGTGAAAGGTGTTATGGTCAGAGTGCCATCGCTCTACCATAACTATCAGTAAACCTCGGTTCAACTGAAACCGAGGGAGATCTAATAGAAAACTAAGACCGCAAGTCTCAATGGTACGCCACTCTGGTGGCATCAGCTCATCTACCAAATTGAAGATCCACATCATGACTTCTCACACCCGCAACTTGCGGTAATGCTCCTACATTTTGAAACAAAGTGCATCATGTTATTTTTTCTCTTGATGAACCATTCTAAGTCAATCAAAAAAAATTAAATCTATCTTTCCTCTAACTTGAGCATATCAACTTATTGCTCCTAACCTCTAAATCATGAGACACAAGGACAAATTGTAATCATTTTTAATCATACCTGATTTACCTATAAAAAATTCATCATTATGACTTTTCTACCATCCTAAACACTACGTGACATTCTAGATGAACGTTTTCTAGCTTGGAACCTACTTCAGTCATCTGGACGATCAATCGAACTAAGTTCAATTTTTCATCTTTCTGGTAGGTGGCACTTAACTAAGTGTCTATGGCTTTTAAAGCTAGGCGGATTTTCAATCTTTGAAAGTGGCTATTTACCACATGGAGGCAGCGCTTTACCTCCTAGGTGGCTTTTTGCAAGCCTACGTGGCTTTTCCCTCAGCACACACAACTTTTAAAAAATGGACTTTTTAGGTGGCATATACCCTATTTTTGGATGCATTTTAGCCCTAACTCCTACGCGTCTAAGAATTGCGCGTATGCGGCTTTTGGCATGCCTACGCGACACTTAATCTATCCTATGCGGCATTTGGCTAAAATTTATTCTAAAAAGCAGTAACAGATGTAATAAATGCAATTTTTCAAAGCAATAAATGCATTCAAACGGTTCGGACCACTCACCGGAGGTCCATAATCAAGTGGTCTCTGATATCTCCGTGCTCACTCAAATCTATGCTCTTGGATTGGGACCACAGTCACTATCAATCGTCAGAGGATCAGAGCAAAATCTCAATAGTGCAAAGTGAAAATGAATAGTAATTTTAGGTTTTTTAACCTATTTAAGCTATTTTAACCTATTTTCTGAGATTTTTTTGACCTAGGCAACCCTAATTTACCTATTCTACTCACTGGGGCATTTATTCAACATCTTGTTCACATCATCATTTATCTAAAATTTTATCATCTTTCTTCATCGCAACTCTGTGACCTATGATCACGATGATACCATTTCTGAGGGGGCATCATCATATCATCAAACGGGGATTATGCATCAGTTTCATATCCAATTTGGGGCATTAAAATTTCAAAATTTATCAACTGGGTTCCATATCATATTTTCATATTGAGTTCCATATCAGATTTTCATATCAAAGTATCATATCAGAGTATCATATCGGAGTTTCATATCAGAGTATCATATCGGCATTCCATATTCAGGTTTTCATATCAGCTCATTAGTATCAGCTCAATGATCAGGACAATCAAGATTTCTTTGAATCAATGCGCTTCACACATCACTTCAAAGAGGGGCATTTGTAGACACCTAAAATTGACCAGGTATACCTCAAACATGTCAAATTACAAATCTCAGCCAAATGCTTCAAAATATCATCAAATGGACATTAAATCAATGCAAATCAAATGGACAAAATTCAAATCAATTTAAAAGATTTAAATAATCATGAAATAAAATAATTAAACTCAAGCCTAAAGGGATTATTCAAGTTATACAATTAATTTTTCAATTGTATAGTTCAAATAAAAAAAGATCAAATCCAACCCAATCATCCTTCCATGGCTAATTTAATTAAATGATTGAGTTGTTTAATTCCTAATTTCTTTTGAGACAACCAACCAAATTTTCCTCCATTTGCAAATGCCTCAAATATTTTGACTTAACCAAGCTTTGACCATGATCAATTCACTCTACCCCCTACCCTTGGGAAAATGCTATAAATACAAGCAATTTCCTTTGTGTTTGGGATCCAAGAATTCAAGAGCAAAAGCATCCTTATTATAGCAATATTGAGAGCATATTAAGGAGCATTTGAGAGATTTGAGAGAGTTTTTAGCATTTGTATTATCATTTAGTATCATGTTTAGGAGCATTTGCTAATTTCTTTCATGATCTTGGAGCATTTCTAAGCATTTCTAAGCATTCTAGCTAGATTTGAGCATTGAATTTCATACATA
>MU228104.1:11734431-11746537 GCA_018584345.1 Thuja plicata
AAAGGAATATTCATTAATCAGTCAAAATATGTAAAGGAAATATTGAAAACCTTCAAGATGGAGGATTGCAAGCCAGTATGCACTCCTATGATCATAGGAAGTAAACTTTCAAAAGATGATGAATCCACATCAGTTGATAAAACATTGTATAAATCTATGATTGGAAATCTTATTTATCTAACTCAATCAAGACCTGACATATCTAATGCAGTTGGCATTGTTGGAAGATTTGCAGCTGAACCCAAGCATAATCACTTAATGGAAATCAAGAGGATATTCAGATATCTTAAGGGAACTATAGACTATGGTTTATGGTATCCTAAATTAGAGAATACACAATTTCATGTGTATACTGATGTAGATTAGGTAGGTTGTATTGATGATAGGAAGAGCACTTCAGGAGGAGCAGTATTTCTTGGAGAAAATTTGGTATCTTGGACAAGCAAGAAGCAAAACTATATTTCTCAGTCAACAATAGAGGCAGAATATGTTGCAGCAGCACTGAATAGTACAATAATTGTTTGGATCAAGCAGATGGTTAAAGACTTTGGTATTCAGGTTGACTATCCTATTTTTATTCATTGTGATAACACCAATACTATTAACATGTCTAAGAACCCTGTGATGCATGCAAAGACAAAACACATAAAGATCAAGTATCATTTTCTGAGAGAAAAAGTTGTAGACAAGGAAGTGACATTGGACTATGTAAGCACAAAAGATTAGTTAGCAGACATTTTCATGAAGCCTTTAGCAAAGGATACTTTTGAGTATCTAAGGGAGAAGTTGGGGGTCATTCCCTCTCCTAAGTCTGCTTAGAAAAAGTAGTAAGTACATCAGTCCTATGTGACTGATGAAAGGTTGACTACTCTACTTCTGGAGTAGTACCTATGCAGAATGGTTTATGTTACCCTTTGCCATTGATGTCAATGGGGGAGTATGTACTAAAAACAAGGAACACAAACAAAGAGCTAAACAAGGAACACATACAAGGAGCTTATACTCTGGGGGAGTATACAAAGTCTAAGTAACTACAGCAGTGTAGATGAATCTTTGATCAGGATATTGAGAAGATTGTAAAAGATAGAAGACACCATGAACATAAGTTGTTTTTATCATATGTTGCCATCAATGCCAAAGGGGGAGATTGTTGGAGATTTGATTCTGAACAGTTGATTGATTGTATGTTTGTCATTGATGACAACATATAATACACAATAGTACTTCTATATGTACTTATCAATATGATGACATGAAGACCAGCGTGGATAGATACATGTTGTTGACATGTTTACTATGCTATGTTCATACACGCATACTCAGATATGAAGATTCAGTTAAGATATGTAATTCTATTATTGACGGCTATAGTTTTGGAGGAATAACGGTTTAAGGCTGATGTATGTAACATGTTGATCGATTTGCACCTATCTTCAGGATAAGTGTGTGTATATTCATGATGAGTTATGAGTTGTTGATATTAATCTAAATGCGTGAAACATGTTTCAAGAAGATTGCAAAGTTATGGTTAAATTGATGAAGCCGACTCAGTGAAGCGACGTGTCTATTCAATTAGTACTTGTGCAATTGTAATTATGCTTGCATGCTTAGTAGAGCTGACAAGGATGTTAAGAAGAGTTTTCCTATAGGTCCCATGATCTCATACTTGGTGTATGTACTTATATAAGGTCATTTGTGATAAGAAGAGTTGCGAAAGCCAGAGATTAGAAAAATAGAGCAGAGTGTTAAAGCAGCAGAGCTATATTTATCATATGTTGATAATATATATATTGAAGTTGAAGCTTTTAGAATATAGATAAGATTGTTATATTTTTTTACAAGAGGTTAAAGTATCGATGCATATAAGGAACTAATCAGACAAGCAGTGTCACAAACAACAGTTCATTTTGTTGATACAGTGTGTATCAAATAACCAGAAGGTTGTAGCCTTCACCACTTGGATAGTGATTCCTCCACCCCTAATAGGGTTATTGTAAAAGACTCCTAATAGGGTTTGACCCTTAACCAGGTCACTATACTACTGCATTGTAATGTACAACTCCTAACAGGGTTGGAAGATATTTTAACAGGGATCACTATAAACTGTATAGTTCTTTGTGGGTACTAATTCCCACCGGAGTTTTTACCATTTGGTTTCCTCATAACCAAATTGATGTGTTGTGTAAAGTGTTATCTGTATGTGCATTTACTTTGTATCAATCTTGATTAATAAATATAAGATAAAGATTTAAAGTTGCAGATAATTGATTCACCCCCCCCTCTCAGTTATCTCTGAAGTATTCTAACAATATCAACAACTCATAAATAGTCATGAATATACAGACGCATATCTTGAAGATAGGCACAACTCAATAAACACATTACATACATCGGCCTTAAACCATTATTCTTGCAGAACTATAATCGTCAATAATAGAATTACATATCTTTACTGAAACATCATATCTGGGTCTGCGTGTATGAACTTATCATAATAAACATGTAAACAACATGTATCTATCCACGCAAGTATTCATGTCAGCATATGGATAAGTACATATAGAAGTGCCGCTATGTATTATATGTTGTCATCATTGACAAACATACAATCAATCAACTGTTCAGAATCAAATCTCCAACAATATTGTAAAGCGGGAAGTATTTTTGTAGATTATGGAAATGACACATATGGACCTTGATAAGAGAGATCAGATGAAGCAAAATTAGGGGAAGTACACCAAGGCTATTAATGTACTCATTTGGCATGATTTATGGGTTATATTATGGATTGATTCTGATATTAACCTGAATTGCAATACTAGTAAGGGTTTGAGTATCAAAATTGATTTCATTAGAAGAAAGATGGGGGAGACCTAAACAAGTTGGAGCTTGGGATTTGTGAAGATTGGAAGCATGAGAGGAAAGCTTGGCACAAGCTTTGGAAGGGAGGTGTCTCTCCTTTTCTTGAATGACTTCATGGCTATGACAAAAAGATAACAAATTTCTTTGTTGAAGGCTGGAAATACAAATCTGTCATTTTGCATGGTAGAAAGGTTAGCCTTAATGTTGAGCTCATTATGGAGGGGATAGGTTTATCATCTGCTGGAATGGAATTTTTTTAAGAGCGTAAAACTTGTGAAGAAGTAGTGAGGAGATTCCCCAAAATGGAAGAGGAGAGGAACATTCTTGTTAAAACTGGGGATTTTTATGGGATTGAACATATTAAACCTATATGGCGTAAGGTTCTGACCTGTGTGATGGAATATTTTACTTTGGATGGGAGGTATATTAGGGTGCACAATTATCATTTTTATTTTCTTAAATCATTTTAGGCATAATGACCTCGTGTACTTCCCCTAGTTTATCCACCATTCTGTGATCCATAGTCTGGCTAAAAATAGAAGGAAACCTACTAAGCTTGTTCTTCTTGAAGGGCTCATAATGTTGATTTATGAACATTGTAGGGAAATGACTCCTAAAGCCCCTATCTGGGATAGTACGGGTAAAAGGAAAGCAGATAACAATGAAAATGAGGATTCAGATAAGCAGGCCCTTAAAAGCTCCAAAGGATAAAATCCCAAAACTCAAAAGAGATTAGAGAAGAGGTTTGATGAAGTCAAGGGAATGAAAATAGATGATGACAGTGATAATTCTGACCAAAATTTAACAAGAGAGTCCATGGAAAAAAATGTTAATGAGTCCCCTAATAAAGTTAAGCACTTTGATGAAGATGAGGGGATGGATACTGAAAAATGATGGGGAGTCTTCTGAGGGCTTGGGAAATTATATTGGGTATTAAAATTTGGCTTCGAATATGCACCAGAGTCTCTCAAATAAACTTAAGAATGGTGGTATGGAAGAGAATAACAAGGGAATTGCTAACCAAGTTTCTATTCGTGTTGTTGATGGTATGGAGAAAGGTGCTACCTCTATGAAGAATGATATGCGAGACTCTATTCAGAAAGGCATTGATCATGATATTAATTTGGTTGGTTACCCTAGTTTGGTTTTCAAGCATGCAACCTCTCAAATTGCTGGTTTTGTGCATAAAGAGGAGTCTGTCCAGCTGAATATAGATAGTCCCCATGATAATCCTAAGCCTACTTTGGACTTCCTGCAAAGGTCAAAGCTAAAGCCACTGATTTCTATAGAATGGATAAATGGATATTTAGTGAAATCAATAGTCTCAATCTGAGGGAAAGGGCCCTATTTGCATACTTTATTATAGTGAAGGATTTCATTGAGAAAAAAGGTATTTGGGCCCTAGAGGAAAATAAATGTCTGCTGGAGAAATTGGATGAAGAGAGAGCAACTATAAAGTGTCTGGAGGAAATGGTTGAGAAGATTAACATGAAGAAAAAGAATTTAGAGGGCACCTTGAAGAAAATAATCTAGAGCAGCCATGATAGTATGAATGTTTCTATTAACAACCTGAAGGCCTTGGTGGTTAGGTTGGAGAATTCTTATCATGATAAAGCTGCTATGCATATTGAGCCTGATCAAGAGATGGTTACTGGTTATTCTGAAGGTCCGGGTAAAAAAACTCATGCTAGTCTTAGGAAGAAGGCCACCCCTATCCCTACAGTTATCCAAGACCTTAAGGATACTATGGAGAACATGACTATGATGGAGGAGGAGGTTGTGGATACACTGAATGAGTTGGTTTAGGTGTGCCTTGTGGTGTCTCTCTGGCTCTAGTTTTTTTCTTTGTTTGGTTCCTTTTCTGTTTTGTTGCTTCTTCGGTTGGTTTTTTGTTTCTGTTGGTTTTGGCTTTTGGCTTTTGCTGGCTTGTCTTCTTTCCAAAAATGTTTCTCTTTGATGGAACTTAATTCTTATCTTTTGTAATCTTTTGTAAAGGGTTTTAGGGTCCCTTGAAAACCTATTTTTACCTTAATAAAAAACTTTCAGTTAATTGAATAAATAATTACAATAATAGAGAGTTTTCTTATAGATAATTGGTTTCATAAAAAAGGACAAAAATAAAAAGGTTACATAAAACTAAAACTAAAGATAAGATTATCTAAAAATTGAAAATTATTGATTTACATCCAATTTCCTAGATAAAGATAGAACTTAAAAAAATAAAGTTTATACAAAGCTTATCTCAGCAGTATGCATACTGCTATATATTTAAATAAAAAAATAAAAAGCTAAGATTTATCTCAACTCATCATTCATATCTTCTATCTCCCCCTAAATGATCAATGAAGACGATTCCCAACTGATTTTTGAAAGCAATAAAACTTGTAGTTGGAAGAGATTTTGTAAGGATATTTGCAATTTTTTTAGATGAAGGACAAAATTGTAACTCCACTTGCTCATCTTGAAATAATTAATGAATGTAATGATGCGACATTTCTATGTGTTTCATTCTGGGATGAAACACAAGATTCTTTGTCCTGGAAATAGTTCTATTGTTATCACAATAGATGGCGGTTGGAAACTCCTAAACTAAATGAAGATTTGCTAATATCCGTCTAATCCATAATGTTTGAGAACTCGCTGATGTAGAGGCCATTTATTATGTTTCTATTGAAGAAAGAGCCACTATTGAATGTTTCTTACTACTCCAAGAGAAAAAACAAGAACTAAATGAAAAAAAAAAACCATAGGTAGATTTTCTATCATCCACTGAACCAGCCCTATAAGAATATGTGTAACCAATGAGCTCAAACTTTTCAATGGGAGAGTAATGAATGCAAAAATTGTGTGTACCATTCACATACCTTAGAATTATTTTAGCATCCTTCTAATGAGACTCATGTGGCTCCTACATGAACTGATAGATGAGGCTCACATCATACATAATATCAAGTCTAGTGGTTGTCAAGTATATGAGACTGACAACCAACCAAACTTCTGTACAAAGTAGCATCAACCTTGGGAATTATATCTTCCTAGGTTAATTTACCACCAAGTTCTATGGGGGTTACAAGTTTTTTTCATTCCACCATTCTAAATTTCTTCAATAAATAAACACCATACTTGGTTTGGGAATGTATTGGCATAAGTTTTACAACCCTGTGTAAAATGTCATTTTTTCATTTTTTCCGCTTTAGCCGAAGACACAAAAAATATCAGCCCACCATCCTTGTCACTCACCATATCATCATTCGGATTGAATTCCATGCAAAAAATCTCTGGCGGTCTTCAGACACATGTGCATCACGGAGATGTCTGCACGACGCGCTCTTGTGCACAAATCAGCAGCCGTGCAAAGAATAGTTTGAGTGTTATGAATCTTCCACCATGCAAATGTAATGCTCAAAATGATGGATGAAACTATGTAGAGTCCATCTTATCACTTTCATAAGCCCTTTCGTTGCATGCATTTGTCTATCTTGAAGGTTCTCACAAGCTTCTTGATAATTTTGGCAATCTACTCCAGCTCTGATATCACCATTTCTACACTCCTTTTTCTATCTACACATCCTTTTATTGTAGGTTTTCACCTTTGTTGAACAACTTAAAGCTCTCCAAGCTCTCACATTCATCTTCACATCACACATTCAAACTCTTTACTACCATTTGGGGCGTCTATTTTGTATCGTCTTTGTGTTTGATCATATTGTTGATCTTCTTCTTACTTCTTTGTATTTTATTGTTATATATCTTTCATATTTGGTTATCTATCACCAGTTTCCACATCATGTCTAACCACTGTCTATGGTGGTGGAAACACCAAAGTGGGGGTTTGACTAAGGAAAACCTATTTTATGACCATAACCATTTTCCTCTTTGGGTTTGTACAAGTTATCTTCATCACGAGCTCATGTATTCAAGGAATTTGGTGGGAACACATTATCAACCATTGAATCAGGTTCTTCCTTCCCATCTCACCTCTTTTCAGCTCATTCATGTCATAAAATATAAAATATGATTATCTTGCATTTAAATATATCATCTCCTTTGTTTAGTGTATTTAGAATAGATTTTATCTTGCTCATCTTCATTCTGTTCATTTACATTTATCATATTATTATAGTTTAGTACTTTCTTATTTGTCATTTTACTTCAATTTCACCCATCTGTACTTTGTCTATACTAGATGCTAACATGTTGCATGGGTGTTCGTTAGTCACACTATAGTCCTTTTAGCCACGCTTCTATCCAAGACTGTGAGCTCAAGGGGCTTTGGTATTAATCCTTATAGTTTGACCTTTTGATTCCCGTAGTTAGAATATCTTGGTGACTCTGTTTGAGTAATTTGAATTTAACCAATCTAAAAACATTTGAATCACATCAAGAGGCTTCCTTGAACTCCATGTCTGATCTCCCTAGCACTCCTAGCTACAAACACGAGGTGGTGCAAGAAATTAATGCATCCCATGAGGCTTTAACAAACCTCTAGGTAGGTGCATTATTTTCTTCCCCACATTTTGGTGAACTCGACGTGAACTAGAAACCTACCAAAGGCATTGTGACATTTATGTCATGAATATGGTGACCATCACTCCTATTTCCATGTAATCTTGGAGGGTGCCTAAAATGACTATCTCTTTAATCCCTCTAGATGAGCCCTATAGTGGAGAACCCACTCCCCTATATGTCCTGACTTCCATCAATGACATTTCTATCAGAGGTGTCTTGGTGGACCTCTCGAGCTGAGTTGGCATAATCATGGAGGAGGTCCTCTTTATGAATAGATTGAACTAGGGAAAGTACGATGAGTGTGATGCTACCGTCTATATGCATAACATAATGTCCTTTCCTCCCTTGGAGTCAACCAAATTGAAAACTTAGGTGGGGCTCAAGGTTGTCTTCTCCACCTTCGTTGTGATCCTTGAATCAGACCTATTTAGGATCAAGCTAGGAAACCCCTGGTTGACTTCCATAGGAGTTGTCCCTTCGGTTGTTCATAAATATCTAAAGTTCCCACATGAAGTGACTATCCATATGGTCCAAGACACTGGATACCGTCTATTGGTGTATCATGGGGCTTTATCCTTTATCACTTTTTTCCTACTCCAATTGGACCCCTACGTCCCTAGTAGGATGTTATATTACTTGCATATCAACCATATAAGGTTAGGGAAATGAGATTGTGATCCATGAAATCTTCAGGTGTCCACATTCTCATGAGGCTCAATTTGCCTCCTCCTCTTCCCCTTTTTCATCACGATCTTAGGGGAAGCATGTGCTTCACAGGAAACCCCATCACCTACTAAAGGCTACGCAACCTTTCACAACATCTTCTATTCCTGCATCCACCTCCTATGTGGACAAAGGAAAGGAACTTGCACTACCTAAAACAAAGGTACATCTGCCTCCCTCAATCCCCATCATCACAAATATTCCTCATCCTACTAGTTATGGTCAAGGCAAGAAAGCTCACAAGATTGTATAATCTCCTTTGGCGTCGATGACTTAGCCTTCAAGGGCACAATTTGTTCTCCTAGCTGCCTATAGAGAAAAAGGGGAAGATCACCCTTAACTATGCCTCTGGTACCTCCTACATCACTCTCATCTCATACTCCATTATTTGGGCCTCATTCAGTGTCATCCACGACACTGGTGGACTCTCCAATGGAGCAGTTAGGTATTGCTCTACTGCAACCTTCTCGGCCGAGCCTGCATCTGTGTCAGAACCAGATTATGTGTGAATGTAAGTGTCATCAATGGGAGAAGGCCTTATCTTGCAAGGATGTTGCGAGGGTGTATAGTGCATCTTATGAGATCTTATCATAGATCCATGACCCCTCAACCTTCTTCCCCCTTCATCACACTTCCCCCTGCACCAGGAGTAACTATTGGGCATAGCACCAAGTGGCTCCAAGTGTTCATCTCTCCATTGCAAGAACCAATGCTAATCACCACCTTTCCCAATGTCCCTCCATTCTCTAAACCTATGAACATACTGCATACATAGGTTTTCTTGAGCGTAGTTATGTCCACTCTACCCATATCCTCTCTATCTTCTCATTGCCATGCTAACTTCTCGAATATCCTGATGCCAACCACAGTGGATCAGAGAGCCTCACCTTCATCCTTCAAATCAAAGTTTGAGAAGGGACCTCTCTCATAGTTTAGATGTCATAATTCTACTCAGACAAACCTTCTTTCTATTTTGGTTCTCGCAGCAGAGCCAAATTTGATTTCTCCCAAGTTTGTCTCTACCCCTTTCACAGAGTCCAATGAGGATGCTTCTTCATCTACACCTCCACATGGATCTCCTTAAAGTGTTGATGCCTACATATTTGATTCATTTGAGGACATTTTAGTGATCTTCACATGATCCCTCTCACTTTCCATAGTAGAGATCTTGGATGAGGACCTATGAGGGGCTTTACCCTTGGCCCTAGGTGTTGGTGAGGCACCTGGGATCACCTTAGTAGCTATACCATTATAGTGACAACCTCCTTCCCTATATGATCAAGATTGGGAGGATGTTGATTTGTTGATGGACAATCTTTGAAGGTTGGAACTGCTTCTGCATCTGTAGACTAGAGTGTGCTTGTATGTGTTCCCCAATGTTTATCTGTTAATGTTGTTCACTCCTAAAGGACCCTTGTACTCTTTTGGTACTTAGAAATGGGTTTTTTTATATCGTGCACTTCTTCTATCTATTGTCTAATTCTTCTATTTGTTGTAATCTTGGCTTTCAAGATTTGGGGAAAATGAAAAGTGTTGGGGGATTTAAGCACCCCTCCCATGTTAATCCAAAATTTTATTTTCTCTTTATGTGCTCTTCTTCAGATCCAAGATTAGGTTGGTGGTGATGAAGTATCTCTAGAGAATAGATGTATGTCTATGCTTCTGGGTTTTGATGCCAATCCCTTAGATTCCCCTATCCTTGAGAAAGATGTTGAAGATACATGTATCACCCGTAAAGAAGTGATATTCCATCGAAACATCTCATATGTTTCCATGTCACCTCATATTTTACCTTCCTTGGCATGATCAATGCTCCCTTGTAAGGAGCATAGTCCATCCCAAGGGGGGGTTGTGTAATGTGCATGTCTTTGATATGGTTTTATCTAATGATGTCTCTACACCACAAGTTTTCTCACAATTGTTTGTTAAATTAAACATCATATTCCTTCGTGGGGGCCAAACCACTTGATTTATATCTCAGTCTTTCCCTATCATACACCTATCTATCTTAACACTACAGATATAGGAAATGATCTTAAGTAACCCTATCATAGGCCTATCTAGCTCAATGTTAGGCATGTTGGTGCACCATCAAAACCTTCCCTATCACATGCCTATCTAGCTCATTGCTATGCATATCGATGCACCATCAAAGTCTCCCCATCACATGCCTATCTAGCATTCCCTATGCATGTCAGAGTTTATACAAAATTGCCCCATCATATAGTTTGACATAACACAATTTGCTATCCATATTGATGTACTATCAATGATCTATATCACAAGTGCCTTTATCATCTATCATACTAGTGTGCAACATTTATGATAGATTTCACTTCATCTCAAATTAGGAATTCCTAGATGGAGGCAACTCCATGTGACATAATTCTTGCAGGTAAGGAAGGTAAGATATTCCTTACTTTAGCTTTGAATTTGTCATAACGATAATATGCATGCTAAAGTGGGGGAAAATGTAATGGCATAAATTTTACAACCCTATGTAGAATGTCATTTTTTGCATTTTATCTTCTTTAGCCTAAGACACAAAAATTATCACCTTTCCATCCTTATCACTTGCCAACTCATCATCTATCCCAAATTCTATACAAAAAAGCCTTGGTAGTCTTCGAACATGTGCACATTATAGAGACATCCATGTGGTGCGCTCTTATCTACAAATCTACAAATGAGTAGAGAATCATTTGATCATTACAAATCTTCCACCATGTGAATCTAACATCCAAAATGATGGTTGTGATAATGCGGATTTTGTATGAGCAGTTCATAAGATCTTTCCTTGTATGCATTTGTTGTTAGAATAATAAGTAGAATAATGCAAATATAAACATGGAAGAGAACACAAATGAAATAGAGATTTAACGTGGTTCACCCAATCCCTAGGCTACGTCCACCAACAACAAATCCAATATCTTTATTATTATCCAGCGATTACAATCTGAAACCTACAACTCAATACCGTTACAGGAAGCTACGAAAATCCCTCATACAATAAAATATTGAAACCCTAAGCTATTTTCACAAGCATATTTGACCCAACCTAATTAGGGAAAAAAATACTCTGACTAATAGAAAATCAATGGTCGACCCTTTACAATATTATTAAATCATTGCTGCCCCTTGACCCCATCAGGGGCTTTTCCCCTTGACCCCGAGAATGTGGCCCAAATAGATATGTCTGGGGGGGAAACCATGTCGAAAGAAACTAAGTCTGATTAGGCTCCACATACATAAAAATCTCCCACTTGGAGACTGATTAGACTCCACAACAATATCCTCCCACTTGGAGACTGATCGACCAAACTTGTAGCTCCCACTGGAATAAAGAAACCACCTTGGACTCTGCTATTATTTTATTCTGTTCAGTCTAGGAGACCAACCGAAGCTGAAGAGGAATTCAGCTTCTCCCTTGTCACTACCTTTGTAAACATATCTACTAGATTATCATCTGTATGTATCTTCTCCAACTTTAACTGTCCATCATCCAAAACTGACCGGATGAAATGATATCGCAATTGTATGTGCTTTGTTTTTGAGTGCAAAGAAGAATTCTTTGCAAGATGAATGGCACTCTGACTATCTGAATACAAATAATTATCTGCCTATGGATGTCCCAATTCTTCCATGAAGAATTGAAGCCATATCATCTCCTTGGCTGCCTCTGTAGCAGCATCATACTCTGCCTCTGTAGTGGATAACGCATTCACCTTTTGTAACCAAGAAATCCAACTCACTGCTGTCCCAAAAATAGTAAATACATAGCCTATAGTACTCCGTCTAGTATCTATATCTCCTGCCAAATCTGAGTCAACATAGCCATGAACAGTAGTAGAAGAGCTCCCAAAGTGTAAACACTTATTGGATGTGCCTCTCAAATATCTGAGAATCCATTTGACTGCATTCCAATGCTCAATCCCAGGGTGACTCATATACCGACTAACAACTCCCACTACATGTGCAATATCTGGCCTAGTACATACCATAGCATACATTA
>MU228104.1:11760499-11779268 GCA_018584345.1 Thuja plicata
ATCATTATTTAAGAGAACAAGTTCAAGAAAAGGAGGTGATACTTGAATATGTGCAATCAAAAGAACAATTGGCTGATATCTTCACCAAGCCACTGCCCAAGGATACATTTGAGTACCTAAGGAAAAGTATAGGGGTAAAACCCATGTCTACCAGTCAGTAAAAGGACTGAAGGCTACATCAACCATATATTATCAGAATATCATTCATGATTGATGCAAGCAGAAGCTGAACTTCAACGCTACATCTATATAGAAAGAGGTGTATATCAGAACCAAGAACCAGAGCATATTGTTATATTGATAAATGGATAAGGGAAATTCAAGGAATATATTATGGATAGAAGGAATTGTTTGACAGAATGTCAGATATCTGTGAACATATTTGTTTGGAATTAATGTCAAAGGGAGAGAATGTATATGTATCCATATTATCATCAGAAACTATTCATTATCAGATTACTCCAAACAGGAGAGATCATATA
The DNA here is from genome assembly GCA_018584345.1 of Thuja plicata. Lineage (NCBI taxonomy): Eukaryota > Viridiplantae > Streptophyta > Pinopsida > Cupressales > Cupressaceae > Thuja > Thuja plicata. Next base: position 11,760,982 of record MU228104.1, read on the forward strand.
CAAAGGGAGAGAATTGGTATAAAAATTACAAACATTAGAAGAAGGCATCAAAGAAGCAGAACAGTCAAAGAGGACACAACACATCAGAAGAAGAAATAGGAAAGCTACAAGAATCAAATCTAAGCTAATACAAATCTCACCGATAGTCAGACATTTTATCAGTTATCAAAACAAATTGTTTGGTAATTTGATGAATCTCAACAATTGTATTTCATATTGTATTAGAAATAGTATAGTGTGATAGTATAGTATGTTGCCATCAATGCCAAAGGGAGAGATTGATGACATGTAACTAATTGAATGTTTGATAATGTTAATTTGAAGATGATGCAAGACATTAAATAAGTTAATGGTTTGTATTGTCATTGATGTCAACTTGATATCATCTGTATGGTCATATACATAATGCCAAAGACTTTAGAGAATCAATAGAATAAAGGTTATGATTTCAGCAATGCATAAAAGTCAAGTATTCACCAAGTGATAGACTACACTGACGGAGTGCACACCATCGGTAAAGACAGAGATAAAGTCACAGTGATGCCCGACGAGCAGAAGACAGTGTTTCTTGATGAAACAGAATCACAAGATGCTTGACGAGCTAAAAATAGTGTTTCCTGATGAGCAAGATCTAATGATGCCTGACAGATGGAGATCCTGAAGCTAACTAAAGTGACACTGATGGAACTGATAGTTGTCACTAGCGACGAACTACAGAATTGACCGATGGAACAGAGAGATCAGAAAATGATAAAATATCTAGTTGGTAGAGCTAAAGGATAGAATTAAATGGTTGTTTGATTTTTTTTATTTGTCCCCAATTAAGTAAGTGATTTAAAGATGATTTATACAGTTGGCAAGAAGATAACTATGAGATAAATCAGGAGTTAAAGCTGTAAATCAATTTGGCTAGATTGTTTTTCATGCCAAGAATCAAGAATCAAGAACCTAGAATTATGGAATATCATGTCTATATAAGAGAAAAGAATAATTCATTCCCATAAGCAATCAGATACATGGGGGAGTGAACTGATAGAAGATGCTGAAGAGAAACTGATGAAGGTTAAACTTCATGCAGTCTTGATCAATCAAGCTAAGGGAGAGCTAAAGAATTCTGCAGACACCGATGAACAGAAAAGCATAGCATCACAGAGCAGAAAGAGTTAAGTACAAAGAAATTGAATTGATACATTGATCAAAAAGAATTTGTAAGTAAATAGATCTGAAAATCTACAATTTAGTTGCATTAGAAACAAGTCATTTTGTTTCAGTTTAACCATTGAAGCATTAAGTCTCTTAACAGAGTAGGACTTAACAGTCTTTTGAAATTGAGGTATATCCTAACAGATTACCAGAAGGTTGACTCATGATAGTAGCATCAGTCTTACCTAAAGCCTACTGACAGTCTAAGAAGGAGGCTGATTCAAGGATGGTAGTAAGATTAGCATAAAGCCTATTGATAGTCATGAGACTGATTCAAGGATGGTAGCATAGATGCCAGATACTAAGTGACAACCTATGTATAAAAATCCTCTAACAAGGTTGCACTTAACTATGTGTTTGTAACCTTTAACAGGGTTGGCTCCTAACAGGGCTCACTTTAGAAGAGTGAAAATTTGGGGTACCGGTCCCAGTGGTTTTTCCCTTAACATGGTTTCCACGTTAAAATACTTGTGTTATATGTGTATGCTTTATTACTTTATTATTTTACATTCTACATATGCATTTATGGATTGATTTGTATACTCTGCATATTTATCGAGTATCGGTAAATATAGTTTACTGCTTATTAGTTATCAAAGAGAAGAAGGACAGACAAGGTAAATTGACAGACAGTTATTTGTTTCAAGTATTTCAAAGGCATGCATCTTGTAGGGAATTAATAATTGGAGAAGTATTAATTGATGGATTAAATTGGATAAATTTTTGAGACCACTGATTGACCCCCCCTCTTAGTTATTACTAACAACACTTTCTTCTACTTGTGTAATAAAACATGAAATTTTAGTTAGATCAAGATAGAATAGATTACCTTTTGTTTTCCTACCAGTTTCAACTAGGTTTCCCTTACCATCTAGGAGCTTGGCCTTACCATTCATGAATTCTACCTTGAAACCAATGTTATTTAGCTATGCCACACTTAGTAGATTAGGCCTTAGTCCTTCAACCCAATAAGCATTATCACATTTGATCCTCTAGTTAGAGAAATACAACCTTTACCTTTCACATAGCAAGATTCATCATTCCCAAAACTAACACTCCCACCATCATAATGCTCAAGATGTTCAAATTTAGTTTTATCACCAGTCATGTGGTGAGAACAACCACTATCAATTATCCAAATGTCATTTTTGCTAATATGAGAGTAAAGTATAGTCTTTTCATTATCTTCACTGTCAGACTCATCCTTAATAGCAATGTAAACCATTTTATCTTCATCTTCATCACTATCAGAATCTTTTGCAATATAAAAAGGTTTCTTACCTTTGTCCTTGTAGCTTTTATAGCTATTGAAATATTTCTTGCCTTTGTACTTGTTGAAATTTATCTCACCTTTGTCTTCTTTGTTTGGACACTTAGCAACAATGTGACCAACCTCATCACATGAAAAACAAATCAATGGTATTTATCCTTTATACTGTCCTATTCCTTTGGCAGCTCTCTTTGCAAGTAATTCTTCAATGATTTCTAGATCTTCATCATCATAATCATCATCACTATCACTGTCAATCTATTTTCCTTTTGAGTTTCTATCCATCTTACCAAGGTTTAATTTAACTTTGAATGAAGACTCAAAATTTCTAGGATTAGGAGAATAATTGTCAAAATTTTCCAACTCAAAAGCTGTAAGCCTTCCAACCAATGCATCTAGAGTTATATCATTATTGCACCTCATCTCTTGAATATCTAAAACTCTAATTTCATAGATAGGAAGTAAAGTTCTCAATACCTTACTAACTATCATTTTGTCTTCAATTGTTCCACCAAAAAATCTGATGGAACTTACACTTTTTTGATTCTTTCACTATATTTTATAATGTCTTCTCCTTCTTTAATTTTCATCTGATCAAACTGACCTCTGAGAATTTATGCTTTGGCTCTTTTTACATTGTCATCTCCTCCATGGATATCATGTAGTTTTTTCCACATATCATAGGCAGTAGGGCAGTCCTTGACTTCATCAAATTCTGAATAGCTAAGTGAAGAAGCTATATCAATCATCATTATACTATGATTCTTCATGTCCACCATTTGATCCACAGACATAGGTCTCGGTGGTTCCACATACTTGTGATCGAAGAATTGAAAATTAGTATCTCCAATAGTAGATAGATGTAACCTCATCAAATCTTTCCATGCAATGAAGTTGTTTTTGTTAAGCCCTGGGATCTCCCTTCTGTAAGACATCTCTAATATTTAGTTTAGGCCTTGAAACCTTCCCTAAAAGCACCAAATGCTCTAATACCAATTGTTGGAAATGGGTTGAGTAACTTAGAGGGGACGGGTGAATCAGTTACCAAAAAAACAAATCCAAGTCCCTTTGATGTCTTAATCAAACTTATCACTGTTACTTGGTTAACAAACATATTCTTCTGTTAATCGGTTAACAAATCAATCTTAAGATATTAACTATGATTATCCTTTAGTGATTAAGTGTAGAAAAATAAAGCATAAAACAAATAACATGTACACAGATGACACCAAGAGTTAACATAGAAACCCAATTTGGGAAAACCACCAATTGTAAATAGTTAATGTTTTTCACTCTTTTGAAGTGAGCCCTGTTAGGAGCAAACCGTGTTAAAGGTTACAAAAGGACACTGTTAGGTGTGACCCTGTTAGAGGATTTAATCACCCTGTAAGGAGTGGCCTTGTTAGAGGTCTTCAAACACTTCAATGTAGAAATTCCTCCTTGTGAGAGGATTTATGAAAGTCTGTTAAGTCTACTCTGTAAAGAGATTTAAATCACTGCTACAATTATTAGAGAGTAACAATGGATTGACTTGTTTGAAGAAGCAACTGTCTTTGCTGATTCAGATCTCTTCTTTGGCTTTAAAATGGATCCTCACTGATCAAATATTCTATTGCAGCTCTATCTGGATGTTTTGTCCTTAATCAAAATCCCATCTGATTTCGCCTTCACTCTTCATATCAAAAGAACTCTTCCACTTATTACTTCTTACACATTCAATCCAAACTTGACCTTGTATAAATATGATAGGCCTTGTCAAGTCGGCTTGAATAACCTTCCAAATAAATAATAAAATTTAAGTCTGTCAGCTGCATATAACCAATTAAACATAAAATATAAACTACTGTTGGTCGGCTGACACTAAATGCATAACTTGGTTAACACTGTAATCCTTCAATGCCTGACCGTTACTGTATTGCTCGAGTGAACTCGGTTAGAACTGAAAATCACTTTGGTCTTCTTCAATGCCTAAGAGATCTTGGCATACACTAACTGTGCTTGGTTTAGGTATAGACATTTGTGTAACATCACTACATTTGTGTATACATCAATGACAATACACATTGAATAATTGTCTTCAACAAGAATATCTTGGTCAATCTATCTATTTGATTAATTTGCATTTAATAATTCTAAACACATTTGAATCACATCAAGAGGCTTCCTTGAGCTCTGTGTCTAATCTCCCTAGGACTCCTAGCTAGAAATACGAGGTGGTGTAAAAAATTCATGCATCCCCTGACGCTTTAATTGACGTCTAGCTAGGTGCATTATTTGCTTCCCCATAAGAAATATAGATACAATTTGATGAATTTTGTAGCTCCATACCAATAAAATAGTGCATGAGTCCTATATCTAACATTTCAAACTCTCGTTTCATTAATTTCGGAAACTTCTTTATGCAAAGAGATTTGTTGTTACCTATATAAATAATATCATCTATATAAAGTCATACTATGAGAATATAATTACCAATACATTGGACATACAAGGTGTTCTTTAAGTTTCTTCTATTGAATCCTTTCATCATGAAATAACTATCAATCCTAGCATACCAGGCACATAGAGCTTTCTTCAACCCATAAAGGGATTTCTTCAACTTGTAGACTTAAGTGTTCTTTTTCTAGAACTTCATAACTCATAGGTTGTTCCACATAAACTTCTTCATCTATATAACCATTTAGGAATGTTGGTTTCACATCCATTTGAAATATTGGTCAATTGCATTGTTCTGCTATATCCAATTGTATCATCTTAAAATGGAAGCACTTCCATTTTGATAGGCTTAGCACCCTCATTTAGTATGATTGGCATATTAGATTTGCATCTATGCTTGATTATACATGTATAGATAAAGTTAGGGTTAGGATCTTATGGATTCTCCCAATTTTCTCTCTCCATGGCCCTTCTTTCTAGGTAGGATCTATGTATTGATCCTCTTGGGCCTCATTCTACTCTCTCTCTGGGCCTCTAGGCCTTCTTAAACACTCTGGCACATTCCCCTACCTTTCTAGGTCCCCGACTGATCTGGAAACCTTTCTACAACTTCTTGGTGACCTGCCTGAAATCTCAGGTCAGGGTCAAGGTCAACCCTGACCTAGGTCAGGGTTGAGGTTGACATAGACCTTTTCCACGTGGTGGTCCCCGCTTTCAAATCTGGAGCTTATCGGGGCCCGAAACTTAAAATAGGTCCCCGTGTTCGGATGCGGAAGTGTTTTCTCCGATATTTGAATTAATATGTTTTCTCCTTAGTTGGAAAATGTGATTGGACCATGATTCGAGGTGAAATTCGAATTTGGCTCCCTTGCATTGCCCTAGGAGGCCTATGTTGAAATCTCTATATAAGCACTCTCTTTTTCCTTCATTTGATCATGAGAGGAAATCAGGAGATGACATGATGAAATGATGCAAACAAGAAAGAGGATGATATAGAAGGACAAGCTAGGTGGACATATCATCATCTTCTATGAAGCATTTTGAAGGATAAACTATGGTGGATCTTCATTGAAGCAAGAAGGCTCTCTCTTTAGATCTACTATTTTCAATATTCAAGCATTCGAAGGACATTACCATGGGGTAGCAATTACAGATTGTGAGTTGATAGGAATACTTTAGCCTTGGGGGCTTGGTATGCTTTCTTTGTCATATTCAAATCTATGCATTGCTTTCTCATTTTCATGTTATGTTAGGATTGTTAATCTAGAAGATTAGATCTTAATATTGCATGTTTACAAGCTCTCTTCAAGAGATCAATACACACACACATTACATTCTATATTCGGCTATTCGTGGAGGTGGAGCTCACCAAAATGGGGGTTTGACTAAGGCAAAACCCTATATAGCCACCCCCAAATCCCTCTTTTCAGATATTTACAAGTGCTATTTTCGGGAGTTACAGGTGCATAACAACAAATCAAAGGCCAGATCCGGATACCCTTTTCGACAAACTTTTGGGATCTGAGAACAAAGTCACTTTCGGATCTGTGTAGGTCAAGGTCAACATTATTGGGTCAGGGTTGACATTTATGGGTCAAGGTTGACCTTTTTCATAAGACGACATTGGAACGGAAAATGATTTCTGGGTTTTGTTCGTCTCTGCGTTCCAGCTCAGTATCAAATGTCAGATTTTCTAGAAACTCAATACAGACCTCAAAAAATTAGTTTTTCCAGATCTGCTATGTTATGAGGTAGGTATCTTGTCCATTTATTTCTCATGTGTTCCTCAAGCTATTTTATCATATTAATTAAGTGTAATAAAACATAAACTTGGCCTTAGGATCTCGCTTTACTATATTACATAAATCTTATTTAGGGAATCCTTCTTGTACCATGATATTTTATCTTACACCAATATAATCTTAACTATATCAAGTCTAGCCACATGAGATTTTTTTTTTGCATAATCTACTCTAAGAGTTTTGGCAAATCCCTTGGAAACCAATCTTTCCTTATGGCGTTCCACTAAACCATCTGCATAATACTTGACTTTATATATGGGTCAAAGAAAAAAAGATGAGTACACTTAAGGGGGAACTTTTACACTTAGTCGTTTTCCTGAAAATGGAGTTTACGAAATGGGGTCCCGCTTGTAAAATATGGGGTCATGTTACACTTTGAGGTCCTGAGCCAAAATTCAAATGGGTATCCCGTGAGGCATGAGATTGTGAGCCTAACTTTGCGAAATGGGACCCCATTTTTGAACGTGGTCTCGTTCCAAACGTTACCCCATTTCAAAATAGGGCAATGTTTGCAGAATAACACCCTATTTAATTTATGTATATTTTTTAAACCCGTGAGGCAAGATCCTTTTTATTTTTTGCACTTTTATTGTTGTTTTTAGTAATATTTGTTATTTTTTACTAGGTTTTGTTATTTTTTGTTACAAAAAATGAGTATATATGTTAAATCTATTTATTTTTATTGTGTAAATCTAAAAAAAAGGTTTCATATTTGCATTTAGATTTTTCATATATTTAGTATATATATATTATTTTTATTCTGCTTCTTCCCAAAAATGTAGAAGCCACATACATTACAAGATGAAATAACACAAAATTTTAAAAAAATAATTAAACAAGCAACCTAGAATACAAACCTTAAATGAATAATAAATGAGAAATCCCAGGATCCTTTAGTACCACTTAGAAAACATCAACGTATTCTAGGACCCCTTAACACACATTAAATATCCTAGGACCATTAATGACCCCTTAGGACCCATAAATGGGTCCTAGGACCCCTTATGACACTAATGACCCCTTAGGACCCATTATCTATCATAAGGGGTCCTAAAGGGTCATATGACTGATTAATGGGTCATAGGACCATTTATAACCGCTTACAACTAATTAATATGTCATAGGACCCATTAGTACCCATTAGGACCCCTTAGGACTGATTATGTATCATAAGAGTTTGTAAGGGGTCCTAAAGGGTTATAGGATACATTAATGGCCCCTAGGAATATTTAGTACCCCTTAGGACCCATTAATATGTCCTAGGACCCTTAGAATGCATAAGGATCCCTTAGGACACATTATGTATCATAAGGGGTCCTAAGGGGTTGTAGGACCCATTAATGAGTCATAGGACCATTTATGACCCTTTTGGACCTATAAATGTGTTCTAGGACCCATTAGCACACATTATGACCCCTTAGGGCCTATTATGTATCATAAGGGGTCCTAAGGGGCCATAGAACATATTAATGACTCCTAGGACCATTTAGGACCCATTAATGTTTCCTAAGACCCCTTAGTACCCATTAGGAAGCCTTAGGATCCACTATATATCATAAAAGGTCCTAAGGGGTCACAAGACCCATTAATTAGTCCCAGGACCATTTGAGACCCATTATTGTTTCCTAGGACCTCTGAGCATGCATCAGGACCCCTTAGGTGCCATTATGTATCATAAGGGATCCTAAGGGGTCATACGACCCATTAATAAGTCTTAGGCCCATGTAGGACCCCTTAGGACTCATTAATGTTTCATCAGACCCCTTAATACCCATTAGGACACCTAAGGACCCATAATGTATCATAAGAGGTCAATATGGTTTGTAGGACCTATTAATGAGTCCTATGACTATTTAGGACCCCTTAGTACCCATTAATATTTCCTAGGACCCCTTAGTACCCATTAGGACCACTTAGGACCCACTATGTATCATAAGGGATCGTAAGGGATCACAAGAACCATTAATGAGTCTGAGGACCATTTAAGACCCCTTAGGACCCATTAATGTGTCTTAGGATCCCTTAGTACACATTAAGATCCCTTACGACCCATTATGTATCATAAGTTGTCCTAAGGCCTTGAAGGACCCATTAATGAGTCCTAGGACTATTTAGGATCCCTTAGGGCCCATAATGTGTTATAACACCCCTTAGTATGCATTAGGGCCCCTTAGGACCCATTATGTATCATAAGGGTTCCCAAGGGGTCCTTAGGTATCGTAGGATCCGTTGATGAGTCCTAGAACCATTTACGACCCCTTAGTATGTAGTAGGGCCTCTTAGGATCCATTATGTATCATAAGGTGTGCTAAGGAATCGTAGCACCCATTAATGAGTCCTAGGACCATTTAGGTCCCTTAGAACCCATTAATGTGTCATAGGACCCCTTAGTACACATTAGAACCCCTTATGACCCATTATATACCATAAGGTGTCCTAAGGGCTTGTAGGACCCACTAATGAGTCCTAAGACCATTTAGGACCCCTTAGGACCCATTGATGTGTCTTAGGAACCCTTAGTACACATTAGGACCCCTTAGGACTCCTTATGTATCATAAGGTTTCCCAAGGGGTCCTTAGGGGTTGTACGACCCATTAACGAGTCCTAGAACCATTTATGACCCCTTAGGACTCAGTAATGGGTCTACAACACCTTATAACCCCTTAGGACCCCTTTGTATGCATTAGGACCCCTTAGGAGTCATTATGTATCATAAGGGGTCATAAGGGGTCGTAGGACCCATTAAAGAGTCCTAGAACCATTTAGGACCCCTTATAACCCATTAATGTGTCCTAGGACTCCTCAGTACACATTAGGACCCTATGGGACTCATTATGTATCATAAGGGTTCCTAAGGGGTTTTAGAACTCATTAACGAGTTGTAAGACCATTTAGGACCTGGTAGGACCCATTAATGTGTCATAGAATCCACTAGTATGCATTAGGACCCCTTAGGACCCATTATGTATTGTAAGGTTTGCTAAAGGGTCCTTAGGGGTTGTAAGACCTATTAATGAATCCTAGGATCATTTACGACCCCTTAGGACTTATTAATGATTCCTACAACCCCTTAAGACCCCTTAGTATGCATTAGGACCCCTTAGGACCAATTATGTATCATAAGGGACCCTAAGGGGTCCTTAGGTGTCGTAGGACCCACTAACAAGTCCTAGAACCATATAGGACCCCTTGGTATGCATTTGGACCCCTTAGGACCCATTATGTATCATAATGTGTCCTAAGGGCTCGTAAGACCCATTAATGAGTCCTAGCACCATTTAGGACCCCCATGACCCATTAATGTGTCATAGGACCCCTTAGTATTCTTTTAGACCCCTTACGACCTATTATGTATCATAAGGTGTCTTAAGGGATCCTATGACCCATTAATAAGTCCTAAGACCATGTAGCGCCCCTTAGGATACATTAATGTGTCCTAGAACCCCTTAGTACACATTAGTACCCTTAGGACTGATTATGTATCATAAGGGGCTCTAAGGGGTCCTTAGGCATCGTAGGATCCCTTAGTATACATTAGCAACCCTTAGGACCCATTATATATCATAAGGGACCCTAAGGGGTCCTTAGGTGTCTTAGGACCCATTAACGAGCCCTAGAACCATTTAGGATCCCTTAGGACTCATTAATGGTCCCTATGACTCCTTAGGACCCCTTAGTACACATTAGAATCCCTTAGGACCCGATATGTATCATAAGGGCTCTTAAGGGGTCATAGGACCTATTAATGAGTTATAGGACCATTTAGGACCCCTTAGAACCCATTAATGTGTCATAAGACCCCTTATGACCCTTTATATATCATAATAGGCCTTAAGGGGTCTTAGGACTCATTAATAAGTTTTAGGACCATTTAGGAACCCATAAGGCCCATTAATGTGTTCTAGGATCCCTTAGCATTAGGACCCCTTTGTTAGAATTAAGGCACAAAACACAACTGAGGGGGGGTGAATAAGTTGTGAGCCAAAACTTCAAATCTTTGACCAACTTGTGAACTTAATCTAAGATCTGAATGATAAACATGAATGCAAGATCATGACATAATAAGAAACACATAACACCAATATTTTTGTTCTGGAAACCTAGTTAATGAAAAAACCATGATGGGGATCCATCCTACAAGATGAATGTACTCTATCAAAAGCACTATACCCTTTTAGGAGTATTCAAAAGGGGAATACACATGCATTCAGAGACATTTCCTAAAGCTCATTGTTCAAATATAAAAAAGTCTTCAACCCAAAGGAAGGCTCATTGCCTTACAACAATCTCTAATTACAATTCATAGTGGACAACAATCCATAACTCATGAACTAACAAGAAAAATCTATGATATGCTAAAATAGTTTCAATTAGGTGCATCAAATCTCTACCTTAATTGAAGATTCCACTCATACCTCTTCTCTCATCATGGATATAAACACACTCACACATTCACAATAAAAAATGATTACATCTTTATATACATTACATCAACTTTATCTCAACTAGGTCGGCCAAGGACCTAATAAAAAAATATTAATTCAATACAAATAAATAGACCATGTGATCCATTGAGTGTCGACTAAGGCATATAAATGATCAATAAAAATATAATCAAACACGTTCTAGATCCATAAATCACATCACAATCCTTCACAACACATTACGCCACCATGTCAGCCAAGAAAAATTAAGAAAAAACAACACATCACATGAAATTATCCAAATTTGATCACATAACCCAATGTGATCCAACACCACAAATAGGAGATGATCTATAAATGTCAACAAGAAACATGAAATTCCATGACATCAACAGGAACTACTTTGTCTTAGAATTCATACTCATCCCTACACTGTTCATCATGAACACTAAACAAAAACATCTATCATAAAAGATAAATAGCTTTCTAACATCCAAATAATGAAGCACTCGAGCTGAGCATATACATCCATGTACAAAACTCACCACTAAGTTAGAAACCAATAATATTGCATAACTTATTTACATTGATCCAAGAATTGAAACACTATCTTTTCCTGAACAACCCAAATACTGGTCTTTGATAAATCCTTCATACCTCATTCAAATCATCATGCAAACCTCTTTAAGTAGATATAAATCAACTATATACATCAATAAAACCATCTGTACCTTCACAACATCTGATATTTAGTATAGTAACTATACCAAAGTAATCTTCTCACTAAACATCTTAGGAACACACATGAACATTGTCACCAACAGTAGGAATATGTTGACATAAATTACAAAACATCAATGTGAACACATATATGCACAATATAAATAATATCCCAATAATCTCCCCCTTTAGAATTCATGGTAACATATGATGTGAAAAATCAAAGCAACTCACAAAGAAACCATATCAATAGTACTACTAGAAATATCCACAATGTCTTTCAAAGTCCCTCTAACAAACCTTCTTAACCAGTAAACAATATCTCTGCATATACAAGCTCTCTCTGCTCATACATATACCTTGTTTTTCATCTCTCCCTCTTAGTCTCATACTTTTTTCACATATCTTTCTCTCCCCCCTTGACATTAATGACAAAGGCACATGTATGCACTAAGTCATAGAAGCACAAAAAATATGAACAAACAACTCATAAAGATAACTGCTCCCCCTGAGTAGTATCCACCAAATACATCAATCAAGAATAATGATGATCTCTGTAAGTACATTGGACTGATGCAAATTAATGCAGTCTATCTCTAATTAAGAGAGGCAATAACCCCAAGCTTACCTTAGAGATACTCAAAAGTGTCCTTTGGAAAGAGCTTCATGAAAATATTTACAATTTTCTATTTTGTAGATACATATTCCAATCTGACTTCTTTCTTATCAAACTTGTTTCTCAAGAAATAATATTTGATAGAAATATGCTTTTCCTTTGAATGTAACACAAGGTTCTTTGAAATATTGATAGCCCTTGAATTATCATAGTGGATAATAATAGGCTCATCAATACACACTATGATATCTTTCAACATTTACTTCATCCAAATCACTTGTGTACAATTAACAATAGTAGAAATATATTCAAATTCAACAGTAGATTGTGAAATACAATTTTTTTTCTTACTTTCCCATGAACCTAATCTCTTAGCCAAAAAGAACACTCCACCACTTGTGATTTTTTTGTCATCCACATTAACTGCCTAATCCACATCAGTAAATGCACTCAATATAAAATCATCATCCTTTCCATACCATAATCCATAATAAACTGTCCCTTTCAAGTCTGAATATCCTTTTAACAACAACAACATGTGATTCCTTCTGCTTGAATCTAGCAACAATGCAAACAACATTCATAATATCTGGTCTAGTTTTTGTCAAGTATAGTAAACCTCTGATCCTTGATCTGTATCTTGTTTGATTTACTTTAGGTGAATCATCATCCTTTGTCAATTTGAAACTAGTAATCATAGGAGTACCAACAGGTTTTGAATAATCCACGCCAAATTTCTTTAACAATTATTTCACATACCTGGATTGAGATATGAAAATACTTTTATCAGTTTATGTAATTTGTAGACCAAGAAAAACTTTCATCTCACCTATCATGGATATATCAAACTATTTCTAAATCTCATCATCAAATTCGTTACTCAACTTGTAATTTCCACCAAAAATTATATCATCCACAAAGACTTCAATAATCAAAATATTATCATGATCAACTTTGAAGTATACCTTACTATCATTAGTACCTTAAATGAAACCATGTCCCAGTAAATATTTATCTAATCTTGCATACCAGGCTCTACATTCTTGTTTCAATCCATATAATGCTATCTTCAATCTCAAAAACATGTCATCTTCATCGGTCAAAGAAAAACCTTTAGGCTACTCAATGTAGACTTCCTCTTCCAACTCTCCATTCAAGAATGCAGACTTAACATCCATTTGATATACCTTAAAATATTTGTAAGTAGAATATGCAAGAAACATCCTAACAACTTCAATTATAGAAACAAGAGGAAATGTCTCCTCAAAATCAATACCTTCCTTCTGTGAGTATCTGTTGCAAACAAGTATGGAATTTTTCCAAACCACTTCACCTTCTTCATTCAATTTTTTTCAAAATACCCATTTAGTACTGATCACATTCTTGTCCTTAGGTCTGGGAACAAGAATCCATGTCTTATTTTTCTCAATATGCTGCAACTCTTCTTCCATTGCTTTAACCCAACTTTCATCTTTGAAAGCTTCATCAACATCCTTAGGTTCAATCTTAGAAATCAAATACATTTCATTTCTAGGAATTCTTTCTCTAGTATAAACACCATGATTCTTATCACCAATAATCTATATTTCTAAATGATTTAAATTTGCATACCTTGAAGTCTTCAGATTTGCATTTGTAGAAGACTCTTGTGTTTCCACTTCTTCCTTATTTGCAACTTCTTAATCTTGTTCTACCAAACCATTCTGATTCTGATTCATTGCTTGCACTATCAAATTGTCTTCATCATTTGATTCATATCTACAAGTTCTGATTTTCTTTTGAAAATTATCATCCACTTTGACATTTTCACTTTCAATAACCTTTCTACATCTTTTGTTATATCAATTGTATGCTTTAATTTTTATAGAATAACCAAGAAAAATTCCTTCATCACATCTAGGATACGATTTTCCTAAGTCTTCATCTCTTTTGATGCAACATTTCCTTCCAAAAATTTTAAAGTATTTCACTGTAGGAAATAACCATACCAAAGTTCATAAGGTGTCTTAGCAGTGTCTTGCTTGATTTGAACTTAGTTCAATGTATAGATAACAATGCTAATTTCTTCTCTCCAATAGATCTATGGTACATCTCCTTCAATCATTATAGTTCTTGCAGTGTCTAGGATGGTTCTATTTATTCTCTTTGCAATGCCATTTAGTTGTGAGGTTCACAGAGCAAACATTTGCCTCTTTATTCCATGCTCTTCACAAAAAGTGTTTAACTCAGTAGATGTAAACACTCCACCTCTGTCTGATCTCAAGCATTTCAACTTCAGACCTATTTCAGTCTCAACCATATTTTTGAAAATATTGATTTTTTCAAAGGCTTTAGATTTCCCTTTCAAAAATGTAACCCACATCATTCTAGAATAATCATTAATGAAAAAAATAAAATACCTATCCCCATAATAGCTTCTAGTTCTTGCAGAACCACATAAGTTAGTATGCACCAAATCTAGCTATCCACTTGAAGAATAATTTTTTTTCTTAAAAGTAGATTTAGTCGGCTTTCCCAATTGACATTCCTTACTCATCGTATTAATAGGCTTCAATAGTTTAGGAAGCTCTCTAACTGCTTTTGTAGTGCTTATCTTCACAATGTTATCAAAATTTACATGACAAAATCTCTCGTGCCACACCAACTATCATCAACCTTAGCAATTAGGCATTTATTCTCAGAATTATTAAAATGAAATAAATTACCTTTAGTACTTCTTCTTGATGCACTGTCAATCCCAGAGTTTCCAATAATTTTGCACATTCCATCCTTGAATTGTAAGTTATAACCTTTATCAACTAGCTGTCCAACAGTCAAAAGATTTTACTTCAAAACTTCAATATATAAAACACCATCAGTATTATTCCTACCATCAAGTCTAATGGAACCTCTACCTCTAATCATACAAGGAGTAACATCACCAAATTTGACAACACCACCATCATACTTCTTAAACTTCACAATTTTTTTTTTTTGTCTCTGGTAATGTGTTGTGAACAACCACTATCAATTACCCATTTATCCTTCTTATCTACATCTGAAACTAGGGATTTTTCTTCTTTCAAGAAACTAGGATCTTCATCTTTGATAGAAATAAACACAATTTCATCTTCAGTCTTTTCAGATTCATCATCAGTTACACCTTCATGAACAACATAATAACACTTCTTATGATATTTAGACTTGAATTTCTTAGGCATGTACTTAGATTCTTTATCTAGATGTAATACCCACCTCTTAGTTTGCTTTTCAATTTGTGGATGCCAAACTCTTTTAGGCATTTTGATGTATGTGGGGATTTATTCAGATGATTCAGATGATATCTATGTATTACATTTTATTATGTTATTGATCCATTATTATCATGTTGTATCTTGTGAGTGTATTTGATTTATGGTTATTTTATGATGCTTATGTATATGTTAGGATTTCATTTCGATTATGGTTTTCTGACAATACTGACCTTAGATTTATATGCACATTGATAATTGTATATTTTGTGTTACTGTTTGATGTGCTAGGTATGGTATGGGACAGAGTCGTAGTTACTTGCTTCGGCGAGATCCACACGATAACCTGGTCTCAACCATTGTTTTCCTTATGATATATGCATGTATGTTCGTCTTTATGATGACAGGTTTGTTGGTACCGGGCTACGTTTTCCCTAAATTGGCAGGAGTGAGCATGCCCTATCGCATTAATCTCAATGGTAAGAGAGGGGAGATAGTTTTCAGGTCTAGATCCTATCCTCCAACCTAATTGTCCTTGTTAGTGGACAAGTATGTGTTTGACTACCCTTGTCGAATTCGTATTGTGGATAGGAATTCGTGTATCCCTTTCCTTGTGCATGTTTGATTTTTGCTTGTGGTTGATTTCAGGTGCTTGATGTGATTATGTGGGTGTTAAATCATGTTATTTGTTTAATTGAATATTATTGCAATTAATTATTAAATATAGGGTATTTAATTAATTGAAAATTAAATTAAATACCTATGTTTAATTGAAAGGTTAATTAAAGTGCAACTATTGAATATTAATAGTTAACTGAATAATTAATTGAATATTAGAGTGAATATGCTTTTATACTTAATTAAATAATTAAATATTGAGTTGCATGGATAGTTGTGATTTAAATATTTAAGTTATTTAAATTAATATTTTATTAATTACATGTGCAAGATTTGGTTGAAAAAGTATTTTCAACTTAAGAGATCTCAACTTGTTTTTAGGAGTCAAAGTTGAGTTGTGCAAGTAATTAGATATTTTAATTATTAATTGTTTTTTTCTTTCAATTTTGGGTAGAGTCCTTTTAGGAGTTAACTGAATGTGTTGTCATGAGGGTTTGCTTAATTAGGGGAAGTTGATCCTCTTTAGGGGGATTCTTCTCTCATTTGAAAATAACAAGGTTTTGGGAGCATTTTTGGAAGCTTTGGTGTGTGCTTGGTTTTGGAGCATAATCTTGGAATTCTCCTTGCTTGGATTTTGCATTGTGTATTCTTCAACATATATTGAGGTAGGGTCTTGTTCATGTCAATTCTGGTTTTTGGATCCCTGTCTTCTATGCATCCGAAAAGCTAGGATCCTTTGTTTGGTCATTTCTTGCTTGTTTATTTTGTGTGTTAGAAGATTTCAATTGGAAAATAATGTTTTAGATCAATTTCGTGTTTAATTCAAGCTTGCATGCCAGATCTGTGTTTGTGGGCATAAAGGGTTTCATTTTTATAGCATTAGGAGTAAATGGGTATAAGGGTTTCTAATTTGAAATTATTGTTGAAATGGGTATTTTTGGAAACCTAGATCCTTAATTTTTGAAGGAAAATATATATTACCCTAGTACAGAAGGAAGAAATTCCTCCTAGATCTCTTAGAAAACAAAAAATTAATCCTTTCTATAGTTTAAACTATAGAAGAAATTAAATTTTTGCTTCATAAATTAATAGCTTTGTGTAAAATTATTGTTTAAAAAAAAAAATATGCTCTCTGTAAAAATACAGAGTTTAAAAAAAATAATAAAAATTACACCAGTCTTAAAAAGGAAAAAGACAAAAAAAAGGTTACTTTCTTAAATTCTATTTTTCGGAAATTAAGTAAATAAAAAAAAATATACCTCTATGTAAAAAGGTTACTTTTTAGAAATTATTTTGGAAAAATGAAATTTATTAAAATAAATATATTAAAAGTTACGTATCTTTTAAATTGCATGTTGTAATTTTGATTTTCTTTAAAAAATAAAAAATAAAAATTTTATGGGGAGGCAGGTGGCGGGGGCCACCGCACCCCCTGTCCCCATCTCCCAGTGGGGACCGCACGGCGGTCCCCTGCCGTGGGAGGCAGGGCCTGCCTTTACAGCAGGGACGCTGCCACCGCACGACAGGTCTGCTAGCGGGGACTCCCGTAAGGGAGTGGGCAGGGAGAGGTAAGAAGGGGGTGGGGCCACGCGGACCCCCCCCAATATTTTTATTTGTTTAAATTTTTAGCATTTTAAAATATTAAAATATGCATTTCGATTTAGTTCTTATTTATTTTTATTAGTTTTAAATTAGTATTATTTAATTTAAAATAATTTTAAATTACTTAATTATGTTTTGATTAATTTAAAATAACATTTAATATATTTAGTATATATGTATATATATTAATTATATTAATATATATATATTTATATATATATATATATAATAAATTATATTTTTTATTAATATGTTTAATTTATTTTTATTATGTTTTGAGTTTTGGTAATTAAATAGTATCTAAATTTAGTCAATACTATTTGAACTTAGGTTGTGGTAACGTTTTGTTGTTAATAAGGATTATT
>MU228104.1:11781009-11802217 GCA_018584345.1 Thuja plicata
ACCATCAACTGAAAGAATAGTAGCTCTCATGAAAGTAGCCTAAAATAATCTGGCCTAACAACTGAAACCAATGCCTAAAAGAGTACGGCATCACAACTGAAAGAAAAATATGAGTGGGTACTACATAGTATCAATTGTTGTGTCCTATTCATTAGTTGTGTCTTTTGCAATAGTGACATCTTCATCCTTATTGATTTCATCTGCTGGGTCATCGGTAATGTCAATGACATTAGTATCCACAATGTTGTCATTTGTGGTATCATCTCATGTTTCATCTGCAACACCTCCAGTCTTGTTCCCTATTGTATCATTCTCTTCTTTATCTAACTTAATAGATGTATCATCTTTAGTTGCCTTGTCAACATCTTTTTGCTGAAGGTCTTTTTCGGGGCTTAACTTTTCAATAGGTCTGTTCATGATTTTTCACCATTTCTTGTGGCTATCCTATTCAAGTTCAATTAAATTTCCTTCAAGAAACTTATATTCCCTCATCTTTGGTGAGAATTCCTTGTTTTGTTTCTCCATCATCTCATCTATCTCTACCTTCTTAGATTTCGGTGATATTAGAGAAACACGTACTCTCTCTCACTGATCTCTTTCTCATTCTTCAATGCAAATGTCCAATGGGAGGATAATCTATCCAAGAGTTCCCTTGGTACATAACTTCCTTCAAATTACATTGGTACATATTTGAAGTTGTACATTTTAGCTATCATGGCTTCCTCAACTTTATTATGATATTCTTGATTTAATTTTTTCCATTTTCTAATGTGTGGATCTGTAATAGATCCAGAATTTACAATATACACACAAACGTCATCAATAGTGTCAGGTTCTTTTACCTTGGCATTTTATACCTCTATGGCTTCATCTTGCTTGGTGTCTTCTATGTCCTCTCAGGTTTTGATGAATTTCCTTCCTTTCTTGTTTGTCCTCTTTTTGGTGTGGGAGCTTTCCTCTTGTAAGTCCTGACCTTTCCTTTATTCAGAGGTGAAGGAGTAGATTCTTTGGATGCTTGGCTTCTGGTCCTTGAAGCAGCTATTGTCCTTGGTTTCTTAGATTGTGGAGGAGGTTGCGTATCTGACTTTGTTTCCTCAGAGTCATTCTTTTCTTCATGTTTACCGACAGATAACTGTTCTTCAGTTTCCTCCTCTTTTTCAGCTTCTTCACCTTCCCCAGCTTCTTCCTCGGTTACTGACAAAATCTTCTTGAGATTATTTACCATCTTGTCTTTCTTTTTGACTATTTTCTTGACAACTAGGCTTGATTTAATTCTTGTCTTGGCCTCTTCATATGTGCCAAACCTTGGTTGCTTCTTGTCCAATGGTTCATTGATTAAGCCTCCATTGCCTTTGTTGCAAGATCAATGTTGATCTCATATTCCAATGGTTGTAACCATGCTATCCTTGCTACAATAGGTTTGATGTAAGTATTATCTATGTCAACCATGAAGCATATCTTGTCTTGATTGTCTGTAGGTTGTCCTTCAACTGATTCAGGAGTAGCTCAAGTAAGTCCAACTGTGTAACCTTCTCGATAATTTTGTAGGCTGTGTCCACTGCACCTGATGCTATGCTGTTTAACCTGCTTGCATGGAAGAATTTTTAACCCAAAACACATGCACCAAGCTTAATTTCATCATCGGTTATTGTTGTTACTTTTAATCCTCGACCATCCCATTTGGCTCCTGTCATCTTTTTGGTCTCTACCTTTGGTGGATGATTTAGTGCCTTTACTTTATCAGTTACGGGGTAACCAGTGACCACATGGAAGACATCTTAAGTTATTGACTTTAGTTCATCCAGCCATAACTTTTTGTTATGCATTCTTCTCAATACTAACCAAATCCAATCAGTTTTGAAGACTTTTGGGAACATTAGGGCATTGGTGAGCCCTTTCACCTCAATGTGTTTATGCTCTTCCTTAAGTGTTCCATCATCATTACAAAGATTCTTGTAAGCTTCTTCTACCTCTAACTTTCTAATCTCTACGAGCTTGCAGTGTATGAAGGATCAAACATCTTCAACCAGGAAAACCCTAGCTAGAATGCGTGAAAATGTACCAGCGTCATCGAGTTGTGAGGAAAACTCTGGATGGATCTTATAATTAGGTTCCTCACATTCTGCATTCTTGATGAGATTGAACTCATCTTTCTTTGCATTCTTAGATTAAACAGTCCATGGAGTCGATGCCATTTTCAGAAAAATTAGGGCTTCTATGTAATGCGTAAAAAAAGAGTTTTTGGTCTCAAAGAACTTATTGTTTGTGCTTGCAAAGATCTCTGAACTACTTTGGAGTGTTGGAGGTTGAGTTATGATCGCTCTGTAGCTAGGTTTCTTTCTGCTCAAAAAATGCATTTGGTCTCTTTTCTCTGGGCGTCATGACAAATGAGTCATTTTGATGCCCTATTTATAGCCATTTCCCTAAAATGCGTGCCATAAATGCTTACCAACTTGTCAATGTATGAAGAATGAGTTTGATGGTGAAGACTTTACTTCCATCGGTGATACTTACAACATTTCAGAGTAGTCAATGTTCACTTTTCTTTTACTGACAAGTTTCAATATCATTGACAACTTGTTCATGTGCTTGTTTACCGACGAGGCTCGGTCTATACTAGAAACTTTTTATTTTAACCGACACATCTCGGTAAGTGTAGGCAGTCTTAACTTTGAGTGTATACCGACAGGTTTTAGTATATATGCCCGAAAGCATAGTTATCACATATTTCAACAAGTACAACCATGATGCATCTTTCTTATGCTAATTTGAAATTATATCAACATATTATGGAACTGATGTAAAGTAATAGCTTGGGGTAATGTAGTTCCATACTTACTTGTTCTGCTTAGGTGGGGTTGGTGATGTCACCAGATCCATTGGATGGGGTGCCACCATTTGTATTGCTCATTCCAACTTCATCATTGGTTAAAACTTTTCTCCACATTTTGTCTCTAGCCCTCTAGATATCTTCAATGGTGTTTCCATTGGGATATGTGCTTGTCTTTGTCATTTGGTCTCTACAGTCTTTCTTGAGATGACCAACTTTATGACAATATAAGCATGCCATTCTAGGGTTTTTCCAGCCTCTAGACTTTCTAGTCCATTATCTCATATAGTTTGCAGCAATGTGACCATATCTTCCACATGCTGTACAATTTTCCCAAGTGTCGTAGTCCCATACATACTAATTACCGATTCTCTTTGGTTGATAGGGAGTTTCTTGACCTTTAGGCTTCCATGATTGTCTTTTCTTTTTCCATCATTCAAGATTTGTGTGCCCATTCATTTTTCATGTAGGATAGTATTTTTCCATGTAGGTTTCCTTCTTTGGTTGTTTCATCTCATACTTACATTCATATGCTTTATGACCTTTCTTGTTACATTTATAACAGAATCCTATGAATGAAGATGTAGATTTAGGAATACCTTTCATTTTGCCTCTGCATACATTTGATGTATGGTCTTGCTTTCCACAGTGATTGCATGTAAGCTTTATTGGTCTTGGATTTTCATAGACATTCTTTGGATTGGATTGATTTGATGATTCTGCATTTTCGGTAAAGCCTAGACCGTTGTTGTTGTTGAATCTTCGTTGTCCCTCAAGAAAATCATCCATTCTTTTATTGTTTTCTTCAACCTTTTTGATAATTTCATTATGTTGTTGTTGTATTCTTAATTCATGCTTTAAATTTTCATTCTCATCCCTCAGTTCACCGATAGCTTCTATTCTTTCAATGAGTTTAACATTTATTCTGTTTGCCTCTTGACTCATAAGAATAATCTAATTTGTTATCTCATGGTGATGCTCTGCAAGTCTTTGTATTTCAAACTCTTTTTCTTGTAGCTTTTCTGTGATCTTTCTTCTATCATCAATAGCTAGTGTTCTTTCTTTTTCATCTTGTCTAGCATTGTTCATGACATCAATCATCCTTACCATCTGTGTCTCTTGACCGATTTGCAGAGATTTAACTTGTCCAACCAGATGTAGATTGATTTTAGTTAGGCTTGTGATGCTTTCTTCTGATGTATCTGATGCTTTGCTTGTATTTGATCCTGGAGACTCAAATAAATCTGGAATCTCTTCCTCATGATAATCTATCTCATTATGGTGAGATTCCATATTCTTTCTTTCATCCAACAACTATCTCATGCTAATTCTAGCTTCTTTATACTGTTCATAGAACGTTTGAATTTCAAGCTTTTTGTTCTCAATATTTTTATCAAGTTTGTACTTCTCCATTATATTATCTTTTATCTTAAGCCTTTAAGCTTTCCAAGAAGAGTCTCAGCTCTGATACCAATTTTTGGGATTAATGAGAAGTATGTACTGAGAGGGAAGGGGTGAATCAGTACCTCAAATTTTTTTTTGTATCCTTTAATCAATTAACCTTTGTAATCAATTGCATGTCCATTCAATTTGATCTACACTATCTTGATGTGAGTTATATCAATTCATAACATTAATAAACATGTGAATCATTCATAGAAACATTCATGAAAGTAATTGACACCTAACGAAAGATATGATATCGCAAAAAAATCCTGTTAGGAAGTAAAAACTGCGGTGGGGATGGCACCCACAAAACTTCACTATCTACAGATTGGAAGGGGCCAGTTAAGGCTTACAATTTGATAAATTTTGATGATCTACCCTATTAGGAGTATTGGTGGAGACCTAAAAAGTCTACTCTATTAAGAGCTTTAGCAACACTGTTAAGTGTGCACTCGGTTAAGAGATTTGATGTTGGACTGTTAAATCCACCTTCCTTGAAAGGATTTTTACAGTTTGCTCCACTTGTTAGAATGATAGAAAATTACAAATTGACTTGGTAAATGCAATCTCCTATTGCTGATATAGATCCTATTTAGTTCACATAAAAATATTATCACCTTAATTGTGATTGAATAATACCTTTGATTATCAGTTTCCTCTATTCTTGGTTCTGCTAACCAAATCTTTCTTTTTCTATTCTATTTCCTGAAACTCTCAATTCAATCCATAGATGTGCTCATTGTGTTATCCTCTTTTCTTTTTCTTCTCACACACACATTTTAATGAATGATTGCATTATCTATTTATAGATGGATTGACTTCATCGAGTTATGATAAAAACAATGTTAACTCTAAGATCAGGTTTACAACTTATATCTAGATCTCCTAGTCTATGTGTTTCAAATCAGTTAGAATGATTAAAGCACTTACATTCACGTATCTTGTCCCTAAAGAAATAGATTTAAAACAATTAAATATCCTATAAATATAATACACTTTCTTTATCTGACGTGGAAGTCATATCCACTTTTTTTGGGCTGCAACTCACTTTTAGTTCTGTCTGTCGGTCATGCTTGAATGTCCTTCGGTTTTGTCTGTCGGTTGCACTATGTCTGTCTTGTCGGTCTGCACTGTAACTTGCATTTTGGGTTCCACTTTATCTTTCTCCTTTGTGATTATTGGTTTACACACTAACTTGTGTCATTGGTTCTCTTTGTACTTAGTCATCTATGGTGATCTCTTAATCTAATCTTCAGTTTGCTCTTTCCTGTCTTTTGGTGTAGGCTTACCGAAAGTGTTGCTTGTATACTAATGGAAAATTAATGTCATCAGTTTTTTAATGCATCAAACCATGATGGTAGGTTACTTAGGATGTGGAAAATCTATCCAAAACCACGAGCAAGGATCTGTAATGAAGGAGAAGTAGTTTGCATGAATGAGAATTTTGAGTTTTTGAAGAAGAACACTATTTTTGTGATTTTTGGTTGCATGCATGTGAATATAACCTTACAATTATGTCTTAATGGTTTATCTATGTCTCTAATGGTCTTGTGAAAGTTTCTCATTCATGTTGCAAGTTCATTAGAGATCATTCTCACATGTTGTGAAAGCTTTTTCAATTTCTAGTATCACAGTAGTATAGTTTTGAGTTTTTGGTTGCATGTAAGGATAAATGGATTGAGAATAATAATATAACCTTGGATCCATGTTGAGAATTCCCATACAAAACTTTTTCATTCATTGAGAAAGTTAGGATTAGTTCATTTTGATAGGTTTTAAAAATCATTTGCTTTTAGACAGTCTGCTGCCACTATTCAGGCAGTCCATGAAAATGCTCTTGCCACTCCCATTACCACCATAGGAATTTTGTGAGTTTTTTATATATGGGAGTGGGATTTTATATTATGTTGTGTGCAGCAGGAGGGGCCCCAAAAAATATTTTTTCTAGCATTTCCATGATTCCCTAGGCAAGTTGATAACACCCGGCTAGGCAACATCAGAGGTTAAAATCAAAAGGCAGTGGGTTGAATGCATTGAAAGCTTCAATACAAGATTGGAATTAGTTAGGGGGATGTGTGAAGGATCATAAGCTATAAGGAGGTATTCCCAGGTGGATTCTTGCTATATTTTGTGGATTCTTGCTATATTTTTGAAGTGACCCTAGAGAAGACAGTCTAAAACAACTTGAAACCCTTATTATTAGACCGAGTTGTGACTTTCTAGTGTACAGGAAGCTTAAGGAGTTGTGACCATGAAAATATTGTAGTTATCAATAGATGGTTCTTAGATATAAAATTTATTTATCACCTTGTTAAGGAGATTTTGGAGGTAAAGGGAGAAAACCTCTCAAATAGGGCTACTTCTAGTAGCCCTATTTGGTGCAAGTGGACAATTTGGAGAGTTTGGGTCACTAAACTTAATTGATTTACAATTAGAAGGTGGAATGTGATTAAATAAAACCTAAATACATCCCCCATTCAATATGAAGCAATAAGCAACCATTTTGTGTGAATATGCAAAGTGGGAAGCAAGGTAAAATGATTGGTTTAATAGGCAATTAAGTTGGTGTAACTAGGTGGGGCATTGTGAAGGATATGATTGTGATTCTATACAGAGTAGGGTATCTAAGTGAACCATAATAGGCTAGGAGAAAGCCTAAGAAATTCCTTATAGCCAGTAAGGACACTATAGAAACCCCATCCCTACTTACATCAAATTGGTATTAGAGCCATTTTTTGATTAGGCTTGTGGTAGATGTTCCAGCCAACAATATCAATAGGTGAAAACAAAATGGCCACCAATGCAGAGCTTGCAAAGGAAGTAGATGAGCAGAAGAAGGAAATAAAGGATCAAAGGGAAAGGAGTAGACTCCTTGAAGAAGCCTTGGATGAGATGAAGGAAAAAATCCAAGAAGTTGCAGATGGTACTAAAAGCAGAGATGGAGATGAAGTTAGTAGCAGCAGAGGGAAGCATAAAGTTGATGAAGAAGACATGACACCTGAACCAAAACCTCCAATGAATGAGGTGTTAGTAATAACTGAGAGGGGGGGGGGGGGGGAATCAGTGGNTGAGAGGGGGGGGGGGGGTGAATCAGTGGATTTAAAAATTCTCTTTAATCTAACCACCAATCAAATGAACCTCAGATTATTATGTCCCTTACAAGATGCATGCCATGAAATAATTATAACAATTAACTGTCTGTCAGTTGACCTTGTATATGCTTATTCTCCTTGATAATCGATAAGTAGTAAAACTTATTTAACGATACTCAGTAAATATGTAGAGTATACCAATCAATCCAGAAATGCATATGTGAAATGTAAAACAATTAGGTAATAAACCATACACACATAACACAAGGATTTTAACATGGAAACCCTGTTAAGGGAAAAACCACTGGGACCGGTACCCCAAATTTTCACTCTTCTAAAGTGAGCCCTATTAGGAGCCAACCCTATTAAAGGTTACAAAAATACTGTTAAGTGTGACCTTGTTAGAGGATTTTATATGTATAGGTTGTCACTTAGTATCTGGCATCTATTTTTCTACCATCCTTGAATCAGCCTCCTTCTTAGACTATCAATAGGCTTTATGCAAATCTTGCTACCATCCTTGATTCAACCTTCTTCTTAGGCTATCAATAGGCTTTATGAAAATTCAATGCTACTTTCATGAGTCAACCTTTTCGACAATCTGTTAGGATATACCTTAATTATAAAAGACTTTTAAGTCCTACTCTATTAAGAGACTTAATGCTTCAATGGTTAAACTGAAACACAATGACCTGTTTCTAATACAACTTGAATTGTAGATTTTCAGATCTATTTAAGTACAATACATCTCTGATCAATGTAGCAATAAAATTCTTTGTGCTCCACACTTTCTGCTCTGTGATGTGCTTCACTGTTCATCGATGTCTGCAAAATTCCTTAGCTCTCCCTCAGCTTGATTGATCAGGACTGAATGAAGTTATCCTTCATCGGTTTCTCTTTAGCATCCTCTTGCTATTCACTCCCCTTCATATGATTGTTCACTCTCTGGAATGAATAATGCTTGTCTCTTATATAGACATGATATTCATCATTTCATGATTCTTGATTCTTGATACTTGGCGTGAAAAATAATCCAGCCAATTTGATTTAAAGCTTTAACTTCTAATTTATCTTGTAGTTATCTTCTTTCCAACTCTAAGAATCTTCTTTAAATCAATTACTTAACTCTGGTTGAATAAAACAAATAAAACAACCAGTTAAGTCTATCCTTAAGCTCTGCCAGCTAGATATTTTGTTGTTTTCTAAACTCTTTGTTCTGACGGTCAACTCTACAGTTAGTCGTTGGTGACAACTACCAGTTCTGTCGGTGTGACTTTAGTTAGCTTTGAGATCTCCATCCGTTGGGAATCATTAGATTTTACTCCTTCAGGCATCATTGGATTTTACTCCACCAGGCATCATTGGATTTGCTTCGTCGGGCAACACTATCTTCTACTCCTCGGGTATCACTATGACTTTGGTTCTTTGACTTTATCGATGGTGTGCACTTTGTCAGTGTTGTCTATCACTTAGTGAATACATGAATTTTATGCATTTCTAAAAGTATAAGCTTTGTTCCATTGATTCCATGAAGTCTTTGGCATTATATACATGATTGTACAGATGATATCAAGTTGACATCAATGACAATACAAACCATTAACTGATTTAATGTCTTGCATCATCTTCAACTTAACATTATCAAATATTCAATTAGTTACATATCATCAACCTCTCCCTTTAGCATTGATGGCAACACACTATATTATCACACTATACTATTTCTAATACAATATGAAATATAATAGTTGAGATTCATCAGATTACCAAACAGTTTGTTTTGATAACCGATAAAAATATCTAACCACCGGTAAGCTCTGTGTTAGCTTAGATTTAATTCTTGCAGCTTTTGTGTTTCTTGTTCTGATGTGTTGAACCTTATTTTTGTGTCAATTTCTCTCTTTTGATTGTTCTTCTTCTGTGATGTCTTTGTCTCTTTTCAGCAACTCTCCCTTTGTATAATCTCTTATACAATTTTCGTTCCCTTAGGATATAATCTCTCCCTATTGGAGTGATCTGATAATGGATAATCTTTTTTTTTTTTTTGAAGACTGTGATAATATAGAAAATTTCTCTCCCTTTGACAACAATTCCAAACAAATATCTCACAGATATCTGACATTAATGTCAAATAATAATTTTCCTCCTATCCATAATATATTCCTTAAATTTCTCTTATCCATCAACAATACAACATTATGCTCTGGTTCTTGGTTATGATATATAAACCTATTGTATTTGAAAGTAGCTTTGAATTTCTTGTCTTTTTGCTTGCATCAACATGAATGATATTCTGATAATATATAGGCTGATGCAGCCTTCAATCATATTATTGACTGGTAGACAAGGGTTTGACCCCTAGTCTCTTTCTCAAATTTATCCTTGGGTAGTGGCTTGGTAAAGATATTAGCCAATTGTTCTTTTGACTGCACATACTCCAGTATCACCTCTTTTTCTTGAACTTGTTCTCTTAAATAATGATACTTGATTGCAATGTGTTTTGTCTTGGAATGGATGACTGGATTCTTGGAAATTTTTATTGCACCGGTGTTATCACAATAGATAATAACTATTTCTGAGATCTTCATATGCATACCTTCCAGCAACTATTTGATCCATGCAATATTTGAGCAGTTTGCAGTAGCAACAACATATTCTGCTTCTGCAATAGACTCAGAGATGCATCCTTGCTTTTTGCTAATCCATGTGACAAGTCTGTCACCCATAAAGAATGCTCCTCCAGTAGTGCTCTTTTGGTCATCAAGATTTCTAGCCCAATCAGCATCGGTAAACACCTTAAGTTCAAATTTGCCTTCTCTTTTATACCATAAGCCAAATTCCTTAGTATTCTTCAGATATCTTAGAATTCTTTTCATAGCAGTCATATGTGATTCCCTTCCTACTGCATGTGTAATATCTGGTACAGTGTGTACACCATACATGAGTATTCCAATCATTGATCTGCGCAAAGTCTGATTTACCTTTGTTGTCTTGTCTTCCTTTGTTAATTTTCATCCAGTAGCCATTGGTGTTCCAACTAGTTTGGAATCTTCCATCTTGAATATTTTCTGGACCTCTTTGATGTATTTGGACTGTGTAATGAAAATACCTTCACTTTGTTGAATGATCTGCAGACCAAGAAATAATTTGATCTCTCCAAACATAGACATTGCAAAATCTTTGCTCATCTCATCAGCAAATGATTTGCATAACATATCATTGCCTCCAAATATGATGTCATCAACAAATATTTCAGCAATCAAAGTGTTAGCATCAGTATCTTCCTTTAAATAAAGATTACTATTTTCACTAGTCCTTATAAATCCAATACTTATTAGATAGGAATGAAGTCATTCATACCAGGCTCTAGGAGCTTGTTTTAATCCATACAAGGCTTTGTGAAGTCTACATACCATGTTTCTCTTGTCTGGATCAACAAACCCTTCTGGTTGCTCAATATATACCTCTTCTTCAAGTATTCCATTTAGGAATGCTGACTTGACATCCATTTGATATACTTTGAATCCTTTATATGCAACATAAGCAAGTAGCATTCTTACTCCTTCTATCCTAGCAATAGGTGCAAAGGTTTCTCCATAGTCTATACCTTCCTCTTGTGCATATCCCTTGCATACTAGTCTTGTTTTGTTCCTTGTGACTTCTCCATTCTCATTCAACTTATTCCTGAATATCCATTTTGTACCGATGACATTTTTGTCATCTGGTCTTGGCACAAGTGACCATGTTTTTTTTTTCTCAATCTGCTCAATCTTATCATTCATAGCACTTATCCATTCTTCATTATCTAGTGTAGCATTGACAGATTTTGGCTCAAACTCACAAAGTAAACAACTTGAGTTAAAAGACTTACTTCTTGTTCTTGTACCAACTTTCTTATCTCCTATGATCTGGTCCTCTGGATGGTTCCTTCTTACATATTTTGCAAGTATAGGTACAACTCTTTATGTATCAGCTTGATCTTCATTACCTTGCACAATATCTTGATGATTATCCTGACCATTAGTAACAACATTCTGACTGTCGGTTGTAACATTCTGTTGTTCTAGAATTAAGCACTGTTTCTCAGGTAGAGTTATGGGTTCTTCACAATATACAAATTTTTTGTAGTCTTCTGGTTCTTTTGTGCTTTCCAACTCATTCTTTTCTGCAAATTCATGAATCTTTACATTTGCACTTTCAACTATTTTGATAGAAGCCTTGATAAGACATTTATAAGCTTTTCTTTTGGTAGAATACCCTAGAAAAATACCTTCATCACTTTTGGCGTCAAGCTTTCCATTTCTATCATCCTTTAAGACATAACATTGACTACCAAATATTTTGAAGTAACTTACATTGGGTGTTTTACCATACCATAGCTCATAAGGCATCTTCGTTGTGTCCTTCTTTAATTGTATTTTGTTAAGTGTATAGATAGCAGTGCTGACAGCTTCTCTCCAGAAGATTTGGGTAATGTCCTTTTCTATCATCAGTGTTCTTGCACAATCAACTATTGATCTGTTCCTTCTCTCAGCAATCCCATTTTGTTGTGGTGTTCTTGGTGGAGAAACCTATCTTTTTATACCATGCTCATTATAGAAATTTGTGAATTCATCTGATATAAATTCTCCTCCTTTATTTGATCTCAAACATTTCAAATCCTTACCTCTTTGTTTTTCTACCATAGCCTTATACCATTTAAACATATTGAATGCTTCAGATTTTTCTTTTAGAAACATAACTGTCATCATTCGAGAGTAATCATCAACAAAGAGAATAAAGTATCTATCTCCATAATAACTCTTTGTCCTCATTGGTCCACATAAATCAGTACGGACTAATTCTAGAATATCATCAGATGCATGGGTTTTACTTTTGAAACTAGACTTTGCCATTTTACCTTTTTGACAATTCTTGCACATGATGTTGTCTGCCTTTGTCATCGCTGGTAAGACTTATATTTCTTCTTTTGCTTATCTTTATCATGTTGTCAAAATTCACATGACACAATCTTTTGTGCCACAACCATATGTCTTCATTTCTATTCATTAAGCAAGTGGGGTTAGTATCATTTAGATAGAATAAGTTACCTTTAGTTTGTTCACCGATACCAATCAGTTTTCCTGATTTATACAAGATCTTTGCCTTCCTATTCTCAAATGCTACTTTGTGAGCTGAATTATTTAGCTGAGAAACACTCAACAGATTATAATTCAATCCTTTTACCCAATAAGAATTTTCACATTTAATCAGGTTATTCAACATTATTGTTCCTTTACCTTCAATTGGACAAGGTGAATCATTTCCCATTCTTACTGTACAACCATTATAATATTCAAAAGTGTTAAACTTTTCTTTGTCATCAGTCATGTGGTGAGTGTAGCCACTATCTATAATCTAGATGTCATTCTTACTAACCTTAGATATGAGTGCAGTTTCTTCATACTTTTCATCTTCTTCTGAATCATCCTTCACATCTACAAATACAATCTCGATGTCATCATCAGGTTCGATGTCAGTATCTTCATCCTTGCAAGCAGCTAGGTAGCTAGCCTTCTTTCCTTTATCCTTGTAGTCTCGGGTATGTCTTCTTTCTTATTGTTGGTAACCTTTGTAATCTTTGTTATCACTTTTATCAGATTTCTTCTCAAAAGATCTATCATTACTTTTGTCATATTTTCCTTTGTTAGGACATCTTGCATCAAAGTGTCCAATCTCTCTACAATTAAAGCATACAAGTGGTAACTTGCCTTTGTATTTACCTTTGCCTCTCTGCATTCTTCTAGCCATAAGTGCTTCTATTTCACCTAGATCTTCTTCTTCACTTTCACTGTCTCTTCTAGATGAGTGTTTATGACTTGATTTGCTTATTTTCATAGAAGACTTAAATGCAGACTCTAAGTTTGGTAAGACACTATTGTCAAAGTTATTCATTTCAAATGAAATCAGTCTACCAATTAAACTATCAAGAGTAACTGTATTTTTTGCTACTGCTCTCATTTCTTGAATGGAAGAAACTCTAATAGCATATATAGGCAATAAGGTTCTCAAGATTTTACTTACCACTGTATCCTCTTCAAGTGTACCTCCAACACCTCGTATAGCATTGACTACTTCTTTTATTCTTATGTTGTACTGTGTGATGTTTTCTCCTTCTTTCATTATAAGATCATCAAACTTTCCTCTAAGGCTTTCTGCCTTGGCTCTCAAAACATTTGTATCACCTCCATGTACAAGATTTAGTTTGTCCCACATTTTCTTTGCAATTGTGCAATCCTTGACATCTTCAAATTCAGCATCGGAGAGTGAGGAAGAAATCTCAATAACCATGCAGTTATGCTCATGCTTCACTCTCAATTGATCTACTATCAATACTCCTATAGGCAACACATATTCAGTATCTAAGTATTAAGTAACACCATTACCAATACCTGATAAGTGGAGTCTTATCCTTCTTTTCCAAGAAGAAAAGTTGTCTTTGTTCAACTTGGGCACATCTTGTCTGTTCATCTTGTGATCTTTACTTAGGTCTTGAAACCTTCCTTCTAAGCACACAAGCTCTGATACCTATTGTTAGTAATAACTGAGAGGGGGGGGGGGGGGGNTTGTTAGTAATAACTGAGAGGGGGGGGGGGGGTGAGTTAGTGGCTTTAAAAATTATCTTTAATCTAACCACCAATCAAACGAACCTCAAATTATTATGTCCCTTACAAGATGCATGCCATGAAATACTTATAACAATTAACTATATGTCGGTTTACCTTGTCTGTCCTTATTCTCCTTGATAACTGATAAGAAGTAAAACTTATTTACTGATACTCTGTAAATATGCAGAGTATACCAATCAATCAAGAAATGCATATGTGAAATGTAAAACAATTAAGTAATAAACCATACACACATAACACAAGGATTTTAACGTGGAAACCCTATTAAGGGAAAATCCACTGGGACTGGTACCCCAAATTTTCACTCTTTTGAAGTGAGCCCTGTTAGGAGCCAACCTTGTTAAAGGTTACAAACACACTGTTAAGTGCAACCTTGTTAGATGATTTTATACATATAGGTTGTCACTTAGTATCTGGCATCTATTTTTCTACCACGCTTGAATCAGCCTCCTTCTTAGACTGTCAATAGGCTTTATGCAAATCTTGCTACCATCCTTGAATCAACCTTCTTCTTAGGTTTTCAATAGGCTTTATGAAAATTCAATGCTACTTTAATGAGTCAACCTTTTTGGAAATCTATTAGGATATACCTCAATTATAAAAGACTGTTAAGTCCTGCTCTGTTAAGATACTTAATGCCTCAATGGTTGAACTGAAACACAATGACCTGTTTCTAATGCAACTTGAATTGCAGATTTTCATATCTATTTAAGTACAATACCTCTTTGATCAATGTATCAATACAATTCTTTGTGCTCCATAGTTTCTACTCTGTGATGCTGTGCTTCACTGTTTGTCGCTGTCTGCAGAATTCCTTAGCTCTCCCTCAGCTTGATTGATCAGGACTGAATGATGTTCTCCTTCATCAGTTTCTCTTCAGCATCCTCTTTCTATTCACTCCCCTTCATATGATTGTTCACTCTCTGGAATGAATAATGCTTGTCTCTTATATAGACATGATATTCATCATTTGTTGATTCTTGCTTCTTGATACTTGGCATGAAAAACAATCCAGCCAATTTGATTTAAAGCTTTAAATCCTGTTTTATCTCATAGTTATCTTCTTTCCAACTGTACAAATCTTCTTTAAATCAATTACTTAACTCTGGTCAAATAAAACAAATAAAAAAACAAGTTAAGTCTATCCTTAAACTCTACCAACTAGATATTTTTTCATTTTCTGAACTCTCTATTCTGTCGGTCAAATCTGCAGTTAGTCATAGGTGACAACTGCCAGTTCTATCGGTGTGACTTTAGTTAGCTTCGGGATCTTTGTTTGTTGGGCATCATTGGATTTTACTTCGTCGGGCATGATTGGATTTTACTTCGTCAGACATCATTGGATTTTCTTCATCGAGCAACACTGTCTTCTGCTCGTCGGGTATCACTGTGACTTTGGTTCTTTGCCTTTACTGATGGTGTGCACTCTGTCGGTGTTGTCTATCACTTAGTGAATACTTGACTTTTATGAATTACTGACAGCATAATCTTTGTTCCATTGATTCCATGAAGTCTTTGGCATTATGTACATGACTATATAGATGATATCAAGTTGACATCAATGACAATACAAACCATTAACTGATTTAATGTCTCGCATCATCTTCAACTTAACATTATCAAACATTCAATCAGTTACATGTCATCATGAGGATCCATTTCTAAAAGATCTCAAAGCCCTAAGAGGAAAAAGTATTGAAGGAATTCCATGGTTTACTAGAAAAATGGATATTGACCTAGTTGTGGAATGGATAGAAGGCATTGAGAATCACTTTGAATGTGAGGGCATAACTGAAGCACAAAAGGTAAAGTTTTCAAAGTCAAGATTAAGAGGTTCAACATTATCATGGTTGAATTACCTCCAAGAAGAGAGGGAAAATATGGGTAAGAATACAATTTAAAATTGGAAGGCCATGTTAAAAAAGATAAAAGAGCAGTACCTACCTGTAGATTATGAAATCCAATTGCACAAGAAGAGGCAAAATTTGAAGTAGAAAGATTTAGATGTGGATACATACACTGAGAATTTCCAGAAGTTGTGCTTGAGGGAAAGAGTTCAAGAGGATGATACTATCAAGGTGGATAGGTATCTTGGAGGCCTAAAATTGAATATCCAAGAGGAAATCAGTTTGTGGACTCCTACAACTGTCCATAAGTGTTTCCAACTTGCATTGAAAGTAGAAGAGAAGAACAAAAATAAATTAGAGTCAAACTTCAGAGGAAGAGGTAGAGGTAGAGAAGGAAGAGGACAAAGAGGCTATGGTGGAAGAGGATCAGATTCAAGGTAGAAAAGTTAGAACAAGCTCACTAAAAATCAGGAAGGAAACTCAAATAGAGGAGGTTTCAGCAGAGGTAGAGGATCTAACACTAGTTGGAGAGGAAGGAGTAGTGGAAATCAGGGAAGAGGAGCATACTACTTTTCCACCATGAAATGCTACCATTTCAATCAGCCAGGGCATCCTACCTATAGGTTTCTTGAAAAAGGTTCTACTTCTCAAGGAGGTGGAAAGAGAGTTAACTATGTCCAAGAAGAATCAAGTTGCAGTAGCAAGCCATTTGAGGTACCTTTAGAATTAGAGGAAGGTGAGATCCTCATGATAAAGAGGAAATTGATTAGAGATCCAAGCATAGAAGAACCAAGCCAAAGAAGAGCACTCTTTAGATTGAATTGAAAAATCATTGGAAAGGTGTGTAGGGTCATCATTGAATCGGGCTCAATAGATAATATCATTAGTGAAGAGGCAGTCACCAAGCTAAATTTGAAGAGGATTCCACATGGCAACCCATACAAGGTTACATGAATCAACAAAGGACAACATGTGTTTGTAGGAGAACAAGAATGGGTAGAGTTTTCCATTGGAAAGTACAAGGATAGAGTTCTATGTGACATTCTTCCCATGGATGCATGCCACCTTCTACTTGGAAGGCCATGGAAATTTGATAGGCAATCCATGCATGATGGAACCAAGAATACATACTCATTCAAGAAAGATGGAGTGACCTTCAAAATTCAGTCCCTGATAGAAGGAGAGATAAAAACATCAAGTCCAAGTGTGCTCATGGTTGATGAGAAAGAGTTCTTGAAGACCCTAGGAAAAGGAGAAGGAGTTGGGTTTGCTTTAGTATTGAAGCCAAAAGATGAAGCTGCTGTCAAGAAATCAGAGATACCAAATGAGGTAAAATAAATACTTAAAGAGTATAGAGACATTGTGAATGATGGCCAGCCCACCCCCTACCTCCTAAGAGACTTGTGAGCCACAAGATTGACTTCATAACAGGAGCTACTTTACCCAAAAAAGCTTCCTATAAGATGACCCCTCAACAAAATGAGGAAATAGCTAAGAAAATCAGAGAGCTATTAGACCAAGGACTAATTAGGAAGAGAATAAGCCCATGTGGAGTCCCTACTATTTTAGCACCCAAGAAAGGAGGAGATTGAAGAATTTGTACTAATTCTAGAGCCATTAATAGAATCACCATTAGGTATAGGTTCCCAATACCTAGAATTGAAGAGTTAATGGACTGTTTAGGGGAGGCAAAGTACTTCAACAAGATTGACCTTAAGAGTGTCTAGCACCAAATTAGGATAAATGAAGGATATGAATGGAAGACAACCTTCAAAACTATAGAAGGTTTGTATGAATGGCTTGTAATGCCAATTGGTTTATCTAATGCTCCCTCAACTTTTACGAGGCTTATGAATGAGGTATTAGTAGAATGCATTGGTAAGTTTGTTGTTGTCTACCTAGATGACATTTTAGTTTTCATCAAAACTAAGGAGGATCATATTAGGCATTTGAGAATTATTTTCAAGATATTATATGATGAAAAGCTAATGATCAATTTGGAGAAGTGTGACTTCATGAAACATGAGCTTATATATCTTGGTTTTGTTTTGTCTCACGGTGACCTCAAAATGGATCAAGAAAAGGTGGATGCCATTCTAAGTTGGCCTACTCCCAAGGCTACAAATGAGGTGAGAATTTCTCATGGTCTAGCTCAGTATTATAGAAATTTCATTAAACATTTTAGTGGGATTTGTGCATCTATGTTAGACACCATTAGAGGTGGGATGAAGACAAAGTTCCAATGTAAACCACAAGCTGAGAAAGGGTTTGAAACACTCAAGGAGAAAATAGCAGAGTTGCCTACTCTAGTTCTTCCAAGATTTGATAAGATTTTTAAAGTAGAATTTGATGCAAGTAATGTGGCCATTGGGGCTATCATAAGCCAAGAAGCAAGAATAGTAGCTTTCCATAGTGAGAAGCTAAATGATGCAAAGGAGAAGTACTCTTCTTATGACTTAGAGTTGTATGCTCTAGTACAAGCACTCAAGAAGTGGAGGCACTACTTTCTGCCAAAGGAGTTCATAGTATATAATGATAACCAAGCTCTCAGCTTCCTTAAATCTTAGGAAAAAACGTAGCAGCAAACACATGAAGTGGGTGGAGTATCTACAAGCCTACACTTTCAATATCAAGCATAAAAAGGGAGTAAAAAATAAGGTTGCTGATGAATTGAGCAGAAGGATTGTCATAGTCCAAGAATTTCAACTACAAAGCATAGGTATTGATAGCTTCAAAGACCTATATGCTAAAGATGAAGATTTTTCCCAAATCTACAAGGTATGCAAGGAGTTTAAAAATAAATTTCATAGCGAGTTTTATGAATATACTTTGTACAATGATTTATTGTTTAAAGGAGGTCAGATTTGTATTCCTAGAGGGTCTATGAGAGAGAATTTAATTCAAGAAAAACATAATGGAGCACTTAGTGGTCATTTTGGAGTCAATAAGACTCAAGAGCTAGTCACTAGGTTCTATTTTTGGCCTAGAATGAATAGGGATGTTAGACAATATGTTGAGAGTTGTGTAGTGTGTCAAAAAGAAAATGGTACATCTTATAATGCAGGTCTTTATCAACCACTTCCAATCCCAACTAGACCATGGGAATGCATAAGCATGGATTTGGTAGTTGGTTTGCCAAGAACAAGGCAAGGATATGACAATATTTATGTTTTTGTGTCTAGATTTAGCAAGATGGAACATTTTATACCTCGCAAGACTATTCATGATACTTGTAACATTGCTCAGTTATTTTTTAGTGGAGTGGTGAGGATCCATGGACTCCCACTTAGTATTGTTTTAGACAGGGACACCAAATTCATGAGCCATTTTTGGAAGATTTTATGGAAAAAGCTTGGCACTAACTTGTCTTTTGGATCTACCTATAATCCAAAGACAGATGGCCAAACAGAGGTGGTCAATAGGAGTCTTGGTAAATTTCTAAGATGCATCACAATGAAGTATGGTAAAACATGGGACCAACTCATTGGACAAGCTGAATATGCATACAATGATACAATGAACAGATCAATTGGTAAGATCCCTTTTGAAATTGTTTATGGTTTTCACCCAAGAGGGATTTTTGAACTTATAGAATTGAAGGAAGGAATGCATGGTAGTGGATATGCTGAGGAATTTTCTCATTCAATGAGAGAAGTCCATGAAAGTGTGAGAAAGAACTTGATTGAAAATGCTAAAAAGGTGAAGAACAAGGTGGATGCAACAAAGAGGGATGTTTAGTTTCAGATTGGAGACTTTTTGATGGTATACTTGAACAAATATAGGCTGAAAAAAGTTGTTCCTCACAAGCTAAAAATGAAGAGGCTAGGTCCATGTAAGATAATTGCAAATTATGGCCACAATGCATACAAGGTGGAGCTTCCCGAAGACATTGGGCTATCACCAGTTTTCAACATTGCAGATTTGGTATCATACAAAGGACCAATTCAAGATGCTGATGAAAACCTTCAAGAGGTCACACAAGATGGAAAAGATCTGAAATTGAACCCTACCCCATCTATGATAGTTGAAAAGATACTAGACTCAAGGATCTACAAGAAGACTAGGAATAAAGACTACATGGAGAAACTTGTCAAATGGCATGAAAAATAAGATGCTGATGCTACTTGGATCATAGAAAAAAAGTTCAAAAGGTTGGGCATTGATCCAAACATGCTCAATCCAAGGATGGATTAACCTTTCTTTTGTTTGGGGGAGTATGGTGTAGGAGAACACCTAGCTCAACTCCCCTTAGCTTTCTTTGATTCTAGAATTACTGACTCTATCCAAGTCAAGAGTGTGTGTGGACCTTAGAAGGTCATTTGTTTTATTTCCATAAGATGGATATGACTTGGTCAATCCATGACTAGATAGTTTGCTTAGGAGTTGTTTTGTGTGTCTT
Organism: Thuja plicata; assembly: GCA_018584345.1. Taxonomy (NCBI): domain Eukaryota; kingdom Viridiplantae; phylum Streptophyta; class Pinopsida; order Cupressales; family Cupressaceae; genus Thuja; species Thuja plicata. Next base: position 11,801,292 of record MU228104.1, read on the forward strand.
TCAAGGAGAGGTTGCAGAGATGAGTCCTAGAGTGAAAAGAGGACTTCAATGTCTTAGGTGATGTTTTTAATTTTTTTGGAAATGGTTATATTTAATATGCAAACATTCAAAGATAAAATCTCAAAGGTTGTCTAAATATTGCAAAAGTTGTAAATTCTTGCCAAAGTTGTCAACTTGGCCAAAAAAGTGCTAAATAATCGAAAAAGAGAGAAGAGTGATTTTAGAGAGGATAAATAATTTCTAGAAATCATTAACATACCTTATGCAACACCACAAAGAGATCCCAAGTCCTAATTGGTTGAGAAAGCCAAAAAGACAAAAAGTTGCTATGACAACTTTTGGATTTTGCATGGTAGTTTTGAAGAATATGCTGCTGCAGATCGAGTTGGATGAAGGAATGATGTTTTATAATGCCTAAAACCATGATGGGATGTTACTTAGGATGTGGAAAACCTATCCAAAACCATGAGCAAGGATCTGTAATGAGGGAGAAGTAGTTTGCATGAATGATAATTCTGAGTTTTTGAAGAACACTATTTTTTTGCTTTTTGGTTGCATGCATGTGAAGATAATATTAGAACTATTTTTTAATGGTTGATCTATGTCTATAATAGTCTTTTTAAAGTTTCTCATTTATTTTTCAATTTCATTAGAGAACATTCTCACATGTTGTAAAAGCTTTTTCAATTTCTATTATCACAGTAGTACAGTTTTGAGTTTTTGGTTGCATGTAAGGATAAATGGATTGAAAATAATAATATAACCTTAGATCCATGTTGATAATGCCCATACAAACCTTTTTCATTCATTGATAAAGTTAGGATTAGTTCATTTTTATAGGTTTTAAAAATCATTTGCTTTTAGATAGTTTGCTGCCACTGTTCTATTAGTAATAACTGAGAGAGGGGGGGGGGGGGGAATCAGTG
>MU228104.1:11802732-11815171 GCA_018584345.1 Thuja plicata
AGACTGTCAATAGGCTTTAGGTAAGACCAATGCTACTATCATGAGTCAACCTTTTTGGTAATCTGTTAGGATATACCTCAATTATAAAAGACTGTTAAGTCCTGCTCTGTTAAGAGACTTAATGCTTTAATGGTTAAACTGAAACACAATGACCTGTTTCTAATGCAACTTGAATTATAGATATTCAAATCTATTTACGTACAATACCTCTCTAATCAATGTATCAATTCAATTCCTTTGTACTTTACACTTTCTTCTCTGTGATGCTGTGCTTCACTATTCATCGGTGTCTACAGAATTCTTTAGCTCTCCTTTAGCTTGATTGATCAGGACTATATGAAGTTTATCCTTCACCACTTTCTCTTCAGCATCTTCTATCAATTCACTCCCCCATATATTTAAGTGCATGTGGAAATGAATTATGCTTGTCCCTTATATAAACATGATTTTCCTTGTTTCTTGATTCTTGATTCTTGGCATGAAAAATAATCCAACCAATTTGATTTACGGCTTTAACTCTTGATTTATCTCCTAGTTATCTTCTTGCCAACTATATAAATAAATTGCTTTAACTATGGTTGAATAAAACAAATAAAACAACTAGTTAATTCTATCTTTAAGCTCTGCCAGCTAGATATTTTGTCATTTTCTCATCTCTCTATTCTGTCGGTCAATTCTGCAGTTCGTCACCAGTGACAACTGCCAGTTCCACCAGTGTAACTTTAGTTAGCTTTGGGATCTCCATCCGTCAGGCATCATTAGATCTTGCTCGTTGGGAAATACTATTTTCAGCTCATCGGGTATCCTGTGATTCTACTTCATCGGGCAACATTGTATTTTGCTCGTCGGGCATCACTATGACTTTATCTCCGTCTTTATCGATGGTGTGCACTCCACCAGTGTGGTCTATCACTTAGTAAATACTTGAATTTTATGCATTGCTGAAAGCATAACCTCTATTCTATTTATTCTTTGAAGTCTTCGGTATTATGTATATGACCATACAGATGATATCAAGTTGACATCAATGAAAATACAAACCATTAACTGATTTAATGTCTTGCATCATCTTCAACTTAACATTATAAAATATTCAATCAGTTACATGTCATCAATCTCTCCCTTTGGCATTGATGGAAATATTTTTTATTATCATACTATACTATTTCTAATACAACATGAAATACAATCGTTGAGATTCATCAAATTACCAAACAGTTTGCTTTGATAACTGAAAAAATGTCTAACCGCTGGTAAGCTCTGTGTTAGCTTAGATTTGATTCTTGCAGCTTTCTTTTTTTCTTCTTCTGATGTGTTGTGACCTCTGTTGGTGTCAATTTCTCTCTCTCTTCTTCTTTGATGTCTCTATCTTTTATTTTCAACTTTGATACAAATTCTCTCCCTATGGATATAATATGATAGTGAATAGTTTCTGATGATAATATGGATACATTCTCTCCCTTTGACATTAATGCGAAACAAATATTTTCACAAATATCAGACATTCTGTCAAACAATTTATTCTATCCATAATATATTCCTTGAATTTCCCTTATCCATCATCAATATAACAACTTGCTCTGGTGCTTGGTTCTAATATATACCTTTCTGTATATAGATGTAGCTTTGAAGTTCAGCTTCTGCTTGCATCAATCATGAATGATATTATGATAATATATGGCTGATGCAGCTTTCAGTCCTTTTACTGACTGGTAGACATGGGTTTGACCCCTAGTATTTTTCTCAGGTACTCAAATGTATCCTTGGGTAGTGGCTTGGTGAACATATTAGCCAATTATTCTTTTGATTGCACATATTTAAGTATCACCTCTTTTTCTTGAACTTGTTCTCTTAAATAATGATACTTGATGGCAATGTGTTTAGTCTTTGCATGTATGACTGGATTCTTGGAAATATTTATTGCATTGGTGTTATCACAATAGATAATTACTGGTTCTTTGATCGTCATATGCATACCTTCTAGCAACTGTTTGATCCATGCAATATTTGAGTAGTTTGCAGCAGCAACAACATATTTTGCTTCTGTAGTGGACTAAGAGATGCATCCTTGCTTCTTGCTAAACCATGTGACAAGTCTGTCACCCATAAAGAATGCTCCTCCAGTTGTACTCTTTCGGTCATCAAGATTTCCAGCCCAATCAATGTCGGTAAACACTTTTAGTTAAAATTTTCCATCTCTTCTATACCATAAGCCAAATTCCTCAGTATTCTTCAGATATCTTAGTATTCTTTTCACAGCAGTTATATGTGATTCCCTAGGGTTAGCAGAACATCTAGCAACAATTGCTACTACATGTGCAATATCTGGTCGAGTGTGTACAACATACATGAGTTTTCCTATCATTGATCTATATAGAGTCTGATTTACCTCTATTTTCTTGTCTTCTTTTGTTAATTTTCATCCAGTAACCATCCATGTTCCAACAGGATTGGAATCTTCCATCTTGAATATTTTCAAAACTTCTTTGATGTATTTGGACTATGTAATGAAAATACCTTCACTTTGTTGAATGATTTGTAGACCAAGAAAGAACTTGATCTCTCCAAACATAGACATCTCAAATTATTTTCTCATCTCATCAGCAAACAATTTGCATATCGTATCATTGCCTCCAAATATGATGTCATCAACAAATATTACAGCAATCAAAGTGTTAGCATTAGTATCTTCTTTCAAATAAAGATTACTATTTTCACTAGTCCTCATGAATCCAATACTTATTAGATAGGAATGAAGTCATTCATACTAGGCTCTAGGAGCTTGTTTCAACCCATACAAGGCTTTGTGAAGTCTACATACCATGTTCCTCTTGTCTGGATCCATAAACCCTTCTGGTTCCTCAATGTATACCTCTTCCTCAAGTATTCCATTTAGGAATGCTAACTTGACGTCCATTTGATATACTTTGAATCCTTTGTATGCAGCATAAGAAAGTAGAATTCTTACTCCTAGCCTAGCAACGGGTGTAAAGGTTTCTCCATAGTCTATACCTTCCTCTTGTGCATACCCCTTGCATACTAGTCTTGCTTTTTTCCTTGTGACTTCTCCATTCTCGTTCAATTTGTTCTTGAATATCCATTTTGTACCAATGAAATTCTTGTCATCCGGTCTTGGCACAAGTGACCATGTCTTGTTCTTCTCAATATTTTCAATCTCATCATTAATAGCACTTATCCATTCTTCATTGTCTAGTGCAGCATTGACAGATTTTGGTTCAAACTCACAAATTAAGCAATTTGAGTTTAAAGACTTACTTTGTGTTCTTGTACCAACTTTCTTATCTCCTATGATCTGGTCCTCTGGATGGTTCCTTCTTAAATATCTTGCAAGTATAGTACAACTCTTTGTATATCAGCTTGATCTTCATTACCTTGCACATTGTCTTGATCATTATCCGAACCATCGGTAACAACATTCTGACCGTCGGTTGCAACATTCTATTGTTCTAAATTTAAGCATTGTTGGTTGGGTAGAGTTGTGGGGCCTTCACAATATACAAACTTGTTGTAGTCCTCTGGTTCTTTTGTGCTTTCTAGTTCATTCTTTTCTACAAATTCATTAATCTTTACATTTGCACTTTCAACTATGTTGTTAGAAGCCTTGATTAGACATTTAAAAGCTTTGCTTTTGGTAGAATACCCCAGAAAAATACCTTCATCACTTTTGGTGTCAAGCTTTCCATTTCTATCATCTTTTAAGACATAACATTGACTTCCAAATATTTTGAAGTAACTTACATTGGGTGTTTTACCATACCATAGCTCATAAGGAGTCTTGTTTGAGTCCTTTCTCAATTGTACTCTATTAAGTGTATAAACAAAAGTGCTAACAACTTCTCTCCAGAAGATCTAGGTGATGTCCTTCTCTATCATCAGTTTTCTTGCACAATCAATTATTGATCTATTCCTTCTTTCAGCAATCCCATTTTGTTGTGGTGTTCTTGGTGCAGAAACCTATCTTTTTATACCATGCTCATTACAGAAATTAGTGAATTCATCGGATATAAATTCTCCTCCTCTATCTGATCTGAAACATTTTAGATCCTTACCACTTTTTTTCTCTACCATAGCCTTGTACCATTTAAACATCTTGAATGCTTCAGATTTTTCTTTTAGAAACATGACTGTCATCATTCTAGAATAATCATCGACAAAGAGAATAAACTATCTATCTTCATAATAGCTCTTTGTCCTCATAGGTCCACATAAATCAGTATGGACTAAATCTAGAATATCATCAGATGTGTGGGTTTTTCTTTTGAAACTAGACTTTGTCATTTTACATTTTCTAACATTTCTTGCACATGATGTTGTCTAGCTTTGTCGTTGTCGGTAAGCCTCTCACACTTGTTTTCCTTCTTATTTTCATCATGTTGTCAAAATTCACATGACACAACCTTTTGTGCCACAACCATATGTCTTCATTTCTAGTCATCAAGAAAGTGGGGTTAGTATCATTCAGATGGAATAAGTTACCTTTGGTCTGTTCACTGGTACCAATCAGTTTTTTTGATTCATTGAAGATCTTTACCTTCTTGTTCTCAAATGCTGCTCTATGACTTGAATTATTCAGCTGAGAAACACTCAACAGATTATAATTCAATCCTTTTACCCAATAAGCATTTTCACATTTAATCAGGTTATTCAGCATTACTGTTCCTTTATCTTCAATTTGACAAGGAGAATCATTTCCCATTCTTACTATACCACCTTTATAGTATTCAAAAGTATTAAAATTTTCTTTGTCACCGGTCATATGGTGAGTGTAGCCACAATCTATAATCTAGATATCATTCTTACTAATTTTAGATATGAGTGCAGTTTCTTCATACCTTTCATCTTCATTTGAATCATCCTTCACAACTACAAATACTATCTTGATGTCATCATCTAGTTCGGTGTCAGTATCTTCATCTTTGCAAGCAGCTAGATAGCTAGCCTTGTTGCCTTTGTCCTTGTAATCTTGGGTATCACTTCTTTCTAATTGTCGGTAACCTCTGTAATCTTTGTTATCACCTCTATCAGATTTCTTCTCAAAAGATTTGTTATCACTTCTGTCATCTTTTCTTTTGTTAGGACATCTTGCAGCAAAATGTCCAATCTCTTTACAATTGCAACATACAAGTGGTAACTTGCCTTTGTATTTACCTTTGCCTCTTAGCATTCTTCTCGCCATGAGTGCTTCAATTTCATCTAGATCTTCTTCTTCAATTTTTCTTTCATTGTCTCTTCTAGATGAGTGTCTCTAACTAGTTTTTCTTATACTCATAGAAGACTTGAATGCAGACTCTAAACTTGGTAAGACACTATTATCAAAATTATTCATCTCAAATGAAATCAATCTACCAATCAGGCTATCAAGAGTGACTGTATTGTTTGCTACTGCTCTCATTTCTTGAATAGCAGAGACTCTAATAGCATATACAGGAAATAAGGTTCTTAATATTTTCTTATCACTATCTCCTCTTCAAGTGTACCTCCAATGCCTCGTATAGCATTGACTACTTCCTTTATTCTTGTGCTATACTGAGTGATGTTTTCACCTTCTTTCATTCTGAGATCATCAAACTTTCCTCTAAGGCTTTCTGCCTTGGCTCTTAGAACATTTGCATCACCTCCATGTACAAGCTTCAACTTGTCCCACATTGTCTTTGCATTTTTGCAATCTTTGACATCCTCAAATTCAGCATCAAAGAGTGAGGCTGAAAGCTTTATAACCATGCAATTATGTTCATGCTTTACTCTCAATTGATCTATTGTCAATGGTCCTGTAGGCAACACATATGAAGTATCTAAGTATTGAGTAATATCATTGCCAATACCTGATAAGTGAATCTTTATTCTTCTTTGCCATAAAGCAAAGTTGTCCTTGTTCAACTTGGGCACATCTTGTCTATTCATCTTGTGATCTTTACTTAGGTCTTGAAACCTTCCTTCTAAGCACACAAGCTCTGATACCAATTGTTAGTAATAACTGAGATGGGGGGGGGTTTGAATCAGTGGACTCAAAAATGTATCCTTTAAACTTTAATCCACCAATTAATACACCTCAGATTATTAAGTCCCTACAAGATGTATGTCTTGAAATACTTGAAATAATTTACTGTCAGTTGGTTTACCTTGTCTGTCCTTGTTCTCCTTGATTACCGATAAGCAGTAAAACTCATTTACCAATACTCAGTAAATATGCAGAGTATACCAATCAATCTAGAAATGCATATGTGAAATGTAAAACAATAAAGTAATAAATCATACACACATAACACAAGGATTTTAACTTGGAAACCCAATTAAGGGAAAAACCACTGGGACCGGTACCCCAAATTTCCACTCTTTTGAAGTGAGCCCTGTTAGGAGCCAACCCTATTAAAGGTTACAAACACACTGTCAAGTGTGACCTTGTTAGAGGATTTTTATACATAGATTGTCACTAAGTATCTGGCATCTACGCTACCATCCTTGAATGAGCCTCCTTCTTAGACTATCAATAGGCTTTAGGTAAGACCAACGCTACTATCATGAGTCAACCTTTTTGGTAATCTGTTAGGATATACCTCAATTATTAAAGACTGTTAAGTTCTGCTCTGTTAAGAGACTTAATGCTTCAATGCTTAAACTAAAACACAATGACCTATTTCTTATGCAACTTGAATTGCAGATATTCATATCTATTTATGTACAATACCTCTTTGATCAATGTATCAATTCAAATCCTTTGTACTTTACACTTTCTTCTCTGTGATGCTATGCTTCACTGTTCGTCGGTGTCTGAAATATTCTTTAGCTCTCCCTTAGCTTGATTGATCAGGACTGTATGAAGTTTATCCTTCACCAGTTTCTCTTCAGAATCTTCTATCAATTCACTCCCTTGTATATCTGAGTGCATGTGGAAATGAATTATGCTTGTCCCTTATATAGACATGATTTTCCTTGTTTCTTGATTCTTAATTCTTGGCGTGAAAAATAATCCAGTCGATTTGATTTACGGATTTAACTCCTAATTTATCTCGTAGTTATCTTCTTGCCAACTGTATAAATCAATTGCTTTAAATATGGTCGAATAAAACAAATAGAACAACCACTTTAGTCTATCTTTAAGCTCTGCCAGCTAGATATTTTGTCATTTTTGATCTCTCTATTCTGTTGATCAATTCTACAGTTTGTCACTGGTGACAAGTGCCAGTTCTATCGGTGTAACTTCAGTTAGCTTCAGGATCTCCGTCCGTCGGGCATCATTAGATCTTTCTAATCGGGAAATACTATTTTCAGCTTGTTGGGAATCCTATGATTCTTCTTCTTTGGGAAACACTATCTTCTGATCATCGGGCATCATTGTGACTTTATCACTGTCTTTACCGATGGTGTGCACTCCGCCGGTGTGGTCTATCACTTAGTGAATACTTGACTTTTATGCATTGCTGAAAGCATAACCTCTGTTCCATTGATTCTCTGAAGTCTTTGTCATTATGTATATGACCATACATATGATATCAAGTTGACATCAATGAAAATACAAACCATTAACTGATTTAATGTCTTGCATCATCTTCAACTTAACATTATCAAATATTCAATCAGTTACATGTCATCATGTTCAGGCAGTCCATGAAAATGCTCTTGCCACTCCCATTCCCACCATAGGAATTTTGTGGGTTTTTGATATATGGGAGTGGAATTGTATATTATGTTGTGTGTAGGAGGGGCCCCAAAAACTTGTTTTCTAGAATTTCCATGATGCCCTAGGCGAGTTGATAGCACTCGAATAGGAAACACCAGAGGTTAAAAGCAAAAGGAAGTGGGTCGAATGCATTGAAAGCTTCAATACAAGATTGGAATTAGTTAGGGGGATGTGTGAAGGATATGAAACCAGAAGGAGGTATTTCCAAGTGGAGTCTTTCTATAGTTTTGAAGTGACCCTAGAGAAGACAGTCTAAAACAACTTGAAACCCTCATTATTCGACCAAGTTGTGACTTTCCAGTGTATGGACAACTTGAGGAGTTGTGACCTTGAAAATATTGTAGGTATCAATAGATGGTACTCAGATATCAAATTTATTTGTCATCTTGTTAAGGAGATTTTGGAGTTAAAGGGAGAAAACCTCTCAAATAGGGATAATTCTAGTAGCCCTATTTGGTGCAAGTGGATAGTTTGGAGAGTTTGGGTCACTAAAATCAATTAATTTGCAATCAGAAGGTGGAATGGGATTAAATAACACCTAAATAAATCCCCAATTCACTATGAATCAAGAAGAAACCATTTTGTGTGAATATGCAAAGTGGGCAGCAAGGTAAAACCATTGGTTTAGTAGGCAATTAAGTTGGTGTAACTAGGTGGGGCATTGGGAAGGATAGGATTGTGATCCTATACAAAGTAGGGTATAAGTGAACCATAATAGGCTAGGAGAAATCCTAATAAAGTACTTATAGCCAGTAAGGATACCATAGCAACTAATGACATTATTTTTCCATTAGTATACTCAGAGAAAAAACACATACAACAAGCATTACCAGCAGACAACAAACATCACTGGCGAACCACAAGCAGTACCGGTAAAATGCAAGCATACCCGACAGAACAAAGATTTTTGAGAAAAATATAAAGTATAAAATTGACAAGCATCACTGGCAAAGACAAGCATCATCGAGGACACAATTTCCAGAACAACCCAACAAGAACAGACAAGCATACCCGATGACATATTCAAAGAAAGGAACACCAACGACCAAGAACATCGACCGTCAGAACCGATAGTCAAAAAAGCCACAAATTGTGGATATAATTTATACACGGCGGATAAAGTAAAGTTATTCTATTTTGTAGAATTATTTTTTATTTTTATTTTTTATGGTCATGCAAGCTTTATGTAAATGCTTTAAAGCATCCTAACGGATCTAAAGCATATCTAACTACAGATCAAGATCAAGTTGTATATCTTGAATCTAGAGTTAACTTGCAAATGCATGAATCAAGAATTGAACCTAACCTAGTATAAATAGATGTTCATACTCAATTGTGAGTACATAAATTCTTTATAATTGATAGCCACGAAGAGCATCTAAGGAGCAGAAGGTAGAATTCATGCAAAGATCAGAAACATAATACATCAGTTATCAAGAACACACAGAGGCTACCGACGAGTAGATAAAGGTAATACTCAATCATGGAAGGATGATTAATAGTATTTTTGGAGCTTTTGAGGATCTATTATCAAGAAATTGAAGATTTCATATTCCATCAGATCAAAGACCTATGTAGTTGCATTCTAACAAGTGTATCACATCAAAAATCCTTTTGTAGAAGGTGGACTTAACTGTACTTTGTAAATCTCTTAACAGAGTGCACACTTAACAGTGTTGTTGAAAGCTTCAAACAAAGTAGATCTTAACAGGTCTCTACTGTAATACTCCTAATAGGGTAGGTCATCAGAAGTGACCAAATTGTAAGCCTTAACTGACTCTTCTTATCTGAAAATAGTGAAGTTTTGTGGGTAACAATCCCCACCACAGGTTTTACTTCCTAAAAGAAGTTTTCTATGATATCATCTCTTGTGTCATGTGTTATCTAATTTCATGAATGTTTCTATTATTGTTACATATCAAAAAGAATGTATGATATGATTTCATATGAATAAAGAAAGATGAACAAATAGATAAGTTAAATTACAAACTGATGACTAAGGGTTAATGGGCTAACCAAGAAAAGTTTTAGAGGTACTGATTCACCCCTCCCCTCTCAGTACAAATTATCTCAATATAATTCCAACAATTGGTATCAGAGCTAAGTCTCTCTCTTGAAAATCTTAAAGACTTGAGAGAAAAGATCAGAGCAATGGATAAGTTCAGATTGGATATGACTATTGAGAATGAGTAGTTACAGATGCAAATAAACTTTGAGCAGTATAAGGAGGCAAAGATAAAGCTAAGAAAACTTCTTAATGAAAGACAGATTATGGCAACCAAGCTGAATGAGAAATACTACAAAGAAATGGAAATACAAGAGTAATTTGAAATAGTAGAATCATCATTGAGCAAAGCTTCAGATGCATCAGTTGAAGAAATTACAAGTATGCAAGAGATCAATCTACATCTGACAGATCAAATCAAGCTGCTACAAATTGGTAAAGAGACTCAAATGGTAAAAATGATTGATGTTATGAATGATGCAAGAAAAGCTGAAAATGAAAGAAGACTAGCCATTGATGACTAGAGGAAAATTAAAGAGAAGCTACAAGATAAAGAATCAGAGATTCAAAGACTCACTGAGCATCACCATGAGGTCACCAACCAGATTATTCTTATGAGTCAAAAAGAAAATAGATTAAATACAGAAATCATAGAAATAATATAGACCATTGGTGAACTAAGGGAAGAAAATGAAAAATTAAAGCATGAAATCAGAGTTCAGAATCAACATAGTGAACTGATCAAAAAGGCTGAGGATAGCAACAAACAGATGGATGACTCTCTTAATGGACAAAGAAGAGTCAAAAACTACACATGATTAGGGTACAATGAGAATGGAGAATCCTCAAATCAATCTGATAAGAGGAATACTTTCACAACCCCAAGATCCAAGAAGCTGTCATGCAATCACTGTGGAAAACTAGGCCACACCTCAAACATCTACAGAAGCAAAATAAAAGGTATTTCTCAAGCACAATATACTTTTATTGGTAATTGTTATAAATGTCAAAAGAAAGGACACAAGGTACATGAGTGTAGATCCAAATTGATAAATCCAAAGAGAAAAACCTACATGGACAAATACTGTCCTACATGCAAGATGAATGGGCATACACACAAGGAATGCTGGAAAAAGAACAACAAGGCATGGACTCAGAAAGAAACTAATAAAAGATACAAAGCAACCAGAGAGGGTAACTCATATGTTTGGGACTATAACACATGGGTAAATTTCATATCATGTGGAAGGTATGGTCACATTACTGCCAACTGTATGAGAAAATGGACCAGAAGGTCAAGAGGATGGACCAATCTAGGTATGGCATGTTTACATTGTCATAAAGTTGGACATGTGATAAAAGATTGCAAAGACCGACTGACTGACAGAAATACACATCCCAATGGAAATACCATTGATGACATCAAAAGAATGAAAAACAAGATGTGGGTAAAAGCCACAAACACTGAAGGTGCTAGTAAAAGCAATGCAAATGGTGACACCCCATCCACTAGATCCGGTGACATCACTACATCTAACTAGATTACACAAGTAAGTATGGAATTGCATTATCACATGTTTTATTATGCATCAATTACATTACACATAGTTCATATTGTGATATAGGCATGAATAAAGATGCAATATATTGTTACTTGATAATCTACTATAAAGCAACCATTGGTTATTGGGCACAATCTGCATCGGTGAACACACACATAAAAGACATGCAATACTTACTAGAATGTATCGGTCATTACACAAGTTGTGTGTAACCTGATAAGTATTGGTATACACTAAATCTACAAAAGCTATTGTCGCAATATCATTGACGATCATCGGTGAAGTCTCCAACACCGCTAAGCTACCCCAACACTTTGCAAAGACACCGGAGGAGTTATGAATGTATTTACCGACGGAGGTAGTCTTCATAAACTGACAAAGTTGGTAAGCATTAATGATAACTTAGGGCACCAAAAATTATAAAAGCCCGACGGGTAAGCTCATTTTCACACCTGTGATTTTTGAGCAGCGCAGAGAAGAGCAGAGTGATTTTGAGTAGTTTGAGAAGCAACCCAGCAGAAGTCATTCACTGAGCATACAGATTCGAAGGAGATCACAAAAATTCAGCAAGTTCATTCACTCACTGATAAGCACTGTTTTGATTTACGAAAAATCCCTAAAATCTCAAAAATGATGGCATCGACATCTAGGGTAGAGAAACTTAAGGATGACAAGAAGAAACTGTTTAAGCTTGTTAAAAGAGGGGCATGTGCTGAACTTAAATATAAGTTACATCCTGAGATAGCCTCTCAACCAGATGATTCTGGAGCATTCTCCCGAATCCCAGCTAGGGTTTTATTGGTCAAGGACGTTAGGTCCTATATACACTGCAAGATCTCAGAGATAGGAGATCTAGACCTAGACAATACCTATAAGGCACTTTGTGATGATGGTGGAAAGCTCAAAGAAGAGCATAAATGCTTAGAAGTGAAAGGTTTGACAAATGCACTTCATTTCCCAAAGGTTTTTAAAACAAAATGGATTAAGATTGTTCTATGCAGAGTACATAATAACACTTTGTGGTTGAACAAACCAAAGGCTATAAAAAAAGATGTTATACACATAGTGACAGGCTATCCAACAACTGACAAACCTCAGGCTCACAAACATCCTTCTCTTGCAGAAGTGGAAAAGTTAACCGGTGCTAAATCAGACAAGAGGGCACTGAAGGTA
>MU228104.1:11846869-11867871 GCA_018584345.1 Thuja plicata
AGCTTTAGAGGATCTGTTATCAAGAAATTGAAGATTGCATATTCCATCAGATCAAAGACCTATGTAGTTGCATTCTAACAAGTGCATCACATCAAAAATCCTTTTGTAGAAGGTGGACTTAACCGTCGTTTGTAAATCTCTTAACAGAGTGCACACTTAATAGTGTTGTTGAAAGTTTCAAATGAAGTAGATCTTAACAGGTCTCTACTATAATACTCCTAACAGGGCAGGTCATCAAAAGTGACCAAATTGTAAGCCTTAACCAGCTCTTCTTATCTGCAGATAGTGAAGTTTTGTGGCTAACAATCCCCATTGCAGTTTTTACTTCCTAACAGAAGTTTTCTGCGATATCATATCTTATGTCATGTGTTATCTAATTTCATGAATGTTTCTATTATTTTTACATATCAAAAAGAATGTATGATATGATTTCATATGCATAAAGAAAGATTAACAAATAGATAAGTTAAATTACAAACTGATGACTAAGGGTTAATGCGCTAACCAAGAAATTTTTTAGAGGTACTGATTCACCCCTCCCCTCTCAGTACAAATTATCTCAATATAATTCCAACAAGCAACCCCATCCCTACTTACTCCTAAACTCACCACCAGGTTAGCAACCAAGAATATTGCATAACTGATCCATACTAATCTAAGAATTGAAACAACGTCTCTTCCTAAACAACCAAAATTCCAATCTCTAATAAATCCTTCATAGATCACTCAATTAATCATGAAAACCTGTGTAAGTTGACATAAATCAACTACATTAATCAATGAAACCATATGTGCCTTCACAACTTATGATATTCAATATAGTAGCAGTGCCAAAGTAATCTTCTCACTGGACATCTCAGGAACACACAGAAACACTGTCACCAACAATAAGAATATGTTGACATCAATGACAAAACATGTATGCTAGAACATATATTCACAATATCAAACAATATCGGAACACCCTTAGGACCCATTATGTATCATAAATTTTTCCTAAGTGGTCCTTAGGGGTTGTAAGATCCATTAAAAATTCCTAGAACCATTTATGACCCTTTTGAACTCATTATTGGGTCCACCAACCCCATAAGACCCCATAGGACACCTTAGTGTGTGTTATGACCTCTTAGGACCTATTACATATCACAAAGGGTCCTAAGGGTTCATAGGACCCATTAATGAGTTGTAGGGCTATGTAAGACCCCTTAGGACCCATTAATGTTCCCTTTGACCCCTTAGTACCACTTAGTACACATTAGGACCCCTTAGGACCCATTATGTCATTTTCAACAAAAGTTACCCTACTTCAGAGTGTGATCTCATTCCTCTTCTAGCCAAACCAACTTCTAGGTAGGCCCATTAGGATTTCTTAGGATCTACTAATGTGTCCTACAACCATTAATGTGTCATAAGGGGTCCTAATGGGTCATAAGGGTTTATAATCAATTCTAAATGGTCCTAGGACCCCTTAGGACCTATTAGGACCCATTATCTGATATAAAAGGTCCTAAGGGGTTGTAAGACCCATTAATGAGTCCTAGGAACATTTAGGACACTTTAGGACCCATTAATGTGTTCTAGGACCCCTTAGTACGCATTAGGACCTTTATCGTGCTAAAATATTAGCACCCATAATTGGATGTCTTTTAGGGCCTATTAACCCCATTTTGGTGATTTCAAGGTCTGATTATCGATTATTCCCACTTTTCCCTTTTTTTTGGATTCCTTCCACATTCCCCAATGGGTCTTCACCTTTCCCAAGGCACTTTTACCTAGGGGTAAGGTCAAAATTTGACTTTACATCTAGGGGTGAGGTCAAACTTTGACTTCACCCCTATGGGTCTTTCTTGTATGGGTTTGGAGCCTGATGTCACGACCCTTCTGTTAGTATAATATTGATTAGATGACATTGAGAATGATTTTGTGAAGTATGGTTTTCATTTCTAGAAATATATTACTTAGGTAAGAATTTTTTAAGTAAGTATATGAAGTTATACTAACCGGTACATAGTTATACCAAATTGGCAAAGAGAAGGCAACAAGGTAATTGGTGAACATAACAGGTGAAGTTAATATTAGTGAAAGGAGACAAGTTTTGTTATCACTACATTAGAAGGTGTAAAGACAACATGTGAAATATGTTTGGTGACTATGAATCTTAGTTCACACTGGTACAAGTAAAAGTACTGATACCATTAACCAGCAAGTATAGTGAATAGGTAAAAGATAAAGGTTTTTAATCAGTTTTGATTAAATGGCTAAATCAGTTAAGTCAGTGAACAATTAAGTGAATCTCGAAAGAATAAGAAAATTAGTACATTGTTCCAGGAATTGAATGAGGCATTTCATAGGGAATTTTGTACAGATTTGTGTATGAATCCAAGGTATGCTTTGGCGAATAAAACTCAAGGAATATTTCACATTGGGAAAGATAACTTAAATTATGTTTTGGCCGATGCGGTAAGGATTCCAATTTTTTGCGAGTTAGTTAAGATTGGAAAAATAATTTTGGAGGGAAATGGAAACCTTAATCAGGATTACACTTGAAAGAAAAGACAATATATAAGGTTATAGTGTTTTTTGAAAGACAGAGTGAAGCTGCTGTTGTTATTGAAAAAGTTGATGAAGTGTTGAGATCTTAAGCTGCGATTACAAAGCTATATTCAGATAAGCTATAGGATTAGATTCAAAACATGTACAAAGCATCAAGTGTCTGATCAACATTGAGGAGTGCATTACATGTCAATATGTCTTGTTGTATTCCTAATAGTTTCAACAAGTTTAAATCCCCTAATAATGTAGTCTCTGTCATGACTTCATTATAAATCCCTTAATGGGGTGAACACTGCATAAGTGGTATTAAATCCTTTAACAAGGTAGTTTGTAATAGAAATTTTTGATACTTCTAACAATGTATCGGTCACTCCTCATAGGGTGAGTCACCCAAAAAGTGACATATTGTAAGTTCATAACAAAGTAGTCTTTTCTATTGCAGTGAGAAGATTGTGGGTTTCATCCCCATCATGGTTTTTCCATTTGACTAAGGGTTTCCATGATAAAATTACAGTGTTATGTGTGTGCATGTGTTTTCATTTGATTCATTTCATTTTTACACTATAGATTCAGTTATATGCTTCATATTTTTTTAGTTTCTTTTGTTTCTATTTAAGGATATCAGTAAAAGTTTGAAAGTTTTATTACTACTGATTCACCCCTTTGTCTATTAGAGCTTGACTCTCTAGAGGAAAAGTTTGATAACTTGGGTAGTAGATCTTAGGTGACAAAAAACTATAAGTATGAGAGATAGTTGGAGGTATCCAACGAGATGATTTAAGAGTTGAAGAACAAGTTAAAGACTTCATTGGCTAAAATGAAAGAATTGTCTGAACAACTGTAAGAAAGTATGGGAAACATTGATGAACTATTTGAAGGAAGTGTTAACTTTGAGGAAGTTGAGGCACCAATAGCAGATCTGATGGAAAAGAACAAGATCCTGACTGATGAAACAAAGAAGATGAAAAGAGAACAAGAAAGTCAAGCCATAATATTGTGTGAAGTGCTTGAAAGCCTGAGAGCTACTGAGGATACAAAAATGACTACTAAAATTGCAAAGAAGAATGCTGAAGAACTAATTAGAGAAAATGATGTTATACTTGAGAGGTTGACACATGAGAACCATGAACTGAATGAATAAATAAGTGACACCAGTGATGAAAAAAAACAAATGAGAACTGAAAATGAAACACCAAGACATGAAAATGAACAACTAAAGGACTTGAAGATTGAAAGAGAGACAAATGAAAAACTTAAGCAATATGAACAAATCATGCAAAATTTTAATGAGAAATTGAATAATGAAAGGTGTTCTAGGGATAGTTCTAGCCCAGGATATACCAGTGACAACATATTTGAAAAAGGAGAATCATCCAAATCTAGTGTTGAGAAATAATCAAAGACTCCTAAGGTCTATACTAGTCCACAAGGAAAGAAGCATACTAAACCCACTTTCTATAGTTGTGGAAATATTGGACACATTGCTAATGTATGTAGAAGCAGACAAATGAATATTCAAGGAACTACTCATGTTGATGGTTATTGTTGCAATTTAAATAAGTATGGTCATCAAGCTTATGAGTGTAGATCAAGACCCAATAGTAGATCATATGAAGGGAATTCAATGGATACTATTATACATGCAATGAATTTAGACACAAGGAAGAACATTGCACATCAAGTGTATCATCATCAAGACTGCCTAACAAACTGGCGAGTGTTCTTAGAAGAGAAGGAAGAAGGAATGTTACATGCACTATTTGTCAAAATTATGGACACATGGATGTGAATTGTCGATTAAGTAACCCTAGAGGTAATGCTGGACCCTAGAGGACAAGTATGAGATGCTTTCATTGTCACAAGGCCGAACATCTAGCAAGAGATTTTAGATACATGAATCAATCACTAATTAATGAAGATAGGAAAGTTAAAAATATTGTTAATGTTGAAGAAGTAAGGAATGAGATGAAAAAGACATGGGTGAAGAAGGAAAAAATCAAAGAATATTCCAACGCATCGATAGGTAACCCGCCATTCTCTGGATTAGGGGATTCATCTTCAAAATAAGCAAGTAAGTTTTTCTTAGAGACTGAGTTTCATTGTTATATCTAAATGGTCCCTTATAATAATGATTCGTAATATATAATTGCATAATTAGATGCATTGGTGTTAATTTTGATGTATTGCATACAGTTGATTTGTTAAATATATTTGGTTATCACTGATCTTATCATTCGCAAAAATGTACCAATGCTACTTTTATAATTAATCGATGGAGATTGTAATCGGTAAAGTGTTACATTGGTGAACTGCATTAAATGTTTAGTACCAAACTATTCATTGGACAAGCTATCAAGAAAGTAAATTATAGGTTGATCTATTCATTATTCACCTTTCATTTTCAATAGTGTTTTCAAGAGAAAAGTGTGATTACCTACTAAGATCGACTATGCAAATTATCTGTGCTAAGTATTTACAAAGGATCAAACTGCAAATTCAAGAAAACCCTAGCTAATTTATTGAGCAGAGCGGTGGTTAATCTTGAAGGTATTTGGTGTGTTTGAAGTTTGAGGGAATTTTTTTTACTAAATCATCACGACATCAAGTATTGCTACACCAAAATTGATCAAAGTAACTAAAGAAGCAAAACCAAAACACAAACTATGTCCGTTGAAGGTAGCGAAAGTAGAAAAAATTGATAACCTATCCCTAATTCCACCTTGTGTTTTTCTGATCGAGGATATAAGAATTTTTATCCATTATAATATTATCAAATTGGGAGATGGATAGATACATGAGGAATACCTTGCAATGTGTGATGATGGAGAACTAAAGAATGACTTCAAACATATTCAAAGGAAGGGTTTGACACATATTATGGACTTGCCAAAAATATTTAAGGAGGAATGGATTCAATATTTGTGAGCCATTTTCACTATCAGTTCATATGAATGGATCAACCGATCAAGGTCACAAAGGAACTAATCCATTTGATCACAAGATTCTCAGCAGATGGAGAACCATGTACCCTAAGGAATGTTTCCACTAAAATGGTTTGTGAACTCACCAAGTCAAATAAATATCATAGATTTATGATGATAGATCACATAGAAGATCAATGGGTTCAAATTGTAGCAATGGTTGTTGGCTACAAGGTCTACCAGTCGGTTTGGTTAAATAGTGTGCCCTGAGGAAGTATTCATTCCGCATACCAAATTGTAAAGGAAGGAAGTAGGTATGGCCTAGAGGAGACGGTGAGAACACAGTTTCTAGTCAATTTGAAGAGAATACATAATGATAAGAAGCAAGGCCTAAAGTATGGATAAATTTTGGTATGTATATTTTTATATGTTCAAAATTTCTTTCCGGGTAAAGGGACAGTTACATGGAAAACAAATAGACCTGCATTGTATCAAATCAATGAATATATAGTTGAGTTAGATGAAAACTTTTACAATTCTATGTGGGGATAGTTTAAGGATTTTCAAGATAGCATGCACAAGCGGTATTGAATTTCCCCACACATTGTGGAATAGCATAGAGACACTATTTATTTCTTAGTTGATATTGACACCTGCAATATTCAAGTGATAGAACCTAGAATTTCAAGGATTCCTGGAATTGGATATGAAACTGATGAACACTTGTTAACGCTGTACATAGATGCATTGTTGAAACTATCATTTAACTAGAAAGCAACAAGATATGGCACATTTGAGGAAGCTTATGGGAGAACAACCTTACAACTCAAAAATGCTAGAATGAATAGGAAAGGTCAAAATATTATTAGTCAATTAGAAGAGAAGTTTGCAACTATTGAAGGTAGTAGTTCCACTAGTGATAAAGTGAAGAACATTCCAAGTGCTTACGAAAATAGGAAAGGAAAGAAAGCAAAGACACAAGCTCCATAATTACCATCGGTAGAAGAAACTGAGATGGAAATGATTGATGAGGGTAAATCCTCTAACCCTAAGCCACTTGAGGTATCACAACCTCTAAAGACAAAAAACATATGTAAAGAGGAAAACTTGAGGATAGACCAAGGTCTCTCCTAGAAAGAAGAAGAACACAAAGGTAGATAGTGAGAAAACTGATTCATAAAAGGAGATAATAGACATGGGGAAGTCTGGTAAAACTAAAATCATTATTCCTAATAGTGCCACTAAAGTTGCACAAGTAATAAGAGCATGTGGAATGATAGGTAACATTAGTAAATTTAGGTTTTGTAGATTGTCTAATGAAGATAAGAAAATAATTGAGGATGCTATTGTATTTCACTTTCACAAGTTCTTTAGAGTGCCTAGTATACTTAAAGGTCACATTTCTGATGAGTTATATGATGCAATTAATATGACATGGGAGTCTGTAGCTGAAACTAAAAATTAAATAAGATAAAGGACATTTATTTATATTGTGACATGTTTGAAAATAAAGGAAGTAGATGAAACACTTGAAAAGTATAAAGGCATATTCAGTGCTAATCACTGGACTGCAAGACTATTATCTAGAAAGGAGAAGGATGTTGAAGAAGAAACAATGGTGATATGGAAAAGGATATTACACATAGACCAACCATAGGTAGATGACACATCAGGTACAACATAGATAGATGACACTTTTACTTTGAAATAGATGATGTGAGATATGTTAGGTAGTATTCCAAATGATGCTACTCATATTGACATAATAAAGGACTCAGTGGATGATGTTATAGTTGAAGACATTACTGATAATCTAGATTCTTCCATGGTTGGAGATGAATTTGAAGATATACCACTTCAGTCCCCACTTGATCCAAACCCTGCTGAAATCAATAATGATATATTTGATACTGAAACAAACAATATTGATGAAATAGATAAGTGTAAGAAAACATAATAGGTGACAGAGACCACTAACCAACCACACAAAAAAATAGAATAGGTCAAGGATACTGACCAAGGCGAGACAAATCAAGAAGAACAAGTTGTGCAACAACAAGACCAAGAATGTGACAAGGAGCCAAACAAGGAAACACAAATAAATAACACTAGAACATGGGAGAAAAGTGCCAAAGAAGGAGCTAGAACACAAAAGGATAACACCCCCAGTGGTTCACTAACCAACACAGACAATACCAGTGAGAAAAATAAAAGGAAGAAAAGGGAAGAAGATGAATAAAAAGACGATGAAGATGAAGAGTAAGAAGATGATCCATAATTTTCAATTTTGAAGAAATTTTTTAACAAGTTAAAGCCAAAGGAGAAAAAATACTATTTTCAAGGAAGCTGACTGAAAAGGCTGAGAAGAACAAGGAAAAATAGAAGAAGGCCAAAAAGAAAATACTAAGGAAAGAAATTGCTATAATTTCTAACTTAGTTCCTAATGTACGACTTGATGAAGAAGACTCACTTATTGATCAAATCAAAACTTTGGTTGATGAAATCACTACTCAAGATCATGACATGGAAGATGAGATGATAAAATAAGCAGTGAAGAGATTAGAGAAGGAGATGATGGAGAAGTTACAACATAATATTTCTCTTGAGAAGGTTTCATTATTTGAACTATTGGCAAGTGGCTCATTCATGAGTGTATATGGGTTGTAATTTATGGAAACACTAGAGTAATGTATGGTCACTTGGAGTGGAACACAATTTTGGTGTTAAGGTTTTGTAAAAATGACTAAGTCCTGGAAGCAGTTTACTGAGTAAAGGAGTATAGTTTTAGGAAATGAGCACTATATATGATGAACTATGTCATGAAAGCTTAGAGGAGTGTATTTTTGGATGTGGTAGACCTTTAGTTAAGGTCACTTTAGTTTTGGAGTTCAAAGATGAAAGTTACAGATGATTAAAGTCATGCGAAGATAGTGTAGCAGCGAGACAAAGAAGTTGAGCATTTTCCATGATTGAAGGAGTATAACATGGAATAAAAATGTACTAAGTTGGATTTAGATTAGGTATTACCCTAATTTTGGTAATGTCTGATCGCTGACTTTGTATTTGACTTTTGGATAAGAGTTGATCACATTTTTTAATGTATTTGGGAGCCAATTGAGTATGAGATAGAGTATATATATGGATAGGTTTTGAGAAGCAAAGTATGGATGTTGTGTGATCCAATGAATGGATGCATTATGATGTTAGAATCAAATTGAAGGTGATGGAAACTACAACTGGAACTACTTAAGCATAACATATGCTTATATAAGATCATTTTGATAAAAACATTGTAATAGAGACAAAAATCTGATTGTAAGAGCAGTGTGCTCAGTGTATACCCTTAACAGGGTTTTGTATTCCTTTAATAGGGAAATGTACTAATGTAATACTTAGATCCTAATAGGGCTAGGTCTCCTAACATGGACATAATAATTTTAGTGCATATTTGTGGGTATCATCCCCATCAGGGTTTCCTTGTGAACAAAATCATGGTCTTATGAGTTGTGTATTTTGTATTTATGTTCTTTTCATTTCAGTGATTATTTGGTTAAGCTGGAAATTTCTATGTTTATTTTTAAAGTTCTTTAATACTGATTCACCCCCCTCTCATTATTACTTAATCCTAATAATTGGTATCAGATCTTTTGACCCTTTGAGAGAAAGCCTAATAGCTTGAGGGAGATCAAGATGGATTCAGATAGGTTGGAAGATAAATTTGAATAAACACTAGAAGACCTTGATAAAGCTAAAGAAAAAAATGGTGATTTGAAATTGAAATTAAGAAGAATAGAGGGTTTCATCAAGAAACTTAAGGAACAACTTGAAATTTCTAGGAATCAAAGGAAAGATCTTATGCATAAGATAAAAGAGGATTTAGAGAGTGATTCATCAGATCAGATAAAACAATGTGAACAAGAAAAAGATGCTTTGAAGCATGATCATGAAACTACTTATTTTCAGATGGCTAAAGAGTTTTAACAAGTAAAGGATGAAAGAAATAAAATTGAAGAGACATTGAAGAGTGATAATGTTCAAATGGGAAAGATGCAGATTGAACTTGATGACTATAAGAATAAATATATGAAATTAGAGAAATACAACCAAATAATAAAAGGAGAACTTGTTGAGGCTAAGAAACATATTGAAAAACTTCAAATGAGAAGTGATAAGATTGATGAGTAGAGAGATACATAGAAACCTAAAGGAGACATGACAAGAGTTGGCTTTAACGAAGCTAAATGTTCAAAGACTTAGGAAGACAAAAATGAAGAAAGGATTGATGACGAAAGATCTATTCTAGAAGAACCTAGAGAGAAGATCAGACCTTTTAGAGGTAGATGTTTTGGATGCAACAAAATTGGTCACATGAAGAGGGATTGCAGAGGTAAAGCTCCTTACAAGACCTTTACTAGCTATTGTTTTAATTTTTATGCATATCGAAACAAGAAAGAAGAATGCAATAAACCTGACCAATCTAGATACAAGAAAGATTACATGAGAGAGGAGACAAAAGCTAATATAAAATGTTTTGAATGCAACAACCTTGGACACATAGAGAAGTATTTTAAGTTGTAGGTTAGTCATAACCGATCACCTCCTACATGCTACAAATGTAACAATCCAGGACATATAGTGAAGTTTTTTAGGTACAATGGAATTGAGAATAGAGGTGGACCTCCACCTATAGGTCTAAAGAAGAATGTTGGTGATGTTGGAAAGAGTCTTTCATATTACATGGATGAATTTAACAGTCATTTCAGGAAAGAAGGAGATATGAAAAATGATAAGTTATGGAAGGTAAAGGAACCAATTAAGGAAAAGGTTTCAAGGAGAGTCAGTAGATGCTACTTAGTCTTCACCCAATGTTAACATTTCTACATCAAACTAGATGGCCAAGCATGGCCTTAGGGGGAGATTTTGAGAGATACATCAGAAAACTATCTAGCCCCTATTCTTAAGGAATAAGCTCTTGAGAGATTATGGAGAGTATGTATGAGTATTATGTTGTACCTATCTAGGATTTCCCATCTATACATTCTATATCTTGTGATCGGTAAATTGATGATCAATAGGATAATTGTAAAGTTGAGTTAATTGAGAACTATGTCATTCTTTTCATAGAGAAGTATAAGGGTAATCAAAAGAAATTATCTAATCACTATTCAAAGAGAAGAGTTGAAGAAGAGAAGTGATTTGAGAAAGAAAGACAAAATAAACTAGGGAATTTGCAATTGATCGAAGCACGAATTCACAGATTTAGTGAACAAAGGTATTTACATTACTTGTGAGCTTTTGAATATGGATACTCCTATGATTTTTAATGTATATGAGAGGCCTAGATAAAAATTCAAGAGGCATCCTTAAAAATCAACTGAAGATGACCTTGAAGGCACATT
Source organism: Thuja plicata (assembly GCA_018584345.1). NCBI lineage: Eukaryota > Viridiplantae > Streptophyta > Pinopsida > Cupressales > Cupressaceae > Thuja > Thuja plicata. The sequence goes on from MU228104.1 coordinate 11,857,743, forward strand.
TTCTCAAATGCCCTACAAAGTTCTACACGTCGAGGACATTAGGGCATATATCCACTACAAGTATGAGTCTCTGTGAGACTTTTAGATCTATAAGGAAATGAAAGACACTATTAAAGAGGATGGAAAATGGAAGGATGAGTTCTCTCATATTGAGAATCTCAGTGTGATGAAAATAACATAACTGCATGAGTTTAACGAAGTATAATGGTTCAAGATCTTGTTGAGTAGAGTGCACGACCAATTCATTTGCATTGGTGAGCAACCTGTAAAGATTTGTAATGAGTTGATCCATGACATTAATAGTTTTTATAACTATGTAGTCATCCCTATAGCAGAGAAGAATACCAAGAAATAAGTGGAAACCCTAACCCACTCTAAATGGGATAAGCAAGTGATGATAGTGGCCGACAACTTTCAGCAAGATGTTAGACTAGTTGCAATGATATTGGGATACAATCTTCATTATAGTGGCTGACCCAATTCAGTATCTTCTAGTGGTATAATGATGGCGTGTAAGATGGTGAAGGAGAAAGTTAAGTATAACCTTTGTGAAGTTATAGCACAACAATTCATGGAGAATGTAAAGAAGATTAAGAGAGACAAATCCAAGGCATTCAGATTTGGATCATTGTTGATAGATATGTATATATACATTGTGCATAAATTCCTTGGTATGCACCCAAGAACTTGGAAAGACAATGAACCTACTAGATAAAAAGTATCAAAAAACTATAGAAGAAAAAATAGTACATGGGTAGATGGAGAAATGTTTGCGATGATCAAAATCTTGCAGAGAGAAATGAAACTAAGAGTGAGGATACCAGAAGAGATGGTAGATAAGTACAAGGATACAATATGTTTCATGATTGAAATTGATTGTTTGTTTCTTGAAGTAGTAGACCTAAGGATAAAGTGGTGTTACCTTATGGGGTATGAGGCTAGTACAAAAGTATTGACTATGCATGTTGAACATATGCTATCTTCGGTGATAGATCCATCAGAGGAAAGATGGGGTACTTATGAGGAGAAGTCCTCTAAGATTAGAGAGGAACAAATAAGAATAGCTTGGAGAAGGTAAATTGATAATGTTGTAGATGATCTAGCCGAAAAGGCTAGTATAACTAAAGAAGAGATGAAGGAAATAAGGAGAAAGATGACTGAAAGAGCATCTATAGTGACGATCTTTGTCCCTATAGCTCTTCCACCTCTAGAAACTGAGAAGACTTCTAGTCCACTCCCTAATGTGGTAGAAGTGCCTATGAAGAAATCACATACTGAGAAGGTAGCATAAATTCCTTCGAAGAGGAAAAGGTCGTCCAAAACAAATTCCCCACCTAAGAAATAGAGGACTGAAGAAGAAAAGAAGGTAGAAGTAGAAAATAAGAAAGAGGAAGATAAGAAGAAGAAAAAAGTAGAACAGAAGAAAACACAAGATAAACCTTTGAATAGACAAATCTGGAAACCTGACATGAGAATGTTGGAGAAAAGGATTGTAGACCAAGGAAGGATAAATGAAGTGAACAAATTTTATGACAGGTATGACTCAAATGATAAGATATTTATTGAAGATATTGTGATCAAGTACATGCTAGTTTTCAAGAAAAACTTGATTGAGATGTCTGGAAGTATTCCTAAGGAACTATATGATAAGCTTGAGATAAGAAAAGAAATAGAACTAAAATAAGATGAATAGACTATTGGATATTGTTGGAATTGGATACTACTAATGTTGTTGGCATTCATGTTTTGTCATTGATGTCAACATATGTTTCTATAGAGGAAGAACAGACTGGATATTAAAATTGTATGATGATTGACAGAAGTGTACAGATACTATACGGATAAATTAGATTGAGTGATGATGATGATATGTAGAAGGATGTATGATGATCTTATTTCTAAGGTCACTTGGATTAATATTGCATATTGGATGAGTTAAAAATGTTTTAGTGAAGACTGGTTTCTAGACTATGACAGTGATGTTTGATAGAGCGAGTCTCTGTGTTTTAAGTATATCTTACAAGAGATGATGTTTCTAGTTATGTGAGCTTAAGGGATGACATAAGACATGTTTTGAAATTTTTTTTATGGGTCTCAAGTTGTATTATTGTTGGTGACATTAGCTATGGCATGTATTCTGGAGGAGACCTATTTGTGGTTGACTTCAAACCTGTAGCGTCAACTGTTGATTGCAAGCGTTGATTACAGATCTTGGATTATATATGATGTAATATAATTGATGTATACTTGTTTTAGGTACCATGTGTATCTTAGAAAGGGGTTAAATAATTATTTGTATATTGGGAAAGCTTAATTGGACAACCTAATCAATTATTGTAATAGGGTATATATGAGAGATATTTTCTTTTGAAAAGATGTGTGTATGAAGAGAAGGTGATTGAAAAAGATAGAGAAGTGTGGAAGTTGTAAAGCTTGATTGTCTGTTGGATGTACAGTAGAGTTTGTGACTATAATACTTCATTAGAATTGACTCAGCAAAGATAATTTCTATCAAATAGTTCACTAGATTATATATTTACTATCTCTACATTTTCGAATTGTAAATCATTGAGGGTGGCTTTAACCTTCTTTGGGTAGTGTGCCTAGGAAGTGAGCCCACTATTACTCTTGACTCCTAAGATGGTCTATCTTTTAATAGGGACTATGTACTGTAATGCTATAATAAGCTCCTAATAGGGCTAAATCTTTTAACAGGGATACTATACTCTCAGTACATTATTTGTGGGTGCTAATTACCACCAGGGTTTTACCTTTTGTAGGGTTTCCTCGACAATAAAGGACTGTGTTATTGTGTTGGAATTTACTATGTTATCATTTGGATTGAATTTTTGGTTTATAAAGTTTAATGTTTAATAATGTGTCTCACAACTGAGTCACCCTCCCTCTCAGTTGTGTTGGTGGACTGTTATTCCTAACAATTGGTATCAGAAAGGTTAATAGCTTGAGGTGATACTGAAGATGACTTACTATAGGAAGGATATTCCAAAATTTGATCTTGAAAACTTTGATAGTTGTAAGAAAAATATGAGAACACATTTGCTATGTTTGGGAATGGAATATTGGATGATCACTAAAAGAAAGAAATGGATAAAGATTGAGGATGAACTGGATAAAGATACTGAAGATGAAAAGAAGTTATTTTCATGTAACATGGTTGCAAGAGAAGCATTGATCAATGCACTTTCTAAAGGAAAATTCATAGAGGTAAAATATTTAGATTCTACATATGAAATTTGAACAAGATTGGAAGCACCGTATGAGGGAGATAAGTTTAAAAAGCAGGCAAAGTTACAAAAATAGATGACAAAGATGAAATCATTAAAAATTAAAGATGATGAGAACATAAGAGCTTATTCATAGAGAGTTACTAAAGTGGTTACTAGCCTCATGAACTCTGGAGGTACTTACAGTGAGGAAGAAGTAATTGTGAAGATTCTCAGTGGTGCAGGAGTACCTAGGCTAAATCTAGTCCCTATGTTTTTGTTGTGGCTTGTACTAAACCTAGCCAAGTCAGTGATTTTATTTTTGAACTTAGAAGGTCTTGCATGTTTGTACCTAGTTGGATTAGACTAGGAACAATCCAACTAGATGTTTAAAGTTTTTAGTGTGTTTAGTGTAATTTAGCCTAAATTGGGAATTTGGGGTCAAGAATCCTAGAAGGCTTAACATTCCTTAGATTTGTGCCTAAGAAAGCCTTTATGATGTTTTTACATCATGTCAGAATGATTGGAGGTCATTAAAGGTCATTAAACTAAGTTTTGAGCAAAGGTGTAAAAGTTGCTAAAATGTTGCTTGACAACATTTTGCAACTTTGCAATGTTGTCCAACAACATTGTCAAGTTTGAGTCCATTCGGTGAGTGGACAAGTTAGTTAATGGTAGTGGCATAAAAACATGGAGAAGGCATATTTAGATAACATGAAGCCCATTTATCGAGGTATTGGTGATGTAATGCAAGTTTTTGAATAGCAAGAAGAACTTTGTTTTCTGTGTTAGCATACAATCGAATATGTTTATGTTTGAGCATTGTAAGATGGATTGAATAGTATGAGTTAGTGTTGGATTTGAGTTTTAGATGTATATTTTAGAAACTTTTGTTTACATTGTAAGGTTCTGTGAGTTCATTAGCATAGGATTGTAAATTGTTTTGTAAAGTGTGTTGTTACTGGTTTTGACAGGGTGGTTTTGAACAAAATGGCTCCTTGAAATTCTCCAGCGTGCATTTCATTATGGAATAGAGGAATATGGAAGGTGATCCTCTTTAAAGTGTGTATATAAAAGGAGAGAGTTAGAAATTTTTTTTAGCTAATTTTCATGGCAAGCCCTAGGCGAGACTGGAGTACCCGGCTAGGAGATTGCTAGAGATAAGTTGTGTTTGATTGTAGGGACATTGTGAGTTGTGGGAAACCAAGCATGCTTTTGGAAACCTAGGGGATATAAAGACACCTCCTAGAAAGGATAATAATATGCCAATCCATTTTGATACATTTCCAAGCATAAGTCATCTGACTGCACTTATTTAGCCCAATTAGCCCTAGTTGTCCTTAATTCTAGGAATCTAGTGTAGGGACACCCTAGGACCCTAAGACCTACAAAATCCTTTGAGTCTTGAAAAAGGGTATTAGGATCCCCACTTTTTTTTTGGTGTTGTTTTGCAAGAAGTTGGAAAAACCTGTTAGATAGGGCTACTAGAAGGAATAGGCCTAAAAGCCAAATTTGAAGGTGAATTGGGAGATCATTTGGAATAGTTATGATACCTTATCACAAGTGGGATCATATGGAGTCTACGATGTTTTTAAACATGGGAAATTTCCTTTTAGACACTTTTGGAGTTGAAAGGTTAAAAATGCACTTGGAATTGTCCAAGGAAGAGTGAAAGAGTGAAGTACAAACTAATGGTAGTTGTCCCCTTGTGAAGAACAATTTATACCAATTCATAGAGTGGTAGTGAAGTAGTCCTAGAATAATATAGTGAGGGATAGTGATATCCTAAAAAGGAAGCAAATGGTCTTTTGAAGAATAGGAATAGTGGAGGTCCTAGTAGGCTTGTCCAAGCACACTATGAGTGTATCTATTAGATTGGTATCAGAGCCAATAAGATTTAGCTTGTGGTGAATGTTTCAACTAGAAGAGTTAGTAGGAGAGTCTACAATGGTGAAAAATGTAGAGTTGGAAAATAAGGTGGATAAGAAAGAAGAAGAGAACCAAATGCTCAAAGAAATATTGGCACAATTGGAACACAAAGTGGACCAAGTAGAAGAAAAGACTGAGGAAGTAAAGGATAAGGTTGAAGAAAAAAGTAAGGGGATTGCCTTAGATGATGAGGTCCCTAAAGCTAACCCTTTCCTCATTGAAGAACCATTCTTAAAAGCACTAAAGGCTTTTAGTGGTAAAGCATTGGAAGGAGTTCATATATTTAGTGGAAATATGGAACCTGAGATAGTCCTAGATTGGATAGAAGGACTAGAGAATCACTTTGAGTGTGATGACATAACAGAAGCTCAAAAATTAAAGGTAGCTAAGGTAAGACTTAGAGGGTCTACACTCACTTGGTGGAAGTTTATCCAAGATGAGAGAGAGAAGGAAGGAAAGAATCCCATTGCCACATGGAAGGCTATGGTAACAAAAATTAGAGATACATATGTACCTGAAGACTATGAGATTCAGTTGCATAAAAGGGGACAAAGTATGTGACATAAAGAATTGGATGTGAACTCTTATACTGAAGAGTTTCAAAGGCTATGCATGAGGTCTCGAGTTGCAAAAGATGAGAAGGTGAAGGTAGCTAGATACCTTAATGGTCTCAATTGGATTATTCAAGATGAGGTGAGTCTCTTAACCCCTGATACTATTTAGAGATGCCATCAAATTGCAATTAAGGTGGAAGAGAAGTTAAGAAAGAAGCAAGACTAAAGTACTACCAAAGGTAGAGGAAAAGGAAGAGACAACAAAGGAAAAATAGGTGGATATGGTGGTAGAAGTTAGACAAAGGTTCAAGGAGAGACCAAACTTACTGAAAAACAAGAAGGGAGCTCAAGTAGAGGAGGCTTCAATAGAGGAAGAGGCTCTAAAATTAATGGAAGAGGAAGGAACAATAGTCAAGGGAGAGGTTCCTAATTTACAAACATGAAATGCTACCATTGCAACCAAATGGGACACCATACATATAGGTGTCCAGAGAAAGGCTCTACTTCTCATGGAAATGAAAAGCGGGTAAAATTTGTTCAAGAGGGGTCTAGTGGTGGGAATAAATACCCTGAGGTACCCTTAGATTCTAAAGAAGGAGAGAACTTGATGAGTAGAAGAACATTAATCAAGGAGCCAGTGAAAGAGGAACCAAGCCAGAGAAGATGACTGTTTAGAGTCAAATGAAAAATGATGGGAGAAGTATGTAGAGTCATCATTGACTCAGGGTCTATTGACAACATAGTGTCAGAGGAGGCAGTTAGCAAGTTGAAGATGAAGAGAATTCTACATAGTAACCCATACAAGGTTACTTGGTTGAACAAAGGACAACATGTCCTTGTGAATGAACAAGCATGGGTGGACTTATCCATTGAAAGATATAAAGACAAGGTGTTGTGTGATGTCCTACCCATGGATGCATGTCACCTTCTTCTTGGTAGACCATGGAAATTTGATAGATAGGCCATGCATCATGGAGCAAAGAATGCATATTATTTCAAGAAAGACAATGTGACTTTTAAGATATAGTCACTGTTAGAAGAAGGAGAAAATAAGTCCTCAAGCCCTAATCTCCTTATGGTTAGTGAAAAGGAGTTTATTGAAGCCTTAGAGGAAGAAGAAGGGGTGGGATTTTCACTAGTGTTGAAACCTAAAGAAGAAAATGTAGACAAGCCAGACAAGAAGACAAAGATACCAAAATAAGTGCAAGAGTTGCTGCAGGAGTAAAAGACATAGTAGGGGATACAATAAGGAAGACATTGACTGAGAATATGGAGAAGATAAAGAACAAAGTGGATGCAAGAAAAAGGGATGTCCACTTCAAAGTAGGGGATCTAGTAATGGTCCATGTGAACAATGCAAGATTGCAGAAATGAGTGCCTAATAAGCTATAGATGAGAATGATTGGCCCATGTACCATTCTGGAAAAATATGGCACCAATACATATAAAGTAGAACTTCCAGAGGATGTTGGTTTATCTCCTATGTTCAATGTGGTAGATTTGGTCTTATACAAAGGACCTATACCAGATCTAGATCAGAGTTTGACTGAGGTCTACACCATCCAAGAAAGAAGAGAAAATACTAGATTCAAGAGCCTACAAACAAACTAGGAAGAAGGATTACAAAGAATATCTGGTGAAGTGGCATGGACAAGATGATGCAAAGGCTACATGGTTCAGGGAGACATACTTTATGAAGTTGGGCATTGATACCAACTTGCTCAATCCAAGGGTGGATTGAATCTTTCTATTTGGGGAGGATGGTGAAGGAGCACCTAGGCTAAATCCAATCCATATGTTTTTGTTGTGGTTTTAATAAACCTAGCCAAGTCAGTGGTTTTATTTTTGAACTTATAAGGTCTGGCATGTTTGTACCTAGTTGGATTAGGCTAGGATCAATCCAACTAGATGTTTAAAGTTTTTAGTGTGTTTAGTGTAATTTAGGCTACATTGGGAATTTGGGGTCAAGAATCCTAGAAGGATTAAAATGCCTTAGATTTGTTCCTAAGAAGGCCTTTATGATGTTTTTACATGATGGCATATGATTGGAGCCCATTAAAGGTCATTAAACCAAGTTTTGAGCAAAGGTGTAAAAGTTGCTAAAATGTTGCTTGACAACATTTTGCAACTTTGCAATGTTCTCCGACAGCATTGTCAACTTTGATTCCATTCAGTGAGTGGAAAATTTAGTTAATGGTAGTGACCTAAAAACATGGAGAAGTCATATTTAGAGAACATGAAGCCCATTTTGTGAGGTATTAGTGATGTAATGCAAGTTTTTGAATAGCAAGAAGAACTCTATTTTTTGTGTTAGCATACAGTCAACTATTTTTATGTTTGGGCATTATTAGATGGATTGAATAGTATTATTTAGTGTTGGGTTTGAGTTGTAGAGGTAGATTTGAGAAAATTTTGTTTACATTGTAAGGTTCTGTGAGTTCATTAGAATAGGATTGTAAATTGTTTTGTAAAGTGTGTTGTTACTGGTTTTGACAGGGTGGTTTTGAACAAAATGGCTCCTCCATAATTATCCACTATGAATTTCATCATGGAATTGAGAAATATGGAAGGGGAGCCTTTGTAAAGTGTTTATATAGAAGGAGAGAGTTATAAAAGTTGTTTAGCTAATTTTCATGGCAAGCCCTAGGAGAGACTGGAGTACCCGGCTAGGAGATTGCTAGAGTTAAGCTGTGTTTGATTGCAGGGACATTATGAGTTGTGAGAAACCAAGCATGGTTTTGGAAACCTAGGGGATATATAGACACCTCCTATAAAGGATAAGACTATGCCAATCCATTTTTATACATTTCCAAGCATAAGTCAGCTGACTACACTTATTTAGCCCAATTAGCCCTAGTTGTCCTTAATTCTACGAATCTAGTGTACGGACACCCTAGGAACCTAAGATCTACAAAATCCTTTGAGTCTTGAAAAAGGGTATTAGGATCCCCACTTTGTTTTTGGGGTTATTTTGCAAGAAGTGGGAAAAACTTGTCGGATAGGGATACTAGAAGGAATAGGCCTAAAAGTCAAATTTGAAAGTGAATTGGGAGATCGTTTGGAACAGTTATGATACCTTATTACAAGTGGGATCATATGGAGTCTATGAAGTTGTTAAACATGGGAAATGTCCTTGCAGACACTTGTGAAGTTTAAAGGTTGAAAATGCACTTGGAATTGTCCAAGGAAGAGTGAAAGAGTGAAGTACAAACTAATGGTAGTTGTCCCCTTGTGAAGCAAAATTTATACCAACTCATAGAGTGGTAGTGAAGTAGTCCTAGACTTATATGGTGAGGGATAGTGAGATCATAAAAAGGAAGCATAGGGTCTTGTGAAGACTTGGAATAGTGGAGGTCATAGTAGGCTTGTGTGAGCACACTTGGGAATACCTATCACTCAGATCCATGACACCTGTATACAGAACTAAAGTAAAATCTATAGAAGAAATTATACCTTTGACAACAAACTGTTGGAGATTTGATTTTGAGCAGTTGATTGATTGTATGTTTGTCATTAATGACAACATATAATACATAGTAGTAATTCTGTATGTACTTATTAGAATGATGATATGAAGACTTGCGTGGATAGATACATGTTGTTGACATGTTTATTATGTTATGTTCATACACGTAGACCCAGATATGATGTTTCAGTAAAGTTATGTAATTCTATTATTGGTAGTTACAGTTCTGGAAGTGTAACTGTTTAGGGCCGATGTATATCACGTGTTTCTTGAGTTGCACCTATCTTCTATATATGTGTGTGTATATTCATGATTAGTTATGAGTTGATGATATTAATCCAAAGGTGCCAAATGTGTTTCAAGTAGATTATAAAGTTAGAGTTAAATTGGTGAGGCCGACTTAGTGAAGTGTCTCGTCTATTCGGTTTATACTTGCGTGGTTGTAATAATGCTTGCGTGCTTAGTAGAGCCGACAAGGATGTTATGAAGAGTTTTCTTATAGGTCCCATGATCTCATACATTGAGGAAGATACTTATAGCAAGTCAAAGGTGACATGCTAAGTGTGAATAATATGAAAAGAGAAGAAAGATGTACAGAGTAGATTATCAGAGTTGGTTCATTCATCAAGAGTCTATGTGAAGAAGTGAAAGATTGGAATACACTGGAACTGATCAAGAAAACAAGTCTACTCTATAGTTCATCATCAGATATAGCGCATATCTGTTATACAGAAGGTTGTAGCCTTCACCATCAAGCAGTGAGCTTTTGGACAGTGAGTCCACCACCCCTAACAGGGTTCTTTGTAAAAGACTCCTAACAGGGTCCGAGCCTTAACCAGGTCACTATACTTATTGCATTGTAAAGTACAACTCCTAACAGGGTTGAGATATCTTCTAACAGGGATTACTATAAACAAGTATAGTTCATTGTGGGTGCTAATTCCCACCGGGGTTTT
>MU228104.1:11887943-11903505 GCA_018584345.1 Thuja plicata
ATAATATAGTTTTCAATTAAATATTTAATTAAATCATAATATCCAAATATTTAAATTTAATTAATTATTTAAAATAAACTTAGGATATAATTAAATCATTAATTCAACTATAATCCATTAATTCACAAAATATGGAAAAACACTCATTAATCAAAAATCACCTGAAAACATAATCAAGCAATACACACACAAACACAAGAGAGAGGGTATTTGAATTCTATTAACCTAGACAAATTCTAATAAGGTAGTCATACTGAAACTCATCCTACGATAGGATGATTAGGCTTAGGTTAGGGTTTTGGATCTATATGTTACCTCCCCTCTTTACCATTGAGATGAATATTTATGGGCACGCTCACTCCTGCCAATTCAGGGAAGACGATGCCCTGTACCTGCAATCTTGTCACCAAAGAACACACATGTACATGCATAATATAATATCGCAATCAATGATAGGGATCGGTCGAACGTGTGGATCTTGCCGAAGCAAGTAACTACATCTCTGTCCTCTACCACAACAACACATCAACAAGTAAATTCACATATAAGATAACCATACACATGCGAGTATGGGGTAAGTATATCATAAACTGAAATTGACAAATAAAATTCAACATGATAACATCATCACATCTATCTATGTATAAGGTAAAATCATGACATCATAAAATGAGTATCATCATCAAATGAAACAATATCAACTCACATGAAATATGGCCTAAGAGAATTCGGCCAAACAACTGAAACCAATGCCTAAAAGTACGACATCCTAAACTAAAAAGAAAAACACGAGTGGGTATTACATGGGTTGCAATTCGTATGATTTTTGGTGATGTCAGTTGTGACATGTATTTTGGAGGAGACCTATTTGTGGCTGACTTCAGAGCTATAACATGGATTGTGGATTGTGAGCATGGATTACGGATCTTGGATTATATCTAATGTATTGTAATTGATGTATACTTGTTTTAGGTATTGTGTGTATCTTAGCAAGGGGTTAAATAATTATTTGTATATTGGGAGAGCTTAATTGGCCGACCTAATCAATTATTGTAATAGGGTATATATGAGAGATCTTTTCTTTTGAAAATATGTGTGTATGAAGAGAAAATGATTGAAAAAGATAGAGAAGTGTGGAAGTTGTAAAGCTTGATTGTCTGCTGGATGTAGGGCAGAGTTTGTGATTATAATACTTCATTGGAACAAACTCAACAATGACAATTGCTATGAGACAGTTTACTAGATTCTATATTTCCTATATACACTTGTTCAGATTGTAAATCCTTGAGGGTGGCTTTAGCCTTCTTTGGGTAGTGTGGCTGGGAAGTGAGCCCAATGTTACTCTTGAATCCTAATAGGGTTTGTCTTTTAACAGGGACTATGTAGTGTAATGCTATAATAAGCTCCTAACAGGGCTAAATATTTTAACAGGGATACTATACTCTCAGTACATTATTTATGGGTGCTAATTCCCATCGGGGTTTTACCTTTAACAAGGTTTCCTAAAAAAAAAGGATTGTGTTATTGTGTTGGTATTTACTTTGTTATCATTTGGATTGAAGTTTTGGTTTATAAAGTTTAATGTTTAATAATCTATCTTACAACTATTTCACCCCCACTCAGTTGTGTTGGTGGAGTGTTCTAATTAATTAAAAATAGGTTTTACAAGGACCCAAAACCTTTGCAAAGTATTAAAGTTCAATAGGTTTTACAAGGACCTAAAACCTAAAAAGAGTTTAAAACAGATATTCAACAAAGAGAAGATACAACTATGCGAAGGCACCCAAAAAGGAAAGGAAACATAAAACAAATAACTGAGCCAAAATTGTCCCATAGAAACATCATTAAAAATAGGGACGGCAAAAAACCCCTAAGGGACAGAAAAAAGGAAAGCTACATTCCCTACACAAGTTCCTCCGCTTCGATGACCATAACCTGCATGTTGCTGACCATTTCTTTTAGCTCCACAGTGTCTTTGTCCTCCTTGTGGATGTTCTTCTTTGTACTAGCTCTGGTGCACAAGCCCAGGCCAGTAGCCTCCTTTATCTCTTTGCAATCCTTTTCCTTGTTATCCTTTTCTAGACTTTCCATCAATATCTGTGTGTGGCCACAGTAAGCTCTAAGACTCATCAAGCATTGCTCCCCTATTTTTTGACTGTAGCCTCCAATTTTGTGATCTACATAACAGTGTCATCTTTCTCAGTCCTATCTTGGATGTCTTTGATTTATTTCTCCATTATCCCCACTTTATTAGCAAACTCCACCTGGCGTTCTAAATTCCCACAACTTCTTTCATTTCATCTAGATAAACAGCTGCCAATTTTTTTGCAATTCCCATACTTTTGAGAATATTAATCTCTACCTTCATAATATGTACTTGTTTTTTCAAATTATCATTATAATCAATCAAATTGCTTACTAGGATAGTGAAACCCACAATGCAATCTTTGTTATCCACAGGTACATGATGCTCCCCTGTGTCCACATTGTCATGGTAATCACAGTCCTTTTTCCCAGAATCTTCATCTATCTTGGTGTCCTTATCATCCTTCATATTTCCTTCCCCCTGCTTATTTTCTTTAGTTTTTTCCTTAAGGATTTTGTCTTCAATATTCTCACCTTTTCTCTCCTCCCTATTATCCCCTCTGTCCTCTTCCTCCCGATTCTCCTCTATATTTTCCTTCACTTCTTCCTCATCTGAGGTCAAATCAATTCTCCTCTTATTAGAACTCTTACGGGTAATTTTATCTTTCTCCTAGCCATCCCCATGTTTTCTTTTCTTTATATCCTCCTTTTTCACCTCCTCAGTTTCACTCTTTGTTTTTAACTCAACAATCTAAGTCTTCTTCTTTGTCATCTTTTTACCCTTTTTATTTCTGCTTCCCTCTACAATATGCTCATCACTATCCTTCTCTATTTCTAAACCTTCAAAATAGGGCTTCTTTTGGTTTTTCCTTGCTGAAGCACCCTTTCCATTAGATTTAGGGGTTTTAAACCTTTTGGACTCCTCTTCACTATCGGTTTCTTCCCCATACATACTTTTATCTTCATCCGCTTCTATCTCTTCTTCATCCTTCAAAACCTTCTTCCCGACAGGCCTTTCCACTTTCTTAGTTTTCAACATCTCATATATGAGCATCATAAGCCCTTGATGGGATGCATGACCCCCCTTCGGATCTTTTTGTAAACTAGTAATGGTAGCATCTAATGAGCTAAGTAGATAGTAAGGTAAACTGACTTTAACCTTGTGCCTAAAATAATTTAATAACATGAAATGGTGTCCATACGCCCTCGTGAACCTACCATCAAGAGTAACATAACTGATGATCACAAAAAGGACATACCTCCAAGGTCTGGAAATATGCTTCGGATTGTGGTAGGAAGCATCAATCTTGACCTGTCTCGCCTTTTCCTTCTCATTATTTGGGAAAGTCTCTTAGGCTTTATCTGAGATAAGTCTATCTCAACAAGAATTAATACCATCTATTTCCATGCCTGTAGCTTTAGAAATGACCTCCTCCGTAACCTCCATATACTAATCACCAACCAAGACTTTGCCCTCTTTCCAGGTTTTTGTGAATACCCTGGTGATAGAAGGATTCCGGCCATGGAGCCGTTCCAGAAAAATAGCCAGCCCACCCTCTTTCACAATCTTCCATACTCTATTCTATTTTTCTAGTTGTTGTAGTTAATAGGCTCAACCCTTTTCTTATTTCTGCCCATTTTCTTCCTCTGGTTGCAGTAAATTTTTTTGTTGTGATTATTGGTAATGGTAGAATGAATTTTACTCAAAACCAAAAAGACCCAGAAAGTGTGCCAAATCCAGCTCGCAATCATAATAGGGTACTTACACCTTCAAAGGAAATAAAGACACATCACCTCCATATTAATGATTTTAAAAACACTTACCATTTACAATTATTTTGCTAACGACTCCTCAATCGATCACTTTCAAGCAATAATTGCACTTGAATAGGCACGTCATTTCCATCATTCCACTGTGCCACCTCATCACTCTTACAAGCTGTATTATCCACCCAGTCAGCAACTCCATTTGTCTCCCGATAAATATGTGTGATAACACATTTCTCAAAAGAGAAAATAATGTCTTTGGCTTTTTGAATGATATTGTAAATTGTCCATGAAGCGGGGGTCTCATTATTTAAAAACTTGACTATGTTGAGAGAATCCCCCTCTAACAAAAATTTAGTGCTACCTTTCTCTTTTGCTAAAATAAGACCCTGAAGGGCTGCACAAGCTTCTACAAGATGATTCATTTGAATGCCAATGGGAATAGCTTTAATACCTGTACAGAACCCATTTTCATCTCTGATGACAATGCCACACCCTGCCACCCCCAAGTTTCCCTTAGAGGCACCATCAAAATTTATTTTCTATAGCCTTTAGGGGGGCAATCCCATCTATCATCCTCCCTTTTTTCTTTTTTGTCCTTTTTTTAGTATTGCCTTTAATTTTCCAATTTTTGAACACAGTTATATCATTCTCCTGAAGAGGCTCCAACACTCTATCCTGTATCATGAGATTTTCTTTTATGTCTCTCTTAATCTTAAAGAAAACATCCTTCTCACTTGTCATTTTGTCCCTGAGCACTCTATCATTTCTTTCTCTCCAGACCCCCCAACAAACATGGGGTAGGACAAAATTCCAAATCTTAACAACAGTGTCATTCCTTGAAGAATAGATCTAAGATTTAAAAAGACTCTCCAAATTAGCAGGAAAAACCCACTCAATATTAAGGATCTGGAAAAAGATGAGTAAAAGCTATTGAGAACATGCTACCAATGATATCATTTGATGAGCATGAGAGGATACTTAATGCACTAAAATCCATGTTGAGAGTTAAGTCCAGACAGATAAAGATAATGGGGAGGAAATATGATGAGGTTATTGAGGACACACATAAGGCCATTGACAAAATCCTAATGGAAACTAAACCTAAGAATTTTTCACCTCCTAAACCTAAGGCTACTAAGCCTAAAACTATCCTAAGGGGAGAGTTATCCAAGACTATAGTACTCAACATTGATTCACCTAAGGATGGGGAAGATAATAGCTAGTTTGTCAGTACAGTAAAGCAACCTGATATCTTTGTTGCTGGTGTTCCTGTGAATTTGGACACCTCGCTGGATACTAATGATCCTTTCGAAGGGAATACTGATACTATACCTGATGTTGATAGAAATGGTGAAAAAAGATCCAGAGAAACCTACTGAGGGAGAGCCCTCTAAAATTGGATAGAAACCAGGCATTGCTGAGGCTGAGAAGGAACTTGAGAATAAGGCTAAAGTAAAACAAGAAACAATGACACCTGTTTCTTCAACCTTATTGTTGGAAAGTCGAGACAGAACATTGAATACTGATATGGAGAGTATGGATGAATATGAGTTAATTAAGCTATCCTCCAATGAATTTGCTAAGGCAAAAGAGAGATCAGAGTAGAAAAATGAGAAAACGTCAAGGGTATTGAAAAGGGCAGTTGATACTATCAACAAAATCCTACCTATACCTTTTGCTTTCCAAGGAAAGGAAACTATAGAGAACTTAAACAAGGGATTAAATGAATTTGATAGTCACTATGAGTCTTTGGAGAAGATCACTAAGGTCAAAGCTGAGAAATATTATTCGGTGAAGAAGATAGAGGAAGTATGCAAGTTTATTGCATGAGACTTGGGCATACTGGGCAATACTATTTCTAAAGTGAAGGCTTGTGTGGTACATGGAAGGAAGTTATATAGTTATTGTATAAATCCTATTAGACACCTTCAGAACATTGAGGACATTATTGCACATGACAAGAAGATACTAGACAAGATGGTACACAATTGTGAAACCTCCTCACACACTGTTTTAGAGATAGACAAGGAAGTTTCTAGACTGCTGCACAAGATAAGTGTGTTGGAAACAAAGAAAGGGAGAGTTATGGGAAGATTTGGTGTGCTGAAGAGTTTGATCACTCCTAAGCTATCAATTCTTGAGATACACCTTTCTGACATGGGGAGGACAACAAAGGCCCTCATAGAAAACATCCATACTGAGTTGAAGGGAGAAGAGACATCATCATTTATGCTAAATCAACTAATCCATGTGGGTTAGATTTGGGTAAAGACTTGGACTGAAGAGGCGAAGATCTTGGAAATATCTTTCCAAGATATACTTCACAAGGTCTAAAATTGTTGGTGAGTAGCTATATAATTTTTCTATATATAATAAATTTTTGTATACCTTTGCCATTGATGTCAAAGGTGGAGTAATAGATATGAAAAATTTATAGAGGAAAGATAGGAAAGATAGTTTGGGAGTAGTAGACGAGATATAGAAGAAATAATATGAAGTAGAGTATTTAGTCATTATTTTGGTATTGAGCACTTAGTCATTTTTCATTAAGTGTTTCCATCAATGCCAAAGGGAGAGATTGTTGGCAAGTGGCTCATTTAGGAGTGTATAGGGATTTTAATTTATGGAAACAATATAGTTATGTATGGTCTCTTGGAGTGGAACACAATTTTGATGCTAAGATTTTGTAAAAATGACTAAGTCATGGAAGCAATTTACTAGGTACATGAGTATAATTTTAGATAGTGAGGATTGTATATGATGAACTATGCCATGCTAGCTTAGAGGAGTGTATTTTGGATGTGGTAGACCTTTAGTTAAGGTTTCTTGAGTTTTGGAGTTCAAAGATGAAAGTTACAGATGATTGAAGTCATGTGAAGACAGTGTAGCAGCGAGATAGAGCAGTTGAATAGTCGCAATGATTGAAGGAGTATAACATGGAATCCAAATGCACTAAGTTAGATTTGGATTGGGTCTTACCCTAATTTTGGTAATATATGATCATTGACTTTGTATTTGAATTTTGGATAAGAGTTGATCAAATTTATTGATGTAATTGGGAGCCGACTGAGTATGAGATAGAGTATATAGATGGAGAGGTTTTGAGAAGAAAAGTATGGATGTTGTGTGACTGGATGAATGGATGCTTTGTGATGTTAGAATCAGATAGACGATGACATGAGATACAATTAGAACTACTTAAGCATAGAATATACTTGTATAAGTTCATTTTGATAAAATTATTGTAACATAGATAGCTTTATAATTGTAAGAGTAGTGTGCTCAATGTATACCACTAACAGGGTTTTGTATTCCTTTAACATGGAAATGTACTAATGTAATACTCAGATCCTAATAGGGCTAGGTCTCCTAACATGGACACAATATTTTTAGTCCATATTTGTTGGTATCATCCCCACCAGGGTTTTCTCTTGGCTAGGGTTTCCTCGTGAAAAAAATCATGGTGTTATGAGTTGTGTATTTTGTATTTATGTTATTTTCATATCAGTGATTATTTGGTTAAGCTAGAAATTTATAAGTTTATTTTTGAATTTTTGTAATACAAATTTACCCCCCTCTCAATATTACTTAATCCTAACATGAACTGGTCAAGGAGCTCAAGGAATGATTACTTGAAGTTGGAAAAATATTCAACAAAATATCTATTCTGACCAAATTCACTGCAGAGATCAAGACAAAGAACGAAGATCTGGAGGTAGATTTGGATACACATGTCAATCAATTGGACCCTCTAAATAGTTATATGATGGATCATACTGCAAAACTGCAAGACTTGATAGTTAAGGATAGGGAACTCAAGGCAAAAGAGGACATGATAAGGACAACATTGTTGGAATTGTAAGGATTCCTAACTCCACACATGGAAATCACACTAGCCTATCTTAAGAAAGAAAAAGAATTGATAGGTACTCCAGACATGAGCATCATTGATAGCATGGAGGAGCTAGCTTTAGGTCTACATGGTTATCACATTCCTTGACAACATTAAAGTGTTACTCCAATTACACATTGAAGTTGACATTAGTTATGAAGTAGAAATAATGGACAGACAGTAACCGAGTCAAAATAGGATAGTTGGTATATTCACTGAAGTACAGAGTTAATTGAGAGCACTCATCATGCCCAGATTTAACTGAGTATAGTGATACCCAAGCTGAAAGACTATTCCAAGCAGTAGAGAACACCGAGCTACACAACATAACCGAACAACAATATAACCAAGATACATAGTCTACACCGAGCACCGAGAGACAACATT
The DNA here is from genome assembly GCA_018584345.1 of Thuja plicata. Lineage (NCBI taxonomy): Eukaryota > Viridiplantae > Streptophyta > Pinopsida > Cupressales > Cupressaceae > Thuja > Thuja plicata. The sequence goes on from MU228104.1 coordinate 11,896,078, forward strand.
AATTGAGTGGAATAGAGGCCACACAAAAGTTTGTTATGGCACATTATTCTATGTAAAATTTATTTAGCTGACCTAGATAACAATTTACACGATCGACGAGGATGTTAATTATAGATATACAACATTAATTATTTATGTCTCCTACGTGTAGATGATCAATGTAAATTATGTACACCTTTGATCTTAGGGTAGGTATGTAATTGTTAAGCCCTAATTACGTCATATTGTTTGATATATAAATGTATAGATGTCATTTTTTAATGTATGTGGATGAAGAAATGATCAAGTAGCTTCCATACTACAGACATAAAATATTAGACAAGGGATTTTAAGGACAAGGAACTACATTGCAGAAATTAGTTTTCAAAACTAAGGCAAGACTACCGAGTAGAATAGAGTACAAGGTATTATCATTCACATTGAGGTGATATGTTTTGTATGCACTTAATGGATCTATATCAGAAATATTAAGATTGTATATTTTTTAGATCAAAACTTCTATTACTCTCTAACAATTGTAATAGACCCCATAATCTCTTAACAGGGTAGACTTAACCGTCTTATTGTAAATCTCCTAACCAAGTGTACACATATATTGTGTTGCTAAATCCTCACATGAGGTAGATCTAATCGATCTCATTGTTACTCCTAATAGGGTAAGATCATTATAAGTGATCACTCTTTGTAAGCTTTAACAGGCTTCTTTATTGCTACAATAGTGAGGTTTTGTGGGTCTCATCCCCACCGTAGTTTTTACATTCTAATAGGGGTTTTATGCAATACCAACATACTAGTGTCATGAGTAGTTAATTTCATGTATGTCTATTGTTTATTTTACATGCATTTATATTTCAGAAATGATACTATATGTTTGATATAAGCAATCTACTTAGTCGGTTAATACAGAACAGTGGTTACAAAGAATTGATTAAAACTTTTTAAGGGTACTGATTCACCCCTCCCCTCTCAGTACACACCCTTTCCACTATCCCAAAAATTGGTATCAGAGATATTTCTCTTATTTTTAAGGTTTAATCACTGAAGATAAAATATCTTACAATGGAAATGTATACACTTGACAAAACTATTGAAAATCAAAAGGTACAACTGTAGATCTATGTCGAACAATACAAGGAAGTGAAAGAGAAACTCAGGGAGATGTTGATTAAGAGAAAGGACATGGAACTTCAGTGTCGTGAGATTGATTATCATGAGGAAGAGATTCATGACAAATTTGATACATCTGGATCTAAATCTAGTAGTATATCTGATGCATCTGATGGAATCATATCAAAACTATCTAAGAGGAATCAACAACTTACTAAACAAGTGAAAGCACTGTAGATCTATCAAGATACACAAATGGTTAGAATGGTTGGAGTCTTGAACAATGAAAAGAAATCTGAATAAGATAGGAAAATGGCTATTGATGACACAAGACAGATGACTAAAAAACAAGAAGAGAAAGAAACTAAGATATCAAGACTTACTGAATATTACTTTGGGATCACCAATCAAGTGGTTGCTATGAATCATGAGGCAAACCAAGTGAATACCAAAATTTTAAAAAGAATAGATGATATTGGTGTATTGAAAGAAGATAATGAAAAAATGAGAAATGAAGTGAAGATTTTACAACAACATAATGAAGTGATTAAGAGATTTGAAGAAAGCACTAAGAGAATGGATGAATTTCTGAACCATCAAAGAAGACTGAACAACAATACCAGATTAGGGTATACCGAGCAAGGAGAATCATCAAATCAAGCTGAAAAAAGGAATATATACTCAAATCCGAAGCCTAAGACCCTTTTTCCATTACTATGGAAAACATGGCCACACATCAAATGTTTGCAGGAGCAAAGAAAAATGTATTCCTAGAAACCTTCCTAAATTTAATGGAATTTGTTATAACTGTAATAAGCATGGACATCAAGCACATGAGTGTAGATCCAAGTTGAAAAAAACACAAAAGAAAGCATACATGGATAAATACTCTAAAAACTGCAACATGCATGATCATAGATCACATGCATGCAGAAGGAACACAAATAAAATCTGGAAGCCTAAAGCACAAGAAAAGGTAAATCAACCGAGAAGACAAGGCGATGCTTATGCATGGGATTATAACACTTGGAGTAGTTGTACAACATGTGGAAAATATGGGCATATAGAAGCAAATTGTATGAGACAATGGTGAACCAAGTCTAGGAATTGGTCAAACTCTGGTATGGCATGCTCTCACTGTCACAAAGTCGGTCACTTAAGTAGAGATTGTGCAGAACAAATAAATAATTATGGAAATAGAAATATAATTGATGAAATTGTAAGGATCAGAAATAAAATGCAGAGAAGAGCATCAAATGATAACGTAGGACCAAGAACAATAGTCGGTGACACCTCATCTAATGGTTTAGGTGGCTCCACCATCTCTAACTAAGCAATATAAGAAGTCAAGGAACTATCTTTTGCAAAGATAAATATTACAGTAGTTCCTATATTGATTGCACATATGCCAAATTAGCATGAATTTGGATGCACTATGGTATTTTACTTTTGATTACTTTGATCTTGTTGAGTTGGTAAATATGTATCAAGTTTGAACTGTCAGTCGGTGAAAATATGAAGAGACAACCGAGTTGCTATGGTAATTGAGTATATGGTATGCTCATCGAGTTGAAGCATTGTTAGTGTTAATCAAGAATTATGTTTGTTCACCGAGTAGTTGGTGAGAAGCATTTATTGAACTACCCTAAGTCATTTTCTATAAATTTGGTCGACGTGAACTCATTTGTTCACACCGCGATCACAGAAGCAGAACAAAGAAAAGAGAGAAAAGTTGTAGTAAGCATTTTTGAAGCATTCTACAGAGATTTAAGAGAGTTCTGAGCACAAAGAGGTTATTCAGTATGCATTCTGTTATTCCTAAGCTATTCAGACACCATTCATGCAAGACCTAAAATAGAAATTATGGTGTCCATATCTTGAACCATGAAAGCCAAGATAGAGAAGGATAAAAAGATAATTTTGGTGAAGAAATCCACTTGCACAAAGATGAACTATAAGATCTATCCATAGGTTGCAGCACAACCAGACAACAAAGGCACATTTTCATCTATCCCACCTAGGGTTTTACTAGTAAAAGATGTGTGTGCCTACATTCACTACAAAATAGGTGAAATCAGAGACTTTGAACTTATTTACACTTATCAATCACTATGCACAAATGGAAAATTGAAGGACAATCACAAACATTTGGAGGTTAAAGGGTTAACCTATGCCCTATATTTCCTGAAGGTATTCAAGATTTAGTGGATTTTCATTGTTCTGAGCCATGTACATGATAGAAAGATATGGTTGGATGAGCCCAAGAAAATAACCAAGGATGTTATTCATGCTATGATAGGTTATCCCATATGTGATAAATCAGAGGCATTCAGGCATCCACCGAGAACAGAAATAGAGAAGTTAACAGGAGCCGAATGGGATGGTAGGTGTCTCAAGATTAATTACATCAGTGATCTTGAAATGAGGTTCGGTGCTTATGTCATTGGTTACAAAATATTCCAATCTAGCAGAATGAACAATGTTGCTTGTAGAGCTATAGACATAGCCTACAAAATTGTCAAGAAAGGAGCACAATTTGACCTTGCCGAGCTGTTGAAGCGGCGATTTGGAGAAAACATGAAGACTATCAGAACTGCATGGTCAAATACATGTAAGTTTGGGTCGCTACTACTATGCATATTTTTCTACCTAAAAAATTTGTTTCCATCCATCGGTATAGTTAAATGGAAGTCCAACCGACTAGTTACAACGCAAATCAATGATATGATTACAAGCCTAGGAACAAATTTTGAACCAGTCATGAATGAATATTTTGCCAAGTTTAAGGCTAGGATGGAAAAGAGGACCAAAATTATACTACAAATGGTAGATAAGTACAAAGATGATATATGTTTTGTAGTTGATACTAATACAACTCTGATCAAGGAAGTACAACCGAGGACAACATGGATACCTCCATTAGAATATGAATTAGACATTGATACTGCATCCAAGGTTGTTGAAAATTTTGTTGAATGAGCCTATTGACAAATCTGCCATGAGATTTGGCACATTTGATGAAGCCAAGACCCAGATATCTATATGTCTACAAGTACAAAAATTGGGCAAGAAAAATACAAAGATTGTGAAAGCATTGAAGAGGAAATTTGTTATAAAAGATGAAGAGTTAGATAAAATAGTAGATGATACCGAGGAGAAGACCTCATTTGATAAAGATGATGAACTAGAACATGATACTGATGCCACCGAATCAAATAAAGAACAAGTTAAGGCACCTAAGGCCAAAAGGGAAAAAAGTATAAAGACTGAGTCTCCATCACAGACTGGATCACAATCGGTGACTATAGATTCTGAACCTTTAAAGAAAGGTATTGAAAAGATCACAAGACCCTCACCAAAGTTTACATACCAGATAAGAAAATAGAAGGGTGCTACCAAGATTCCTACATCAAGGCAAAGGAAAATATATGTAAGGAACAAAGATGACAAGGATGATTTTGATGAAAATCCAGATCAATTCAAGGTTGTACATAATAAGGTACCTCAAACTATTGATGAGATTGTAGAGGAAATCATCACAACTGAATGATTAGGACATCCAAAGATACATGCCTATTCATATCTGACTTCCGAGAATAAGGACAAGCTCAAAGAAGCAATGAAATGTATGATTATCAACTTTAAACTAGTTCTAGTTGAATTTTCTTCTTATCTTCCATTCGAGTTATATGATAAGATATCATCAAGATGGACTTATGCACTTCACACTGAGAAACATATGAGAGAGGAAAATCTCAGTCTAATCAAAGAAGACTACATAGTATAACAGATAAATGATATCATGCAACAATATGCCAAGAAATTTCCTAAGAAGGAATGAGCACTGAACATCTTGCAAGGAAATATGAAAGAAGTATATATAAAGAGCACACAAATATGGAATAAACTATTGAATCCACCAACAGAAATCTAAGATACTTAGGAAGACATGAACATTGCATCCACAGTCGATACCGAGAGAGATTGACTCACCAAAAAACCCATAGATGTTGATGATGCAGATGTTAACAATATATTGGATGAAATTCCTCAATTAGTGACTAACATGAGTCACCTAGAGATCACCATCAATGACATAACTGAAGATGATCTAGACGATAAAGCTAAGGAAGATGAGATAGTCAGAGCAACTGAGAATTTAGATGAGAAAGAAACATCAGAGGTCAGCCAAGTAGATATACCAGGCCAACTACCTATTTTAGTACATGCTATTGAAGTAGAGAATGAAGCACATAAGAAAAATACACCTGAGAAGGTTACAAATACAAATGAAGACAAGGGTGATCAACAAGGTACACAGACCAAGCACAGTGGTGGAACAACCTAAGGTGATGCACAAAAAGATACCACTGATGCAGAAGAAACAAAAGGTGAAGGTAATACAGATAACATAGTTAATACAGTAGATACTTCTACTACATATACAAAGTTAGTTACCTAAGCACCTCACCAAGTCATCACACCGAGTCAGGAGCAAGCCAAGTCAGAACCCGAGAAAAAGGATCAATTGGCATCAAATTTATCTCCTTCATCTAGTGTCCAAGGGAAGAAAAAGAAGAAGAAGAAAGGAAACAAGAATGTCATTACATTGGATGAAATCATAGATATTCCAGCATGGGATCCAAGGACACTTGATCCTGAAACATTGACAAAATATGGTGAATTATGCACTAGGAAAGCAACACAGGATACGTTAAGACAAGAACACAAGAATGTACAAGTATTAGAAGTTTATGAGGAGATTCTTTAGCAAGTTGCCCTAGATTTAGATATCAATGATATGAACCCCATCATTGATCAACTTGCACTGCTTACCAAGACTATTAAAAACCTGATCTTGATAATAAGAAAAAATTGGAAGAAAGAGCAGAGAAGAAGATTCAATACAAGGTCATAGAGAAGATCAGCTAGGCAGCGACAGTCAATAAGGTAACTTTGTCTGAATTTGTGAATGGAATAGAAGCTATCATATCTGAAGCCATCACACTTCTACAAAAGTTATGCACTCTAGATCACTTCACTACCAAGATTAGTGAAAAGATATAGAAAATAGATCACGATCTTAAGCATAGTGTAAATAGTTTATTAACCAAGAAACATGCATTGCAGATGCATTACAACAAAGTTCTCCAAAAAAAGTGGTTGAGACTAGACTTGAAAAAATAAGAAGAGACAATCAAAGAAAAAGTAATCGAGCTCCATGCAACATTACTATCGCATTTAGTAATGATGCATAAACACGTGACATTGGTAAAGAATTTAATTGCCACCCCAGATTTATTAATGTTAGATAAAATATATGATATGCATGCTCAGATCAATTTAGAATATCTTACCCTCGAGCATTTAAAGGAGGAATGGGAGAAGCTACTAGAAACTATTAAGAACACCCATTCTACCATTTTTGACAAATTGTAAGTTATACTCCTTTTGTCATTATTTTCAAAAAAAGGGGAAATATATGTATAGTAAAGGGAGATATAGTCAGGATGCATTCATATACATATACCAAGTATATACAAAGGGAGAGAGTATGTACAAAGGGGGAGTCATCATGTATGTTATGTATAGTACTATAAATATAGTAATAAGCTTTTGATACTAATGCAAGAGGGGGATAATATTACTCTTTACACATTGAAGTTGTCATTAGTTATCAAGCAAACATAATGGACAGATGGTAAAAGAATCAAAACAAGACAGTTGGTATATTCATCGAAGTACAGAGTTAACCAAGAGAACTGATCACACTGAGAGTTAACTGAGTATGGTGATACCCGAGTTGAAAGACTTTTTTGAGAAGTAGACAACACCGAGCTAAACAACATAATAAAGCAACAGGATGACTGATATACATAGTCTACACTGAGCACCAAGAGACAACATTAACCGAGTGGAATAGAGGCCACATAAAATTTTGTTATGGCACATTATTCTATGTAACAACTTTTTAGCCGATCTAGATAACGGTTTACACAATCGAGGAGGACATTAATTCAGATATAAAACATGTAATGCCCCACCAGGGAACCTAGGATAACTTAACCTAAACATGACACTAAGTTCATAGAATAATTTTTTTTTAATGTTTACAAACAATAATGATAACTATTGGAAATATTCAGGATTAACCAAGTTACTGAGAGGGGAGGGGTGAATCAGTAACTTTTCAAACTTTAAAACATTTCTGTACTTATTTACCATTCATTCATCTAATCTACTGCAAGCATGAAAAATGTAATCATACATAAGACATAACACAAAGATTTGGTAACCCAGAAACCTTCCAAATAGAAAGTA
>MU228104.1:11909738-11923183 GCA_018584345.1 Thuja plicata
TTAAAACATTTCTATACTTATTTACCATTCATTCATCTAATCTACTGCAAGCATGAAAAATGTAATCATACATAAGACATAACACAAAGATTTGGTAACCCAGAAACCTTCCAAATAGAAAGTAAAAATGGAAGCAACACAATGAAGTACATGACATACATGAAATACAACTCATACATGATTAACATTCCTAGAGGGTTCCTTGACATAGAATTACTTAAACAAACTAATCTATGATTACAATAATAAAGAACTGACATAAAGGTTACATAATCTAAATCCAACATTATACATCTCATAATAAAGATTACATATATAACTGATACCATAAGGTATACCACCTAATCAAAATCCACTACACAAATCGTAGGGTATGTAATAATACATAATAATCCATATAATGCATCATCCAAAGGATGATAACCAACATATACATATGGTACAAAATACATCTCAAGTAACTGAACAAGTCTCCAAAAGACTAGGAAGTTGAAACTGCAACAAGGAACATCCAAGCATGAAGAAGAATCCGTCAGAATCTCAATGGTAATAAGGATCAGTACCACCTGAACACGTAGAACCCAAAGGTCCACTCCCACCATGGTGAGGAGATAGTAACAGGCCCATCAAATGGGGTATACAACAAGAATGCAAACACCCAGGTATACGTGACCTCATACTTCAATGCAAAGAAAGATCCTAGAAGCACTCTAATCCAAAACAAGGAATACTAAACAACACCAAAGATAACTGACACACGTAGGATAAACTAAGCCGTATATAGGGAAGTGTCATCACATAAGTCCAACCTTGAAGGTAACCCTAGTATTACCTCTTGACCCTGGCCTCCAAGTGACACTATGTGGCTTCGTGATCCTTTTATGAAGACAAGGATCCCAGCTCCCATCCTATCATGCGACAACACTCAAGGCATGGGTAGAGACTCAGACGTCTTATTAGTTCATTTTAAACCCCTTTAATGTATCATATTTTCACTTATTTAAGTAACTGACCAATGGGTTTACCTAGTAACCGCTTAGAGTCCTGGACCCCCATTGCAAGCCACTTCTCCACTGTACACTTAGTTAACCTACCTAGGCTCAAGATCAACACATGAAGATATACATAATCACAAATCGCATCCTGCTCATTCAGAAGAACATAGGTTCTCAAATAACCACAAACACATCCACAGTATACTCATAAGACCATAAAGCACATCATAACAGAATTAGGTTGGGTTTAGGAAATCAGGACTATGACATCATCATATAAACACAAACGACATTGCAAAAAAAACCATGCAGAAAGTACATTCCCAAAACCTCTGGATTTAAGTCCTAGGGTCATCTAACCCAACAGATACTCAAAATCATGACTACATAAAAGAATACATGAATTTATTTAATCACGCACTCCATACACATCATGGAATAACAACTTCATACTCAGAAAGCATTAAATTAAATAAGGTGTTAATGTAAGCATAAATCTATATCGTCTGATATCATCTCTAATTTAGTTAACACCATATGAATTAATTGTTACTAGTGATCCATTAATAGAAATGATACAATAAAGATGCTTTTATTTACCTGTATCATTAATCGCCTCATTAAATAATTTCATAATCTCAATCCTACCTAAGCCCTTCACTCTCATAAAACTTAAAGTTTAATTTTAAGCCTAATTTACAAAACCACCATAAACTAATTTAAATATTAATATTAAACTAATTTAAATAATAATTTAATAAACTAATTTAGATATTAATATCTAACCTAAATTAAATATTAAAACTAAACTAATTTAAAAAAATATATAAATAAATTATTTTACATATTAATAATAATTTAATCTAAATCTAAACTAAACTTAAACGAATTAACTTTCAACTTAAATAAACAAATTTAAAACTAAATTTGTTTTAAACTGTTTATTAACAAACCACATGAAAAACAAATTATTAATAAAAAATAAAACAAACCCCAGGGGGGTCTCTGCGGCCCCCACCCCCATAACATATACCACTGGCCCCCCTTAATAAAGGGAAGGCACGGCCAGTCCCCGGCTGGCGCCAGCTGCCATGCCGGCAGCTTCGGCTGCCGTGTCGACAGTCTCGGCTACCGCGCCGACGGACTGTCAGTGCTGGGGGTGAGGTGGCCCCCGCCACCCGCCTCCCACTCATTTTTTTTTTAAATTATTTTTTTTTAAATATTTTTTTTTAAATCCATTTTATATAATATAAACCATGTTTATATTATTTAATATATATATTTTAATTAATTTTTTTTTCTTTTACTGGTGTAATTTTCTTGAGACTGTATTTTTTTTTAATAAAACATCAAGCTCTCTCTTTTTTTATAAATTAATTGTTTTAACAATAATTTTAAAAAAGGAACATTACTACCTTTCCAGGGCAATAAAATAAGTTATTTTTTTTTCAATAATATAGGCTTTTATTTTCAATAGAAATTCTAAATAATCAAGAAAGGATTTTTCTTTTCCTCTAATACATGCATGATGACAAAAATAATGAAAATTCATATATCTTTTTTTTTAATATAATTATTTATTTCCAAGAGTAGTTTCCTTTTGTTTCCAAGCATGCAAATCTAACCAATCTCTTGTTTTTCTTCCAGGTTTGATAAGGGTTTTGGGCAAGGACATGGTGAAGGTATGAAATTTGTATTTCCATGGCAAGGAACTACAGATATGAGGGTCTCAAGTAATTTTAACAACATATACCAATACTTCCTCAAAGAAGTCTTCTTCCTACATATCTGAAACCCTAAGGCCCAAAATTGAAAACCCTAATGCCCACAATCACAGATGTGACATGAAAATATGAAAGAAAACACAAATGGATCCAAGAACACTTTTTCCATCATTTAATTAAAGGGATCACCAAATACACAAACAAAGAAGATCAAGCAAAGGATCCTAGTTTTCAGATGCATAGAAGACAAGGATCTAAAAACTAGAATTGAAAAGCTCAAGATCCTACCTTAGTAACAGAAGAGATGATAAAACCCACAAATCCAAGCAAGATGAATTCCAAATCCAAGCAAACCTCCTGAAAATCTCAATCACCTGGTTTCTCCTTCTCCCTCATTGAACAACCTCCAAAAAGGCTTCCAATCCAAAGATATAGATATCCCAAGCAATTAGGTTTTCAAAAGTGAAAACCCTAAAGGAAAAATAAATTATCTAATTATTAATTAACATAATTCTTTTATTTTCAATTTCACTTAAAGCATGCAAAACTCAACTTAGGAGTATAAAAAAAAAGTGTTAAATTGAGAATGCATGAGAGATAATTTCAATTAAATTAATCAATTAACCATGCAACTAAATATTTAACTAAGCATAAAGGCTCATTTACTCTAATTTTCAAATTAAATATTCAATTAAATATTAATATTCAATAATTGCACTTTAATGAAACTTTCAATTAAACATAGGTATTTAATTTAATTTTCAATTAACTAAATACCCTATATTTAATAATTAATTGCAATAATATTCAATTAAATAAATAACATGATATAACACCCACATAATCACATCAAGCACCTGAAACCGAAAATAAGCAAAATCAAACATGATCAAGGAAAGGGATACACGAATTCCTATCAACTATACGAATTTGGTCAGGTTAGTCAAAATAGATACTTGTCCACTAACTTGGACAATTTGGTTTAGGGTAGGATTTGGGCCTGAAAACTATCTCCCCTCTCTTACCATTGAGATTAATGCGATAGGGCACGCTCACTCCTGCCAATTCAGGGAAGACGTAGCCCGGTACATGCAAACCTATCATCACCAAGACAAACATACATACATATATCATATGGCAAACAATGGTTGAGACTAGGTTATCGTGTGGATCTCGCCGAAGCAAGTAACTATGACTCTGTCCCATACCATACCAAGCACATTAAAAAGTAATGAAAACATACAATGATCCATCTGCATATACATCTAAGGTCAGTATTTTTAGAAAACCATAATCAAAATGAAATCCTAACATATACATAAGCATCATTAAACAACCATAACTCACATATACACAAAGATATAACATACTATCAATGGATCAATAACATACTAAAATGTAACATATAAATATCATCTAAACCATCAAATTAAATCCACACATATATCCAAAATGCCTAAAAGAGTTTGGCATCCACAAACTGAAAAGCAACCTAGGAGGTGGGTATTACACAACATTAATTGTTTATGTCTCCTATGTGTAGATGATCAAGGTAAATTATGTACACCACTGATCTTAGGGTAGGGATGTAATTGTTAAGCCCTAATTAGGTCATATTGTTTGATATATAAATGTACAGATGTCATTGTGTAATGTATGTGGATCAAGAAATGATCAAGTAGCCAACATACTACAACCATCAAAGATCAGACAAGGGATTTTAAGGATAAAGAACTACATTGCAGAAATCTATTTTCAGAACTAAGGCAAGGCTACCGAGCAGAACAAAGAAGAAAGTATTATCATTCACAATGAGGTGATATGTTTTGTATGCACTTAATGGATCTATGTTAGAAATATTAAGATTGTACATATGTTTTAGATCAAAACTTATGTTACTCTCTAACAATTGTAATAGACCTGAAAATCCCTTAACAGAGCAGACTTAACCGTCTTATTGTAAATATCCTAACCAAGTGCACACATAGATTGTGTTACTAAATCCTCACACAAGGTAGATCTAATTGATCTCATTTTTACTCCTAACAGGGTAAGATCTTCAGAAGTGATCATTCTTTGTAAGCTTTAACAAGCTTCTTTATTGCTGTAGTAGTGAATTTTTGTGGGTCTCATCCCCACCACAATTTTTACCTTCTAACAGGGGTTTTATGTGATACCAGAATACTAGTGTCATGAGTACTTAATTTGATGTATGTGTATTTTTTATTTTACATGCATTTATATTTCAACAGTGATACTATATGTTTGATATAAGCAATCTACTCAGTCGGTTAATATAGAACAATGGTTAAAAAGAATTGATTAAATTTTTTTAAGGGTACTGATTCACCCCTCCCCTCTCAGTACACACCCTTGCCATTATCCCAACATAAAGGAGTCATGTGAGCATTCTCTTGCAAGTGCCAAGGTACAATTCAAGAGTGTGTTTGATAAACTGTAAGTTATGAACACCCTTGTACATTCAATTTTGACTATAGTCTTTGACATCATTTCCAAAAAAGGGGGAGTATATTGTTGATAAAAAAAATGAGGAGTATATAGAGTATATAGTCTATATTACAAAGGGGGAGTTATAGATTCAGGGGGAGTATATATTTAGACATGGAGTATATATTTTGAAGTTTTGAAAATTTCAGAAGTTTTTTCCATCAATGCAAAATGGGGAGAATGTTGGTAGAATGTTGATTAGATGACATTGAGAATGAATTTTTAAAGCATGGTTGTCATTGCTAGCAATCCATTACTTAGGTAAGAATTTTTTGAGTAAGTATATGAATTTATACCAATCGGTATGTAGTTATACCCAATCAGAAAAGAGAAGGCAACAAGGTAATTGGTGAACATAATAGGTGAAGGTTAGATCAGTAAAAGGAGACAAGTTTTGTTATCGGTACATTGGAAGGTTTAAAGACAATAGGTGAACTATGTTTTGTGACCACAACTCTTAGTTCACACCGGTGTAGGTAAAAGTAACGATACAGTTAACCGGTTAGTACAATGAACATGTAAAATCTAAAGGTTTTTAATTAGCTTTAATTAAATGACTAAATCAATTAAGTTAGTTAATACTTCGGTGAATTTGGAAAGGATAAAAGATGTAGTACATTGTTTGAGGAATTGAATGATTCATTTCATAGGGAATTGTGTATAGATTTATGTATGAATCCAAGGTATGTTTTGGCAAATAAAATTCAAGGAATATTTCACATTGGGAAAGACAACTTAAATCATGTTTTGGCCGATGTGGTAAGGATTCCAAGTTTTTGCGAGCTAGTTAAGATTGGAAAAGTAGTCTTGGAGGGAAACAAAAACCCTAATCAAGCTTACACAAGAAGGTAAAGATAGTATATAAGGTTATAATGTTTTTGGAAAGACAATGTGAAGTTATTGTTTTTATTAAAAAGGTTGATGAAGTGTTGAGATCTTAAGCTGTAATTACATAGGAAAATTCAGATAAGCTACAGGATTGGATTCAGAATAGGTACAAAGCATCAAGGATCTGATCTAAATTAAGGAGTGCATATTATGGGTCAATATTTCTTGTTGTATTCCTAATAGTTTCAACAAGCCTAAATCCCCTAACTGGGTAGTCTCTAACAAGACTTCATTGTAAATCCCTTAACAAGGTGAACACTGCATAAGTGGGATTAAATCCTTTAACAAGATAGTTTGTAATAGAATTTTTTTATACTTCTAACAATGTATCAGTCACTCTTAATAGGGAAAGTCACCCATAAAGTGACATATTGTAAGCTCCTAATAGAGCACTCTTTTCTACTACAGTAAGAATATTGTGGGTTTCATCCCCACCGTGGTTTTTCCCTCTAACTAAGGGTTTCCATGATAAAAATCAGAGTGTTATGTGTGTGCGTGTGTTGTCATTTTATTCATTGCATTTTTACATTATAGTTTCAATTATATGTTTCATAGTTTTAGAGTTTCTTTTGTTTTTATTTAAGGATATTAGTAAAATTTTGAAAGTTTTATTAGTACTGATTCACTCCCCTCTACACCTATTTTTTCCAACACCTTCTCCTATGTATTTTTTATTTATTTTTTTTGGGCTGGCCTGCCCACATTTAAATCTCAAAATGAGTATAAAAGGATTCTCTATTCCCTAATTTTGCAACATATGAACATGAACATAGACATATAAGAAATTGTGCCAAGATTATGCAAGCAAAAGCATTGAAAGATTAAAGTGGTGAAGGAACGACAGCCATCTAAAGTCTCCAAGTCTTCTTCCTAGATCCATCCAAGCAAGCCAATCTCCTTCCTTTGATTCAAGATTTCTCTCCCATAATGGCCAAGTAGAGAGCTTCTCAAGTGACGTGAGAGGTTCATTATTCAAGTAGCATAACTAAATTCATGATCTAGAGATGGTGATTATGAATCCTATGCATTGGTGAGGATATCATTGATCTTCCTACATCTCCATTCTAAGTTCAAATGCAAGCATCTTCATGAATTTGCATGATTGCTACATCTGTTCATGAGAGTTTACACAAGGTGAATCAAACATTTACCTTTCCTTTCCTTTTCAAATCTTCATTTTACTTGTCAATTTGAAGGTTAATTCCTAAACTGGGGCTTGACCAAGGAAAATCCCTTTCCACAAACAATTTCTATTTTCTGTGTGCGGGAAAAGGTTTCAGGATCTATGGAGCTAGATTCAGGCATTTTTGGGGTCATCTCAAAGATAGAAACTAGAAAGTACATAGTATACAACAAAGGGGTAGAGTCAAAAGATGACTTGTGCTTGCAAATTTGAATTGTTCCTTAGAGGCTCATAATTCCATAGTTGGGAGTTACAGGTGTCAAGGTCCCAGATCTGGAATGGTTTTAGTCTCTGAACTCTCGGTGGCTGGAAATTGCAGTTTCAAGGATCTTAACCTCATAATTCCTTTCAAGGAGAAAAAATTTTACTTATTGATTTTTATTTTAGATCTATTATTTCTTCATTAATTTTAGTTACTTTCTAGATCTATGCTTGTTCATTAATCAATTGGTCAACTCCATTAATTCCTTAATAGTGAAAATAGATCTTATGCTCCTCCCTTTGCATCTAGGTTTTGAATTTGCATCCATTCATCTTGGGTTATGATAATCAAGGTTAGATACAAAGAGTCTATGTTTTTTCTATTTCCTAATGTATACCATAGGACTATGGTTAGTGATCTCTACCTTAGCATTTCTGACCATTTTCCCCCATACATTTTGACGAACCCGACACATGATACCTTCTTTTGATGTATTTATTGGATGCCTCTTTTGTGTAAATCGTTTATAAATTTGATATATAGATCTTGGTTTTATGTGTTTACATCACAATGCTATAATTTATGAATTTGGATATCTTCATAATCAAACAATACATTAATTATTTTAATCTTAAAATTGGGTTAGATCTACATTACTATATTGTGTTTTAGATGAAATTAGATCTCTTAGTTTTAATCACACATCTTTTACCTTTCCCTTTCATTCATTTCTTGCATGAGAATTGTTACTTTGATTCCTTCATATAGTATTCTGATTAGGATAAGTCATAGACATATGAGTTCCTTTAATCCCGAGCCTTCTTTCTTTTCAAATCTTGGTGAAACCAACATGCATAACAATGAACTTCTCCCATCTCTAGAGAACAATTCTTCCCACTCTTCTCATGATGAAGAGGAAGCCTTAAGAGTTTCTCCCAAGAAAATACAAAAGCTCGCCATGGACATGGACAAATTTGAACACTTGTTAAGTCAATAACAATCTAATCCTGAAGCTTTAGCCTTGATTGGTGGTTTAAAGAAATACATGCAAAATGATGAACATGGTATTGATTTCATTCGTTCTTTATCCCATATCATTCACACCAACGTTAAGCTCATTCAAGAAGATATTAAAGAGATAGGATACACTCAACCTCCTTCTATTTTGAAATTTCCAATCCTATTCCCTCTTCAATTCCCTCCATTTCTACTTATGCTCCACCTATCATCACAACTTCCTTTCAACCTTCCAATCCTATTCATGCGAGTCTTCCTAATCCTAGTGCTCCTCTTTTCCCTTCAAGTATGCCAAGTGTTTCATTGCCTACGACCATGGCCACTTATCATTGTGTTCCCTTTTCATATCCCACCATTCCTTCTATGTCTAATAATGTTCCAAATACTTTTTACACATATTTTCCTAGCATTCATTCTAATGATCCGACCATTAATGTTCAATCTAGCTCAAATTGTGTCTTCTTTGCAAAAACAACTTGCTTCATTGATGCAATCCAAATTCAACATCCCTACATGTGATATGGCTATTCCTTTGTCTTTAGATATCATCCATGTTGTTATTCCACACTACATGGAGATTCCTCATCTTTAGACTTATAATGGAAAGGGTGATCCTTTGACTCATGTTAAAATATTCCAAACATTGTGTAGTGATTTCTCTCATGATCAAAGGTTTATGCCAAAGTTTTTCACTAGGACCTTTTGAGATAAGGCCTTACAATGGTTTTGTTGATTACCCCTTATTCCATTGATTCTTTTCACAAGCTTGCTAACGCTTTTATCCAAAAGTTTCAAACAACATTGGTCCTCAAATTTCTTTAACCGATTTAATGCATTGTTAACAAGGTGTTAAAGAAAAAGTGACTGATTTTATTGGTAGATTTAAGCATTTGCATGCTCAGATTTCTTATCTTATGCTGGATAAGGATTCTCAACGCATTTTTATTTCTAGTTTGCAAAAATACATTAGAGATAAGATTCTACTTTCTGAATTTTCTTCCTTTACTCAACTTTGTCAAGTGCTTCATAATTATAAGATTCAAGTGTGTCAATTTGCAAGTGACACTCCAATGGTTCCTGTTGATAAGAGTGATGTTGCCTAAAATAATTTCAACAAATTTTAGAAACAAAAGAACATAAAAATCAGCACATCCAACAATGTTGACGAATAGGTGGCAGCAACATCCAAAGGTCTGGCTCCTTTGTCATCTTTTTAAAAACATATCGTAATTATACACAACTTTTTGAATCTTTTCTTAATGTGATGTTGAATTTAATTAATGCTAAAATGTTAGCACTTCCTCCTATCAAAGTAATTGATCCTGCCAAATCTTTGTCAAAGTCTTTTGACCAAAGATCCTTTTACCAATACCATCACCAGCTTGGACATGATATTGAAAAATGTTTCCATTTGAAATCTGAGATACAAGACCTTATTGATTCTAATACTATATGTGTTGAAGGTGTCAATGATCATAGAAAAAAATCTATGGCACCTCCCCATCAAAATTTGCAAATTTATACCAATCCTTTGTAATCTCATACCGCCAACACTATTGAGTCAACCAAATCTTCGTCATCTTCTCAACATATTGAGTATCATATGGAAATCGATGATCCTAGCCATGTTGTCAGTCTTGTTGAATAAGTCCAACCTAAACCACACTTTGATCCTTGCATTACCTTTGATCTGCTAAACCAATCAAAGCTCCTGATGGTCCTTTACACATAGTTGTTGTAACACCCCAAAATTGGCATCATGCAACCCTAACCAATTTTGTTGCATTTGTCACTTTTCTAGATCATTAAAGTCCTATTGTACTAGGAAATTCTAAGTCTTGACTGACCCTACTCGACCTGAGTGTCAAATGTAGAAAATCCTGAATTTGCATTAATCATACATTATATTTAATTCCTAAATATCTATTGGCTAAACAAACCTTATGATCAAATTAATTTAATTATAAAGTCCTAGCACTTTAATTAAATTAAATTCACCCCTTTTAGCTAAAACACATAAAAATGAATTAAATAATATTTAATTATTAAATAAATATCCTCATTTTAATAATTGAATTTAAATATTCAGATAATTGAGAAAAACAAATTTATGAGGTCATATTTATTTAATTAATTAAATATTCTCTCAAAATATTCTCTTCAGTTCAGAATTGGAAACTTCTCTTTAATTATGCTTTAAAGAGAGAGAAAATAATTAAAATAAAATAAAACAGTTAAAATCAAAGAAAGAAAACAGTTAAAGCAGAGAGAAAACAATTTATTATTTTCCTTTAAATAAAGCTTTCTATTCTGAACTGGCTTTTCTATCTGTTTTATTTCAAAGAGGAAAGTTTCTATTCTGATCATCTCCGAGTCTATAAAAGAGCTCTCATTCTTCATTCAAAACCCCCACTCATTTTTATGTATTGTTACAATACTAAATTATTGCTACATTTCTTGATAATCTCATATAGAATAATTTCATTTGGCAATAGATTAATTTCAATTTCTAGAATAATTGCATTGAAATCATGTCTTAGATTAATCTCACATCTTTCAATTCTTAGAATAATCTTGCATTGTATTGCATTCATAGAGAAAAATCCTTCATTCCTAGATTGGTCTATGGTTGTGAGACTCTCGTTCTGAGAGCTATTTCAAAAAACCCATCTGGATAGAAGGCAATAGGTCGAATCATGCAAGAAGAAAGGATGAATAATCTCATAATCAGTCTTGTGTGTATCTGATGAAGGACTATGTTGAAGTGTATGGTGAGTTAACAAGGCCAAATTTACCACATACATTTATGGCACCCACCGAGGGGTAGGTACATTCTGTTCTGGCCTCATTTTATTTTTTACATTCTATCCATACTTCTGTACAAGTTCTGTTTTAATCTCGTGCAAACTTTCTGAGTGTCTCATGTGAACTTTCTAGTTCTTCGCGTGGCTCTCTGCACTTCTTCACACGATCTAGTATACATTATCACATCAAATTACACACTAGAGCTTTCATTTCATATCTTCTTGTCTTGGTTTTCTAACCATCTGCTATTTTTTGACATCTGTGTTTCTCTGATTTTATCTTTTGAAACAACTTAACAGTGGTTTGCAGGACGCTAGGATAAAGAAAAGCCATCATAAAATTCTCACGTGTTTATTGCAGGATGCTGATATGAAGAAAGGAATTAAAAAATACTAATGGGTTTATTACAGGATGTTTGTCAAAGAACTTGCATGTTTTCACAAATTCTTATGTCTGTTTTTAGTAGTTAAAACACACTTCGGTTGGTGCTTAAAATGAATCATTATCTTGCGTGATTGAATTGCTTTTTAGATTATAATCCTAAGAAATATATGAACGTATCCTCTCCCCTCACCTTTATGGATCTTGGGTGTATAATAAATTCATGTGATTCTTCTAGAGTGGCTACCTCCTGAGAGCTTTAGCAGAGCCGGTGAGAGTGGATGCCCAACCGGTAACAGGCTAAAGCCAAGCCCTTCCAAACTGATATACAAAAAATGCTATTTTGATTAATGTCACAATAGACAGGTGTGAATTCATTGTGGCAACCAAAATCTCCTCTAGTACCCCAGTGGTGCATTAAATTCCTGACATCGTTAAGGTGAAAGCCTTACTTTGAAAGGATTGGGAGAGCCCCCTTTATTAAGAAAATGACTTGATCACAACCACCTAAACGGATGACCTTACTACAAACTGTTGTTCTAATTTCCAAAAACTCTCTATCTATTGGTGCAGAAGGTAAGAGACTGACTAAGATGCCCCACACTCTTACTGCTCTTACTAGAGACAACAACCCTTTGGGAAGCAATTCCTTTGGGGTTCGAAGCTTGGTGTGCCTGAGAAGTGAGTGCACATGTAAGGAGGAGCCTGTGCCTCCAAGCTTCTAAGTTGTCCGCTAAGAGTAGGCATAGCTAAAATTTTGTTCAAGTGGGGATTCAATAGATACTATCCTGGCTATCCTAGGATTGTGATGTTCTTGTTCTGGTACTACAAACATTCTGTTTAATGTGTTTTGCGTGGGTGTATCATTTGAACAATCGAAACTATCGTCAAAACACACAAACTATCAATCTTGAACATGTCCAAAACAATCTGTAACTTGAACTATTTGTCAAAAAACAACATAATTTTATCTTGGGAAATGCAAATAGGTCTCAACTGTCTGATTATGTAAACATTATTTTTTCAACATTTGCATAGTTTCATGTGAAATTTCCCAATCTTCGCATCATTCGCTGAGAATCTTCGCGCGATACGCATTAAAATGTCGTGTGACATTTGGCAACAGTGTTGTTATTCTGTCACCTTTTCTGTTAGGAATAAGGTGTCTCAACCTTGGATAATTCCTATTCTTATTATTTGTTTTGTAAAATGTATTTTTTTGCAAATAATGTAATTAAGTGTGAGTGTACATGTCTAGTTGGCATGTTGATGTGTCACTCCACTTGATGTGTCAGAATCTTGAATTGTGTGTAAGGAGATCATGGATAAAATGGTTATGATGGATTCCTATGACACGTAAGAGCTATTTTTGAGAGATTTAAATGATAGGTGAAGACATGCAAGACATGTGGCAACTGATAAAGTTGAGTACTTTACACTCTTCCTCCTTTGTTCCCAACTGTGGGGTAAAACCCTAATACGACTATCCTTGAAAGTTGCCCTAAAAAGGAAAGCACATGATATAAGTGTTTTTTAGGGTTATAGGAATAGTGACGAAAGGAGTGTATTGTTGGTATGATCTGGTGCTCCTGGATTTGTCTTAGAGAGTTGATTATCTCCTGAAAGAACTTGCATTGCAAGTGTGTTGTAAGCATTGTGTTGAAGATAATACATTGTGCAGGTTTTGGAGTGCTGGGGTTTTTTACCGAAAGGTTTTCCCCAGGGTAAATCATTGTGTCATT
>MU228104.1:11953783-11982726 GCA_018584345.1 Thuja plicata
TCATGACATCATAAATAAGTATCATCATCAAATAAAATAATATCCGCTCACATGAACTGTGGCCTAAAAGAATTCGGCCAAGCAACTGAATCCAATGCCTAAAAGTACGACATCCTAAACTAGAAAGCAAAACACGAGTGGGTATTACATGGGGGGCACGCGATATGCTTGACTAGCTCCTCTTGCACAGTGGATTCCTTTTATGTGTTTGCATGTTTTTAGTGTTGTGCGGCTTTCTCTATGTTTTGTTTTGATTTCTTTAAACGAACCTTATTTATATATTGGCGCAAGATAATAAAGGAATCATAATGTCATAAATATTCTTCTATTTTTTTATCTATCCTCTTCTATATGTCATTTTATGTTATGTCATGCATGTGCGATTGTTCATCAATGTGCCTTTGTGTTGTCTACTTGGTAACGATGCAAAGAGGTAGAAACCTTGCTCTTTTTGGGGTATCCGCAATGCTGCCCAAAAAGACTCTTCTTTGTAATACTTATTTCTCATTCTTCCATTGTTCTTGTAGTTCTACAACCTTTAGGGGATAATGACAATTCATTTTGATATAATTCAGATATACATGAGTTATCATATGACCCATTGACCCTAGAGTTAGTAGATCCCTTCCGTGATTTATCTTTGTCATGTCTTTATTTCCCATGATTTGTTCCTACTTGGGGGAATTTCACAGTGGAATTATCTCTAGTGGATGCATGTATGCTCTGTTAAAGCTATTGCTCCCATTAAGGCACTTGTATTTGCTTTAACGTGGGGGAATACACTCTGCTCACATTGCACACACTCATTTTGGTTCGATGTTAGATTTTCTTTTTGATCCATGTGGAAGACAATGCTTTTCCACATGCCTAATATTTTACTTTTATCCATGTGAAAGACAATGCTTTTCCACATGCTTGGTCTGTCCTTTTGATCCATGTGGAAGAAAATGCTTTTCCACATGCATGATTTTTTTTCCTTTTGATCCATGTGGAAGATAATGCTTTTCCACATGCCTAATCTCCTTTTCCTTTTTGATCCATGTGGAAGACAATGATTTTCTAGATGCCTGATCTTTCCTTTTGATAAATGAGGAAGACAATGTGTTTTGGCATGCTTGATCTTTCCTTTTGATCCATGTGGAAGACAATGCTTTTCTACATGCCTAATCGCCTTTTTTTGATCCATTTGGAAGACAATGCCTTTCCACATTCCTAATCTCTCTTTTAAGCCACTCCCTATGCATGCCTTTTGAAGGTGGAATTAACTCTCAATTTAACTTCTCATTTTTTTTTTCCATGAATCACATCTCTCTCTCTCTCTCTCTCTCTCTCTCTCTCTCTCTGTTTGTCTTATCTTGGTTCTAGATTTGATAAGTACTTAAGTCACTTGCGGGCTTGATGTTTTCTTATTCCTTAGCCTTGATGAGGTTATGCCTTTGCATTGGATCTACTTTACCATGAGCATGATTTTTTCTCATACTCCCACTAAAGTGGGGGCTAAATGTAATGTCCTAAAAAGTTAGCACCCATAATTGGATTTCTTTTAGGGCCTATTTACCCAATTTTGGATTAGGATGTAATAATATCTTCTAGAACTAAACAAAAGGAAATAAAACCTAAGTAACAGAGTTTGGTATTTCAATGGCCATAAGTTCATGGTAAAATAGAAAAGGAAAGTCATGGTTGATAAGTGCTGTAAGGATTCCATTGTCTATAATTTAGATTGAAAAAGAATATTTTCATATATATATATATATATATATATATATATATATATAATGCAGATGTGTAGTTTTAATTTTATCAAAGCTATAATAATGGTGTTGTACAACTGTATTTCTCTTATTTCACTTTTAGTCATATGCTTACTATACATAGTAATACTAAGTACTTGGCAAGCTTACGAGTACTCACAAGCTAAAATTAGAATCAAGTAACAACTAAATATCAGAAATGAATAACTTGAGCAGAAGTTCACCCCACAACCAATTGTGGGAAAAAATTGGAAAAAATGTGCAAAAACATTGCAAAAACTTGTGACTTGGCTTTCCTTTACAAATCATAATTGATATTTTCCGTCTTCATCATGCCCTATTTTTTGTTGTGTTAAAAGACTATAGACTGAAAAATATTCCCTTTGTAATTAAAAGTGCGTTTGCTACATTAAAAAGTATGTACTCTATATTTAGAAATATGCCCACAACCGCAAAAATGTAACTATTTTCACAGGAATTTAAGTGTTTTTTAAAGTTGTTTTTGATTAAGGTAAAAATAGGTTTTGAAAGGACCCCGAAACCTTTTACAAATGAATACTAGAGATAAGCATCATAATCCCATTACAAACATAGAAAGCCTGCAATGAACAAAAGGTAGGACCCTGACAAACACCCAAGACCAAAACAGGAAAGAAAAGAATTGCCAAAAAAATGCACAGCTTCCCGCACAATTTCTAGCACAACTTCCAGTAGAATTTCCAGATCTGAAGAAAAGACATTACATTGTACTTTGGTAGGCTTCCTCTGCCTCCTTCTACATTTCTTCCATCTTGTCAATGACTCCTTCAACTCTATCATCTCTTTTGGGATCTCCGAGATTTTCCTTTTAAGACCACTACGGGTTCTTGACCCTGGGCCCAAGCTCCCTGCCTTTTCATCAATGGTAATTGTTGTATTTTCTAGCAGGCTTCTTTCTAGGTAAGCATATAACACTTTCAGGTTTTGAACCAAAACTTGAAGCCCTTCATTGCTATGTTTGAGAATGACACATATCATGTGCCCATTGTGGCTAATTTGCTTTTTCATATCTTGCATCTTTTCTTCCACAATAGCGTTAACTCTAGCAGTGGGCTCCTCATCGATGTTGCTATTATTTACCTTAATTATCAGGTCCTTCTACATTTCCTCAAGCTTGGACTTGAAAGGCTCCATAGCTTCTTGCATCTCAGTCAATTGCTGCTTCATAATCTTCATCTCCTCACTGAGCCAGTCTTTCATACTCGCCCCGTAGTCCTCTTTGATTTTAGGAATTCTATCATCAATATAAAAACCAACCATTTCGAGGTCCATTCTCTGTTTCTTCTTATTCCTCTTTTCAGCCTTCAAGATCAGCTGCTCATTTTGATCCTCCTTGCCCTTGTCATCATTCTTTTTCTCCTCCTTATCATCTCCCTCTTTTTCTTCTCCCTCTATTTCCATTTGTTGGTTTCCAACATCATTACCCCTGCCCTCATCATCTTCAGTCATAGGTGTTTCCTCCTTGTTTGTCTGAAAGTCCTCCTTACTCAGCTGATATTCTTTTTCCCTAACTAGAATCTCGTCATTTCTCTCAAGACCTTCTTGATCATTCATAGACATTTCCTCCTTTTCCTCATTCTGGATCTCTTCATCATTACCTTGATTATCTAGGGTTTCATCATCCATCTCCTCCTTCCTTTCTAGGTTTGCCTTATTTTTGGTTCTAACCCTTTTCTTCAAACTCTGTTTTTTGTTTTCCAGCTTAGCATGCCTAGCATTCCCTTTTACCCTTTTGGGGATAGGCTCCGGGACTTGATTTCGGGCATATTCTGATATCAACAGAATGAGCCCCACATGGAGCACCGGGTTACTCAAATTTTTTCTATGCTCCATCACGCTATTATGCAGCGAGCTTAGAAGATAAAAAGGAAATGAAACCTTTTTATTGTGCCTAAAATGATTAGCCAGGAAAAAGTGGAGATTATAAATTTTGGAGTATCTACCATCCAATGTAAAATAATCGATCATAACTGTAAGAATCTTCTCCCAGTGGATGACAAGATGCTTGTGGACTAAAAACCTCTGCCTGACCTTCCTCAATTTAGCGTTCAATTAGGATTATGAAGAGCTTTTGTTTGCGAAAAGTGGTAGATTGATGATATCATTGCGCTCTTCTCGTTGTTCTTAAACCCTATTTTTTATTGATGTATTTGGTTTTGTAGTTATTTCTCTAGTTTGTTTAATGTCCAACCTCTTCTTGGCCAGCACACAAATTGCCCAAGTTTCCAGCTTCTGATTGTTAGTGATAAAGATTTTTAATACTTATGAATTTTGGGGTGTAATGTTTTTTGTGTTTCGAATGATCCCAATGTGTTGCTGACTATGGGAATCTGTATCAACAGGAAAAACCACATTTGTGAAGCGTCATCTTACAGGCGAATTTGAGGAAAAAAGAGGAGCATATGTGGACTTCTATATGTATCTTTGAAATATCTTATAAATGTAATTGGGGTTTCTTTTATCATTACAAATCATACATAGATTTGTGTAGAGGTTGTAGTAAATAGATGCTCAATTTAAATTTATAAATCACGTTGATTGTTTACACATTAGATATTATGAGTAGTTTGTTTTGTTTTACAGCTACCATTGGTGTAGAAATCCATTTTCTTGACTTCAAAAATTGTGGAAAGATTTGTTTTTATTTCGGGGAAGTTTGGTGGGCTACCTAATGAATCCTAGTGAGTTTTACTTTACCTTTAATTTGCTTTCTCCCATGCTTATTTCCTAAGTTGGCCATACTCTAGTGGAGTTTCGATTAATTAAATATTTTGGCTAAATATTTGCATAGGTCAAATATATTTTTCTTTTATCTATACCTTCATTATTATAGTTGTTGATCAGGTACTCGCACAACTCTTTGTGTAATGTTATTTAGTTTGGATTTATGTGTTTCTTCACTAACCTATGTTCTATGTGAACCTTATACTAGTGGATCATTTTGCATCCATAATTTGTCTAGTT
Source organism: Thuja plicata (assembly GCA_018584345.1). Classification (NCBI taxonomy): domain Eukaryota; kingdom Viridiplantae; phylum Streptophyta; class Pinopsida; order Cupressales; family Cupressaceae; genus Thuja; species Thuja plicata. Next base: position 11,958,541 of record MU228104.1, read on the forward strand.
CTTTTCTTAGATTGCTTCATGTTTGTTTGAACTGTTAGTAAATTTGATGGTAGTTATATGATCACAGTTATTTGCATGCATTATTTTTTATACTGTCATCATTTTTAATTGTAGATGCAATTTTTTATTGAATGCTAGGTTGTATACAATGTATCTCATATTACATTTATTAAGGATTGGTTAAATTTTGTTCTAGGGTGTAATAGTTGTATGGGTATTAATTTATTATTTTAATATTTTAAAATACATGATGTTTTCCTTGTCCATTAAAGTCAGGTACATGATTCTTTAGTTCTTTTTGGTATCAATGTATTTTTTATCGCACTCCATGAATCTTTATTATATTATACCATATTTGAGGGTGGATCATGGAGTGTGCACTAGTTAACAAATTTGCATTATTGTCTTCCAGAAGCTGATGTTATTGAATTTAACTAGTTTGGGAATTTTTCCTTTGTATGCCTAATTATTTTGGAGTTTCATATATGGGATTTCCTATTTATTGTTTGTAATTCAATTGCGATTACTCATTTGTATAGGATTCACTATAAATTGTAAATTGTAGTCTTCAATTTCAATCACTATACTTTGCTTAATCATTCATTTTGAACTTAATACTTTAACCAAGGATTTTACTTTTTGAATTGAAAGGTACATATAAATACAACTCATGAGGTAGAGTCAGAGTTAGAAGTAGCAAAAAAGAAGTATCTACAAGCTTCCATTGGTTTCACTATGAAGAAGGTGTTGGTTCAAAATTACAAGAGAGGATATATGAGTGATCGCCCTCCTCTTTATAAATTGCAATTAGTCCAATTAAATAGTTTCAATGGGTTTGTTGCTGCTCCCCTTGTGTGGCTAAAATGTCTGTTGCTGCTCCCATGGCTCTATTTCCATGATTTTCCTACATGCATGTTTACTGTCTGAGATTGTTGACCCTCCACTGCCTTTGTATCTGCACATAACCACTTCAGTGCAAATCTATTCTAATTTAAACAATGTATTATACTTGGAAAAATGTTGTATAATGAGGAAGGTACTGATTTTTAGTATTGTCATGTATTCTATAAACAACAAAGATAAATTATAAGTATTGTCATGCATTCATGTATTTTGTGTGCATTTCATGATTTGAGATTATTCTTAGGGAACTATCCTTGGTGAGCTACAAGATTTTTTTATCCTTAGAGATTCATGAATTGCATGCTTTTGTCTTTCCCATATTCAAGTTTATTTATTTATATTCCAAAAATACTATGAGTGACTCTAGAAATTATGGAAGTTGGGACAACTACAAGATAATAATATGAAGGTATAGTCAAGACTTTATTAGCAAGTTTTTTTTTTTTTTTTTTGTTGACCTGATTGATAGATAACCATAGACACTCTTGTTATACTATTTTAGAATAAAATATTTATTATAAGAATAAAAAAATCTATATTTTGAGATTTAGTTTTGACTATGATAGTTCATTAATTAAATATTGAGTAATAAATGTGTCCATATTTTTTTATGATGGACTTATAGGATGCCATCAATATAAAAATAATTATCTATTTAAGCTCACTTTAGTTTATTTTTTCATTGGGCAATCTTTTTAACATAATGAAAATTACTCAACCTAAGCTAGGGATTCTTGAAAACTCATTGGAAGGCTTAAACTGCTAACCTAAAGCACTTTTAAGTGCAAATAACAAAAAATGGGGTAAATTTCACATTGTTCACTTGCTTCTTTGCTTTGAAAAATTTAAAGATTTATAATAAGCAAAATTTAGACAATAAAACCTATGTGCCTCACTAAAAAAATATATATTCATTCCAGTGCTCTTGGAAAGATAGTGTTAGTGGGAAAATTTAATGAAGAATAGATAATATTTAGTCTTTCTAGCTAAGCAATGAAGAAATAGGGGAAACAAATCCTCTATGGTTGGAGGAAGATGGAAGTCAACATTAGGAGAGAACATCACATGATATTAGGAGAAACTCTAACTCGGTAAGGAGATGTTATGGTATGTGATATCCACCTTTAGATGTACTTAATGTTTCTTAATTTAATGCTACTTAAGATTACTTTCCTTGATTATGATGATATAGGCATTTTGTTTATAATTAGACCCTGTAATAGTTATATAGTGCATGTAAGATAATTTAATGATTCTCTAAAAAAAAAAACTATATTAAAGGTAAGATTGACATTGCAATATGCATTAGTGATATATATAATACTAACCTTGAAGGAGGAATGTTCTAAATGGATAGATCATGGATATCTTACCAATGGTTAATGAAGTGAGTGGCAACATCTTATGCTATGTGATGCTTTTGAGATATATAGTTGTTATTTCTTTCAAGGTTGAACAATAAATTTTTCATTGGAAGGATTTTTAAGGCACTGGTTTTTATTTAAAGAGCTAACATTAGTGCAAGCACTTGATTTGTAGTTAGCTTTAAGGACCATATGAGGTACATCATCAACAAACCCTGGAAATATGCTCAAAAGAAAGAAAAGAGGTATGTAAAGTATAAGTATAATATTTACAATTATTATGATAAATCAACAATAATAAAATAGACAGCAAAAAATGTGAAACCTACCATGGATTTGACTTTTGAGAGTAATTTTATATTTTAGAGCACTAATAGGGTGAAATTATTATTATTATTTTTAAAATAGAGTCAATTTTTTGACCTTCGTTACAGTGAAAGTCGATGAGAATCCTATACAAACGACGAATTGATCGACGAACTTTCGTCGATCGATTTGTCGTTTATATAGGATTCTTGTCATAGAGTTGTCGCAAAAGTGACAGACTATGAAAAGGGATCAGGGTGAAAGGCACACACAACATCTCTATTACAACCCTCTTTTTCTAACCTTTAGGTCGTCGGTCTTATGAGGAATATACCAAACATGGCATCTTTCGATGAAAAAACTCCAATGACAATAGTGGTCATTTGGTCGACCAACATGCATCAAAAAATTGATGAAATTGCGTCAAAAATATGGCCAAAATTTACTAGTGTCTTTGTGGCTTGTTATAATTTCAAGTTACATTTTTATGCCACTTAAGTCTTATTAGCCTATGTGCCACTTTATCTTTTTAGTCTTATCTCCTAATGTCACAATCGAGGTTGAATATTCCTCATGGTCTGGAGATTTGGCGTGGCAAGGCTATCTCTTAATCTCATGACAGAAAGAAATATGCTTTTTTCATCTGGAGATTTGGTGAGGGCATGTTTTATTTTCTTGGTGGGCCATGTACCTAGTATTTTATCTCCTAATCTCATGATGCTTGGTGGTTAGTTCTTAACATTTAGCGATTTGGCGAAATGGGTAAAGACTTAACTTTTTAGGTTTATCTCCTAATCTTGTAATGTCATGATTAAATCTCAAAAGATCTGGAGATTCAACAAGGACCATCAATGCAGATCAGATCAGGTGACTGTCGCTCAATCTCAAAATAAACTAAGGGTCAAGACAAGCATTTGGAGATTCGGAGATAGTCTTTATCTCTGAATCTCGTGATCAGACCATAGTTAAATCCAGGATATAGAGATTTGGAGATACAAAGAATTGATACGCAGGATGAGTTAAAGGAAAGTTAAAGACATTGGTTAGATTAGAGGAAGATCTATGATTGGCATTATGCCTTGATCACAAAGATGTAGTTAGGATAACCATCAAGGCATTATGCCTGATCGCCATGTGGAAAGTGGCTGGAGCATAAGACAAGGTTAAGTTTCTGACAGGTTTCTTTTGATCTAGCGGTTGGCATAAATCCTTGAAGATAAGATGCATGAAAAATAATATATGAGGCATTGCAACGATGCCACGTGTCTGGATCAGTTTGTGGTGCCTGGGTAACTAAAAGAGGATCTACGACTAAGTTTTAAAATGAGATAAAGTTTAGTTCTAGACCATTGATGAGATTTTCCGTGCCACATGTGACTGTTGCCATCAAGATTTTCAAATATTCAAATATTTTCTCATGGTTTTCATGATGGTGGCATGATTTTTCAAGTCGCATGACAAGGTAGATGGATCAGGTGGATTTTCTGGTCAAATTTATGGTGATGGGGGATGTCTCCAAGATATATCTGATCGTTTGAGATATTTCAAGGAGGCATTAATGAATAGAATTGACCTCTTTAGGGTTTTTGGTTGTTTTCTAAGAATATCTTTTGTAACCCTAGGTTTTTTGGATCTGATATGATGGATCAAATCTGGAGCCATGGTGGTGGAGGAGTTTGTATATAAGAGGTTTTTGAAACTTTTGTAAAGAGGTTGGGATTATGTAAACACTTTCTATGACATACTTTCTTGTCCCCAAGTTTTTCATATGTCTGTAATTCTCTTTGAAGCATAATATAGTGGATGATTGTTGTAGAAATCTTTGAGTTACTTTAGTCCTCTTTCTTTTCTGCAGTTTCGTCTACATTGTGAATGATTGATAGAGATAATCTTGTGAATTTTATCATTCCTTGTTGTCTTGTCTCATTTCAATACCTATTTGCTAGACTGAATGTTTGCTTGCAGGTCATAGTCTATGTTTATGTTCTTGAAAGCTATTTTTGTGAAAATCTTCCATTTCCCTAAATAGTTTCACCTCAGACCCTACTATGAAACACTTTTACAAGCTTATTCAAAAAGTTGTACTTATTTTAAGTCATATATTTCATGCTAACTCTTAGCCATTTTTTTTATCATTCATGTCATATCAAGTGTATCACCTAATAGATTAAGTTCTTGCTTTATTGTATTTCAGTTTCCTTCTTCCCTTTTCCTCCCAAGTTTTATTTTAAGTTTTTGAGATCAAAATAGGTGATTATCCAAGAGACACCGACCTATAATCTGGAGGTTTCACTTCAATTTTAGCAAGTTCCCACAACCTAGAAGTGAATCCCATGTTATACCAGATCACTAGACTCTCGAGTTAAGTAGGGTGCAAATTTGGTGTATAACAATGTCATTTTCAACAAAAATTCCTTGCTTCAGAGCATCTTGTTCCTCATCCAGCCAAACTAGCTTCCAAGTAGACCCATTAATGGGTCCTATGACACATTAATGTGTCCTATGACCATTAATGTGTCCTAAAGGGTCCTAATGGGTCCTAAGGGTTCCTAATCGATTCTAATTTTTCCTAGGACCCCTTAGGAAATTAGATTAAATTATATAATTCTTAGTAAAAATTTAAAAAATGAAATGCTACCCTATTTTGAAATAGGGTAATGTTCCATTTTATGGAACGTTTCCCCATTTCAAAATGGGGTCCCGTTCCATTTTAGGAATGTTACCTCATTCCTAAGCGGGACCCCATTCTGTTTTTTCCAAATTACCAATGTATATAAAGAGGAACATGGTCACATTCCTAAATGGGCTAATGTTTGTAAAGCAAGGCCCTGTTCCTTAAAATTTTAAATTTTTCCCCTAAACTTGCTTCTAGTTTAGCCTTGGAAAATGACTCTTTCAACCAACCCTTAGCTTTGGATCTTTTTTGACCTAAACCTTGGAGGCCATCTCAATCTGCAGACAAAAACACATTTTGGCCACAGATCGGAATGTATTTTCTGTAGATTTTTTTACAAAAAAATTCCATTATAGATCAAACTGTGGAGGTTCCAAATATGTAATTATTATTTAAATTTGATTAATTTTTTCATTAAATTTCTACTGAAACATGTCTATGAACTAGAGATAACAAACTTTCTTATTATTTTAATAACTTTTTATTTGAAAGTTTCTTGCAAAACAAATTATATGACATCAAACTAGAGATAATTCTACACACTTCAATTTTTTTTTATAAAAATGATATGTTTTGGTCAAATTATTTTTGTCGTACACGAGATGTTTGAACAAAAAATATTCAATAAAAATAGAAAAAAATATTATCATCAATCTTAACTATGTTACATTCGATTCCCCAAAAGGATTCAGAGAAATGTTTCATTCAGGCCAAATTTTGCTTTCTGTACAAAGGCATAGTTTGGTCTTGAAACAAAATTTTAAATTGTATTTTTTAGTAATGCCTCTCGAAAAAACTTTTTTATTATTTGGGTATTCAAATAAATTACATATTTTAAAAGTAGGATTTGAGTACTACAACTTCTATTATTGACCTTTTTAAAGATTTAATCTCTAAGTGCTTCAAATATTTAGGTCAAACATGATGAATTTGAAAAAATAGGAAAAAACAGTTCTACTTTTTGGATAAAAAGTGGGCTCAACTTATTGTTGGCACCCATATCCATGTTAGAGTAAAAATGTATTTTCACTTATTAATTAAATCATTATTGCTTTAATTATTAAGACACCTTATTCACTTATTAATTATTGATTTAATTATTAAGTCACATTTTTATCTCTAGTTACTTAAGCTAAACTTTAGGCATGTTATAATTACTTTTTTTATTAATTATTCATGCAACCTAGGTTTCTCCACCTTTTGGTATTTGATGTCCTTTATAAGGATTGATCTCTTTTTATTTTATAATTTTCATTCCATTATTATTGAATCAATTGAGGATGTTTCCTCTTTCACAGATCTGTTGTTTCTCGCCTCCACAACTTTTTCTTCTCTCTTTCTGTGACAAGTGTTTACATGCAGGTGATTCTTAGGAGCTATAGGTTTGATAGTTTTTCATCACCTCCAATATGGTATCAAAGCTCCAGATCTTCATTCCCATGTTCTCTTCGTGAGATATTTGACCTTGTTCTTCAAATTTGTGTTTTTGAGAGGTTTTTGTCTCAGATTTTGGTGGATTTGGGGGGAGTTATTTTTTGGAGCACTTAGGAAAAAAAAAATATCACAGTTGCATCTAGAAGGTCCAAAAACCCCTATTTTCATATAAGGCATGTCCAATTTGGACACAGTTAAAATTTGGGCCCTCTTTTTTGTATGCACAACCTTGGCATACTTTTCGAGGCAAAAAATGCCTCAATTTTCACACTGCCTCAGTTTTCGTGCAGCCTCAAAATTTACGCCACCATGTTTTTGGATTTTTTCTTTGCATGGAAAATTTAGTGGTTTCTTAGGTTCTTCTTATTTTGGAGTAGTCTTCGGTTTTTTGCTTGTATCTTGAGCAAATAGAGACGTTTTTGGCCAAACGAGATATCGCTGGAAAGCTAGTTCCGAGCCTAAACTAATTTTCTATAGGTTTTGATTTCTAATTTTTCTACCTTGCAACCTTTTTTCTAGTCAAAGTCAAGGATCTATTTTGCACTCTGGGAGCCATATCTTGCTCATCCTGACTACGTTTTTGGACTTCTACATGACGTTGGAAAGATGGTTTAGTTCTCTATCTTGTTTCATAGGTCTCACACTTAGATTCTGATCTAGGTAATTTTAACTCATTTTTTGTTTTTTTTGCAATCTGGTGGATATCTTGGATGTTACAGGTCTTGGGATCATTTTCTGTGTATGGGATGACTCTTTTTTAGTTGTTATTCATGTTTCTATAACTTTCTTATTATTCTTGAGAATTGTTGACATCTATTTCTATAGCTTTTCTTGTTTGCAAACGCACTGGGATAAAGTGTCATCTGATGCATGCTTGGGATCTTGGACTTTTTTTGTGCTTTTTTGTACTTGCACTACATTATAAAGTGTCATGGCGGGGGGGTTGTTTTACCTTTTTCAAGTGAGTGTTGTTTCCACAACATTAGCCTCATGATGTGTGTCAAGAGAGTGATCCTTCCATGACACCATCCTTTATATGTGTTTGTACTTTATATTGCATTTTCTATGTTCCTGGTTCTTCATTATGCAGGTATTATTGGCAATCTACTTCAGTGTACCTGTCATACCTCTCCTTGTTTATCATTATGTGAGGGGTATCTCTTGTTGGTTCTAATGCTTCCTTGGTTCGATGGAGTGATCTATGTATTCAATGTTTTTTCCTACGTACTAGGCGGATGTAGTGGCTGGGTACCTATGCATTTCAGTGAGATGGATCATTTACCACATGGACACTCTTTCACTCCTATTTTGGAGGCATCCTTCTATCTTCAATTGATCATCTCTTCAGGCTTTGTTTATAGTCTTCTCTACCTGATCATGTTCTATTACAGTGGAAGTTCCAACAATTATTCTTTGATAATGTTTGTAGCTTCATGCTTCTGAGGTGTTCTACATGTTCTTCCTTTATTCCTATTCTTTTGGGACGTTCTGTAGTTGGAGGCTTCTTCAGTCCCTCACTAGTCTTCATCTCTTTTTGGAGAGAGGTTTTTCCCACTGGGTTTTCTCCTTTTCTCCTCTTTACAGATATTTTTGTTCTTGGGTACTTGATCAGGCCTTGTTGTTGGGACCCATTTCCCGCTTTCAATAGTTATTTCTAGGTTTTTAGCTTCTCCCTAAGTTTATCTTAAGGGGGGGGTGTTAGAGTAAAAAGGTATTTTCACTTATTAATTAAATCATTATTGATTTAATTATTAATTCACCTTTTTATCTCTAGTTTACTTAAGCTAAACTTTAGGCATGTTATAATTAATTATTCATGCAACCTAGGTTTCTCCACCTTTGGCATTTGATATCCTTTATAAGGATTGATGTCTTTGTATTTTTTAATTTCCATTCCATTATTATTGAATCAATTGAGGATATTTCCTCTTTCACAGATCTGTTGTTTCTAGCCTCCATAGATTTTTCTTCTCTCTTTCTGTGACAGGTGTTTGCATGTAGGTGATTCTTGGGAGATATAGGGTTGATAGTTTTTCATCATCTACAATAATCCATTTCACACCAATCACTTTCTTATCTTTAGAAAGATGAAGGGTGATCCCACAAAGTTGTGTCCCACTTTTAGGCAGGAAGAAAAATCACACGAATAAAAAAATTTCATTTTCGACCCCTTCGAGTGAATGAATGTGTTCGCGCGAAGGGGAAAAATCCCTTCGTGCAAACTAGATGAAATGGGTGGTTAGCTTGAAATAGACCCAATTTGAGCGAACCCTATGAATCAAAGAAAAAAGAATAAATTTGCACTAATTTTCCATGGGGGGTTCGCTAGAAGGGGGTTCGCGTGAACCCCCTTCACTAGAAGGGGTGTTCTAGCGAACCCCTTGAATTTGGCCTTCCTCTCCAAAGCCAACAAATTTCTACAATTTTTTTCCCTTTGAAGGTCTCAATCAAGGACCAAATAAAATAATCTTATGAAACCCAAATGGAAGATGATTCTACTCAAAACAAGCTTTCAATGACTATAATTTTAATTTATATTGAGTTCATTGTGACTTTCTATTTTTAGTTTAATTAAACATAGGTTGTCTGGCCATTTAGCAACCTTTCTCTTCGACACTTCGGGAAAAATAGTAAATTAGGAAAAAAAAATTATGAAAAAAATGTAGGAAATAGGCATTTATGTTAGCTTTCTATCATAAAAATAAAAGATGAATTTTGATATATACAAATCAAGTTAGAGCGATGCAAATGAACCTATGTTTAAATTACAGTTAAGGTCACTTCATAACTCAATAAACTATAATATTTTGAACCAAATTGAATGAAACCAATTGGATCCTCTAGGTATTGGTGTTAAAAACCTACCTCGAAAGAATTACATTGTTATCATTTTTGAAAAAAAAAATTTGTTGATCCAAGTGACCGTCACTCTTTAAAAATGTTGATTTTTCATACAAACCACTTTTCAAAGGAGAAGGAAAAATGGATACAAATCAATTCCAATTTTTTTTTTTAAAATATATTTAGAAACTAGAAGCAAAATTCTAAAAGTCACTAGTTTACATCATCTTCAAATTCTTAATGGTTTTGCAGCTATATGTGTTCGAAAGTGAAGTTTTTTTTTCTTTCAGAATGTTAGTCTCAGTGTCAAAGTTGGCCAAAACACTATTGTGGGAACACCCTGTCAAACTAATTCTCAAGTATTATTCTTATGAATGGAATTACTCTCATCATTCATAGCTACATCAACCCATACTAGTTCTTTCACTATTTCTTCATGCACAGAGGGTTCAACTTTAATTGTATTAAGAAAAGAAAAGTTAACAACTCGATTAATATTTGCATTGTTCTGATAAATATCAACCAAAATTCATATGTTTCTTGGAGCTGATGTTAGAGGTGATGGTGGAGGTGAATCTTCACCTGATTTTTTGGTACTAGAAGAAAAAGGTGAACTTGGAGGACTAGAGCTAGAGCTTGAACTTCCACTTGAGCTTGCAGGGAGAGCAGGAACACTAAATTATCTTCTAGGTTGATAATTATGGATGGATTCTACTGCACAACATCTTTCCACTGCCATACTCCCCTTTCATAAAAAAATCACATCTTGACTAACAATACAATGCTTTATTTAGGGATTATAGAATCTATAGCCTTTACTTGCAGTAGAATATCTGACAAAGCTACAAAGTGGGGATTTGGCATCCATCCATATATCAAGCAAACAAAGACTTGAAGATAAGTCACAGAAGGATTTTGACCACTCCAGGCTTCCTTTGGAGTGGTGTTTTGAATGACTTTTATGGGAATACAGTTGAGAATATATATAGTAGTGGCAACTGCTTCTCCCCAAAAATTGTTTGGAAGATTTTTTTGTCTACAACATACTTCATGCCATTTCCATAATGACATGGTTCTTTCTTTTAGCAATACCATTCTGTTGAGGTGTATGTGTGGTACTAAGTTGTCTATGTAAGCCATTCTTTATACAAAAATCAGAAAACTCATTAAAAGTAAACTCTCCCCCTCTATTTGTGCTGAGTATTTTGACACGATACCCTCTTTACTTTTCAACCAACGCTTTAAAGTTCTTGAAGCATTTGAAAGCTTTTGATTTATGCCTGAGAAAACAAACCCAAGTGTGGCGAGAGAAATCATCAATGAAAGTAAAAAAAAAAAAAGGTTCATACCCAAATATTCCACTTGCATGTCACCACAAATATCAACATGCACAAGCTCTAGAGGAGATTTGGTTCTCCAAGATTTGTTCACTGGAAAACTGCATCGATGGTGCTTGCCAAGTGCACACCATGAACAAAATTCTTCTTTTGCGTTGATTGCAGGAATCCCTCTCACTATATTATTCTTATTCAATAAGGTTAGCCCTTGAAAATTTAGATGACCATATCATTGATGCCATAACCATGAATCATCTATGGTTGATTTGAGTGCATGCAACTTACTAGAAACTAATGTGAGGGGAAACAAAAAAATTTTCAGTCATATAAGTCATTGCTACAAGATGACAATTATCAGATTAATCAAATATTTTTTAGCAGTTATCTTCAAACACTACTTTGTAGTTCTTTTCTACAAGCTACCCAATACTCAAAAGACTATGTCATAGCTTTGACACAAACAAAGTATTATGAATATGGGTAGTTTCTTCTTGCTTAATCTTGACTGCAAGGACCTACATGACAACAACCTCCTTATCATCTCCAAACTTAACTTGAATCCTAATTGAATCATCTAATTGAACAAAAAAGATCAGATTTACCTGTCATGTGATTGGAGCAACCGTTGTCCAAAAACTAGACATCCTCTTGATTTTCTTTTGCCAAATTGCATACAAAGAATGTAAAAATTATTGCATCACCTAAAGACTCAGTGTAATTAAATCCTGACTTATTCAAGTCAGATTTCTTCTTTCTTCTCTCTAATTCATAGTGAACATACCTTGCACAATATCTATACTAGATACTTCTTTGATCCATAGAACTTTGTCCTCTTCCTCTTCCTCTACCTCGTCCTCCGCTTTTAGATGATTCACCTTGATATTTAGGAGATTTAGACTTTTCTGTAATATTCACAGAAGACTAGAAAGATTGCACCAAAATTTAAGTAGAATGTTGCATACGTTCCTCATGAGATTGCAAAGAACCAAATAACTCTGCAAATTTGAAAGTAGTTAAACTCTTACTTTATCCAATGACTATCACCAATGGATTAAATTTAGGAGGAATAGATCTCAAAATATTTTCTACAATAGTTTATTCTATTATATTTTCTCCTTGAGTCCTGAGTTGATTCTCAATACCTTGAGCCCTACTCATAAATTCATGAATGGACTCAGATTCCTTCATCTTCAAATTTTTAAATTCTCTTTGAAAATTTTGAAGTCTTACCAATCTAATTTTATCTATACCTTGATATGGAATTTGTAGAGCCTCCTATGCATCTTTTGGTTTTGTTATACTGGCAATTCGAGGGAAAATTGAAACATCCAATGCAGATTGAATGAAGAAAAGGGTTTTGTTGTCCTTTTTGTCTTCTTCAACTTAGTCTTTTCTTGTGTTGTTAATGCATTTAGTGCATTTTGATCTATAGGTTCTTTGTATATCACTTCAACAAAATTCCAGAGTTCTTAGGATAACATAAGATTCTTTGTTTTGATAGTTTAATAATCATAGTCGTCCCCGATAAACAATGAAAGCTGTAATTATAAATCTTTATCATTAGCCATTTGGAGAAAACTACTTCTCTAATCTTGCTACCTGCATAATAAAAATTCTACAACCGATACCAATTGAAAGATTTTAATTGAGAAAATCACAACACAAATAAAAGATTAAATAGTTGAAAGAGAAAATCATATAAGAGACTTGAATAAATTTTTATCAATTTGAATAATTACAATAACTAAGAATGGTCTAATGGACAATTGATTCCCTTAAAAATTGAAAAAGTTAAAAAAACATAAAACTGAAAATAAAGCTAAGATTATCTATTAATTTAAAATTGCTGATTTACAACGAATTTCCTAAATAAAGATAGAACTCCAAAAAGATAAAGCTCATACAAAGCTTATCTCGACAATATGCAAAGTGTTATTTTTAAAATAAAAAATAAAACATAAAAAATTTATTCCAGCTCATCATTCATATCTTCAAAACAGAGCCTTCATGCAGCATTGCAAAGCAGGAGATGCCTAAAGAAAAAACACTTCGTTTATTACATCGATCCATTCGTCCCTCTGCTCGACTTATCATTTCAAGCTCAATCCCATAGGTGGGACTTTATAAGCTTTAGTGTGGGTCACGAATTCTTCATTCCAATAATTGATTTGTCTGGTGCGCGGGATCGATTCTTCTTGTGCGCAAATGTATGTGTGGATCTGCGACTCCTGCGCCTGATGGTGGTGAAACTCCCTCCCTCGCCTTCGCTTCTCCCACCTTTATTCCTGCCACGGATGAGGGATCGTCGTTAAAAATTATTGCAATGCAGAATTTATGCGGAAACCCAAAACTGGGTGAATGAAAACAGATAAAATCCAATGGTTGGGATGGTGTTCACTGGAGAGTTTTAGCAATTGCGGGATTGAACCAGTTCGACCTTAGTAGAAGGGTAAATGCATGGGAGGAGATGATTTTACTTCCAATAGTATGGATATCCACCGACTGTACATAAATGAAAGGCATTTGTTTGCTCATATCGCCCGACTATATACGCATGGATTCGTAAATTGATATGAGTGTGCAATGAGTACTGTGAAAGTTAGGTGTTACAGAAAACCAGAAATCAACCAATGAGAAACAGGGAAAATCAGACTGTAGCTATGGCTTATATCGTCTTGCGTTGCCTTTTGAGCAGTCTCCACCGTTGATTTCAAAAGCCACCCGGTTCACTTCAAATAAACATTCCGCGCAATAGAGACACCTGCTGAAAATAATACAAAATTGATGTCTTCGCCGAAATTTAATATTTGAAAATGACAACCGCGTAGATAAGTTTGTACGCGGTCCTTACACGCGTTCTTCTCACAAATTTCGTCTTACGCGGAAACCGCAGTAGAGAACATTGTGTGGTCGATGGAGAGGCTGTCTTCCCCTTCTCTTCTATTGCTTCACCCAGACATTCTTATATTGCTTTACTTTCACCCAGATTTGCAAAATCTCCTTGTTGTTTGGCTGAGCGATCGTTAATGCTGGCAACAAAATTATTCCCGTGTTCACAAAATATGGTGAAGCATTTCCCAAGCATGAAGCCAAGGCCGGTTATACAAAGATGGTTGACGAATGGAAAGCGAGGTTGGAAGAGGTTTCATGTTTTATAAGCCGCAATGTCGATGAGGAGTAAGTATCGAATACTCTCTTCCTTTGATCATATGTTCTATAACGGAATCTCTTCCTTTTTAACATAGATTGCAAATATTTATTATAATTGAAATCTGTTTACAAGTTTTCCTCTGATTTATTTATAAATTGCATTCATTGGACTATATACTTTCACCGAATTATGCACCATTCAGAGATGGAAATCTAATCCTGGGGGAAATAGAAAATGTAGCAAGAGACAATTGTCCAACATGAAGAGAATCCTGCCGTAGAGGGTAAAGGAAGTAGCACCCAACATGAAGAACAAGAGGAAATACGTGAATTGCTCACTGGTATTCATAGGTATCTCTCTCACTTTTTTTTTACGGCGATCCCATTCGCGTATTCAGCCAAGTCCGATATTGGTTGGAATTTCTTGATTGCCTGTCTGTGTGATTTTAGGATTCTGGTTTGTATGAGATATGCAAAGACAATGGAGTTTTGTGTATGTGTAGAGTTTAAATTATACATTATATTTTAACATTTGTTATTTTGTTGTTTCTATATGTGGGTTAGCTACTTAAAAAATATTTTTTTGCATCTAATTTGTTAATCAGGGAAGGCGCAAAAAATGACCATTGTTGTTTGATACATTACCTCTTTTGTGGCATTAGCTGTTTGCTTAGACAACAAAAACATTTGCAAAATTGATCTAATACTTTTACTTAGATACTCCAATAATAGCAAAACTTTTACACAAAAGGCTCAATAATGGTATGCTATTGGTACAAATAAACTTTCACAATTGATTTAATTGCTAACATTTTTCCCAAGAAGTGGGTGGCTATCGCTGATAGATGATTTTCTAATGAATTTTTAATTTGCAAAATCTAGAAGATATTGTGTAGGAGGATTTTAAGGCACTTTTAGTAGCATGAAATCTAGAAACAAAATTTGAATAGTCTTGACAAGTTGATAGATAACTTTGTATCTTTCTTCTCAATCTCATGATATTTTAATTCTATCTTAATAGCGAAAAAAGGATTGAGCATTGCAAAAAATCAAAGGACTTAATCCTTTGAACTAATTTTATAATTGGTGACTTCTTATATATTGTTTTGTGTATGAGAGTCTTTGTAACATGGTCAAACATAAAGATAAACACATACACAATTTTTGAAATGCTTCATTGTTTTTATTATGTCATTTAGGGTTTTATGCAATTAAAATGGTTTAGTTTCAATACCTATCATTACCTTATGTAATCATTTCTTTCTATATAAATTGGTATTTTAGATTTTTAATAAAAAATGTTTTAAAGTGTTAGAATACAAATTATTACTCAATCCATTTACTCTAGAATATTATATTGTTGGCTATGTTGTAGTGAAGAGAAAAGATTGTAGAGATGCCAAAAAAAAGAGAGAAATACAAGAGATCCCATTTTCATTATTCTCAAAATATATGTTAGTGCTTAAAATTTTGAAACATTATACTTATTGTGATTATAATTTTTTTACAATATTGTGAAATTCTCAAAGTCCAAAATAACCAAAATATTGACTTTTTATATAAAATAGTTTTGATTGTGCATATATTCTAGAATAAATTGTGTGAGTCTTTTCTCTCAACATTAGAATTAAACTCCACGATCCCTTGTTGGGAAGGAGAGTGCAAGACAAGGAAAACAAATAAGGAGGACCCATATCTTCATACTGTGTTAAAACATTGAATACATGCATAATGTAAGAACATTCTATGAAAGAAATAAGGTATGAAATTGTCAATAAACTCATTTATGAGAGATGTGTAATTATCTACATGTCAAGATTGCATTTAGAATTCATGAAGAGAGATTGAGAAAAAAAACAGTAAAAACATAATCTAGGTAGTGAGCTTTTATAGACTCAAGAAGAAGTAGAAGTGTGACCATTAAATAGTGTATAGAAATAGCAAATGCAAGTCTTTTATAAAATGACACCACCTCAAATATCTATTCATTTAATCAAGTTCATTTTATTAACTTGAACAATTTTAATAAAATAGGAAAAACATAAGAAAAGAAAAATGACATCTATTCTAACAAAAGAAAATTGACACAACTCTTGAAAATAAATGAAATATAAAATTATAATGAATATTTTACCATAATATATAGGTAAAACTGTCCAAATCATATAAGAGTTTTCATTCAAATTTTATTAACATATCTATAAGGTTTTTATTTTAGTTGGTGTACCTAATTATTTTTCTAAGCATGTGCGGCTTTTGAATCAGTTTTAACACATGATCTTTCTAAATCATTGTTAATATAATATGCAATAGTGTTTGCTTTATTTTTGGCTTATTATCCGAGGTGTATTACATGGACAGTTTTGTGACAAGCGTAAGCGAATAAAGGTTAAAGCACGTTAATTCCAAACATATTTTTATTGGAAAGAAGTTATTCAGATCCCACCAAAAGCATGTTTCACAAGAGAGGGACACAATTTGCAAGGCTCGAAAAAGTTCATTAAAATTCTTCTTACTTCTTTGTGCTGAGTTGTAAGTTAAAAGCACAAGAAAATACATAAAACACCCCCGAGAGCTTTTACATGTACAGTCTGCAGAGGGTCATACTACGTATAGAAGAACTACGAGAGATGAGCTAAATAAGCAAGAGAACCGACTAGGGGAGCGTTGATATAAGTGGTTGGTTCAGACTGGGAATAATCACTCCGTTCATCTGAGAAATGGTCATTATTATCAGGTCCCCCAACAACCGCTCCAACATGAGTATTGGGGTTGGGAGCGGTGCTATACAGTGCTTCAAACCCATCGTTGCATGCTATGATTTTAGGGTGATGATAAATGGATGGCAATGAAGATCCCCTGTGATGAATATGCTGTGGGAACTTGGAACCGTAGCCCACCATGTATGACATTCGTAGTGGGTTGTCTCCCAAAATGTAGTCAACCTGTGGTATTTAAAATAAAAAAAAACAACAATGTCAGATACTTCATCCCAGGAATGAATGAAATTTAGAGATATGGGTCATTCAAATACCTGTCTCTTTGCAATAGTTCTGATTCTGCCAGGAGTTGCTGCAATGTTCCCGCATCGAACTACTTGCTTAGAAACGCTCAAATATTTTGCGTACGTGAAGAGAAGAAAAGATGTGGATGTCACGTACTGTAAATTGCTTTGGCTCATTTTGTAGATAAGCCCACCTGCACCAAGCCTTTCTAAGTTTAGAAACTTTTTTTTTTTAAATTTTTAAAATGCTATTTAATGAATTCAGTGGTGGAGATGTAACCTGGTGTGTATTGGGTTTGGGAAGTTGGTGATCCCGGCAAGAGAGAGCAGATGAAGTTGTCCGCATGTCCCTTGTATTCCTCCAGAGACTGAACCTTTCTTAGCAGAAATGCCTAGGCAAAAGAGAAAATAAAGTAGTAAGTACATACATTGAACAGATGAAAAGGCTTGACAAAAATGGCAGATATTTTGAGCTTCGTTACCTTTGCCAGAAGGACTCGCGTTCCTGCATGTTTATCGTCCCAGCTGAATATATTGGCATTTTCCTCAGCACCCAATAAATGGCCATTTACTTGAATGTAGTTCAGATAGGATTCATTTGCAGTGGCTCTCTGCAACCATGCTGCTCCCCAAAGTAATTCATCCTGCATATTTAGACAATATCAGCCATGTTCCATTCATTTGCTATTTAGAAGGTTTATGGCAAGCAATACTTACGTGATACCCAGAATACGAGCAGTAAAATGGGCAAACGTCAGACTGTAGTGAATCACTATAAGCGCCTCTGTATTTGTCAGCAAACTCGAAAACCTGGGCATCCACACAGATCATACCATTGTCACAGAAAGCACTAAAAGAATCAAGTAGTATTGATATGGTTGCTTTTGAAATATAATTTGTTTGGGGACATTTTTACGTGGACAGGTATTCTATAATTTGGGACATTTTCATGTGGACAGGTATTCTATTATAATGGCTGTTATAAGAAAAAAAAAAAAAGCTACCATAATATATAAATTGGATTTCATTTCATAAAAAAAAAATCTGCAGTATAAAGTAAAATTGCTTTAATAATGATATCTATTAACATAAAAAAAAGTTTTCTAAATATAAGGATACAAGTATTATGGTGTTTCCTGTCACACTCAATAATCATTAAAAAAATGGCTAAAATGTAAAATATTGATTCAAAACTTGAACAAAAGTCATAAAATATGCCATTGATTTCAAAGATAATCTTTTGAATAATAGATACATTGTAAAAAAAATGTAATTGCAAAAAGACAAAAGGTTATAGAGAATCACTAGTTGGACTTCATTCCAAAAACATAAAAGATTATAGAGAATCACTAGTTGGACTTCATTCCAAAAACATAAAAGATTATAGAGAATCACTAGTTGGACTTCATGATATTGCTATTAGAATTCAACCGTATAGTTTTTGAGTCATAATCATTGATCCGTATTTCATGAGTACTAGTTCACAAGAACCCATCTTTTATAAGAATGAAATGAACACTTAGCACTCATTGCATCTAGGTGATGCCCACAAGGTGAAGCATTGGGCCTTCCTCGAAGATCACCCATCACAGTATTCGTCCAACTGAAACACACTTAACTATAAAATTTCCTTCAAGATTAAGCCCGCTTAGCTTGCTAATTAGACTTCATCATACACATACATTATATGCAATGTATATGAACATATGTTGAAAGAATACAATCTGTAGATAACAATGTATTACTAATAACAGTTACCATTTCCTTACCCGCATTGCGGTTTGAAGAAGAAGCTGAGAATAAGGGCGGTCTGTGGATCTGAAAACCATGGAGGCAGCAGCAAGAGCCGCAGCGGTTTCGGAAGCAACATCAGAGCCTGGATTTTGAGCATCCACTTTGTAAACATTGCGAGAAGTGTCCATGTCCTCTGGTCTCTCCCAGCATTTGTGATCCAAGTTTGGGTCCCCAACCTTTTCATCGAAAAGCCATTAATACAATCAACCTCAATATCACTGTTATACAAGAAAAGCAATATTTGAACTTAAACATAACTTTAATACCTGTACATATATAGTCTCAGGATGAGAAGTGGCTTTGAGCAAGTAATCTGCTGACCAACGAATAGCATTCCTGGCATGTTGGAGATCGTCACCCATTCGTCCTCCAAACTCCAAAACACTCCACGACAGCATTGTAGTGGTGAATGCCATTGGCAGCCCAAATTTCACATTGTCTCCTGCGTCGTAATATCCTCCCGTCAAATCCACCTGTCACAACACCAATGGCAATAAACTATATATAAGAACATTAAAACTGTTTAATGGGGTAGCCACTTATAGATTACATTATTACATTGTCACATTTTCTGATATCATATAGGTTGGGGAAAACAATATTAGAACTATGAATACTTTGTAGGTTTAAACATGAACGTACCTTTTCCGCAGAGCCATCAGAAAGGCCAGAATCCCCTCGCCATCTCATTCTCTGATCAGCCGGAAGTTTCCCAGAACGTTGGCCTTCGAAGAAAAGAAGAGATTTAGTGAGAGCATCTCTGTAGTTTTGAGACAAAGAAGAGCCTCGCCTGGCATATACATAACGCATATTATTGTAGTAGTTAGCTTCTACTGTAATTGCAAAAACCAAGCACATTATGACCACAATGCAACTTCCACTTTCCATTGCAGCCCTCATTTTTCTGACACTATGGCTTGGTGGTGGAATCGTTGAGTCACAATGTAGGGGATTTATAGGAAATTTTATAAAGATAAAGTGAATGATGGGAAATGGAGAATTTGGGCGCCATCGGCGTATGGGAATGTGGAATGTGGGCCGAGGGATAATTTCTAGTCCATTATTCCGCATGTCAAGGAGCGTTTTCGTGAAGGGCACTAAACCGTAGAAATACATAATTTTAAAGAGACAAACTCCACAAGTGGGGACTCTGTCAATCCTGCGCCGATTTGCACGAAAGGAGATCCAAAGCGGGCAGTGTAAGTTTCTGATGTGACTGAAAGTGGCACAATTTGTGGGTCCAAATTATCTGACTTTGCCTAGTATGAAAACAAGATCGTAGAGCCGAATTTTTCCTTTTAATCCACGGAAATCAATCTAAATTGGAATCAGGAAAATGTTTTATTGAAAGCAGGGTCCAAAGAGGATTAATGGTTTCAATATTCCAAACATCTATGCTGAAAAATGTGCGCCGATGGGCCCATGGATCCCACGCTAAACTGGAAAGGGGCTCTCGTACAGTGAGATTCCTTTTCACATCGAAGTCATTGATTTAAATAGATTCGTGATTTACGGCCAAATTGGTATTCATTGAGGTAAGTATTAAACAAAATAATGTATGCGACCCCCTGCGAGAATGCCCGTGCTTGGAAACTCCATAAGCACGAGATTCTTAACTTGGTTAAAGGAATGGTAGGCCACCCACATCCACCTTCTCGCTTGCCGCTGTCGCCATCTTTTGATTGCTCAAGGCCGTGAGGAAATGATTCTTTGCTAGAATGCAATTCTAGCTATAATCATGGTTGTTTCTTGGTAGATCTAAACTTGTGTTGAAGCCTTTTGACTTTTAGTTGGGAAGCGTGGTAAGATTATGTGCATGTAGTAAAAGCTCTCTCTCTCTCTCTTAAATTTCTTTATATTGGTGTGATTTGACAATTATTCAGTAAATTAAATTCAGATTTAAATTTTAAATATTTGATAAATAGAAATGAGATGTAGAATTTATTTGATAGATCTATATATATAATGGTTTATTATTTTGTTGCAACTAAAGCCGGGGTTTGATAATAAATCTAGAATTCGTGATGTTCATTCTAACTCTGGTTGGTTTCAAATTGGTACATGACTAGTTTAAGATTGGATTCTGTCGTTGTGGTTTAGTCTTTTAGTAATGATCGCCTTATGTTGATATGACTTTAGTGTTGGGCTCCCATCTATTATACTCATTGCTAAATAAAGGGTTATGCTAACACACATAGTGAGAGTGTTGTTTGGCTAGAGGGAAGACAATGGACTTCCTTAGTGGTAATTAGACCCCATAGGAGTGTTGTTCAAGATATGCAAACACACTAAACGATTGATTCAATATATAAGGATGTAATGCTGATGCATTTATCTAGGGGAGAAATTCAAGGTATATCCTTTTCTCTTGGATTTATCTAGGCTACCTCTCATAGGGAGTAGGTAGTTTATTTGTTGTTGCTGAAAGAGGGACCATGTATGAGATTTGGAAGAAAAAACCGATAGATTAGAAAACCTTCATCATTTGTCCTTGATGTTAATTGGGAAAAGAGTGCAGATGGTTTTGAGGAAAGAATCTATAAGGTCAATCTATCATATAAGTGTTGCTATCAATGACAAAGGGGGTAATTGTTGAAGATGTTGAACATTAGTGTCTTGTGTTGTCACTAATGTCTCATATGCAATAGTGTGTAGAGATGTTGTTGAACTATGTTGAAATATCTTATTTGTTGCTTGCAGTAATGATATCATATGAAGATGAAGATTATAATTACTAAGATGAAGATAGAAGGATTAAGACGAAGTTTAGAAGCATTAAGATGATAATTAGATGCATTGTGATTGTACGGATATGTTTTAAGATGTTTGTCACTCTAAAGAAAGAAAATGGTGCTACAAGGATGTTCTCATCTCAGCAGATTGGTGAAGTGTGAGAATATAAGAAAGGTGTGTTGAAGACTATTTGGGAAATTGCTCCACATTTCTCGACTTTAAGATATGAGCTTGTATTTTGGGATTTATCTTGTATGTTCTTTGGACTTTGAACTCCTACCTTTTCAAATCTCTGGTGTTGCCATAAATGTCTTTGATAAATGCAGTTTGTTGGCAGCTTAGTTGCTTGTCAAAACTAGTCCAAAAAATATTATATATTTCTCCACATTATAATTTTCTCTCCTACAACTTGGTGGGCCTACTAATATTAACAATGCAATGTCTCAATTTATTTTTAGGTGATGAAGTTTACCACAAGTATGTTTGATGATGTTCTATCCCATGACTATGTTTTTGGGGCTTTTTGATATAAATACCTCTGCATTTTATTGGTTGCGCCATTTTGATTTGGCATAACAATGTGAAAGAGCTATATGGGAATGATGTTTAGTGTTCATATAATATCTCCATATTTTCTGCATGATGATGGTTGGTATTTTACATGCCACATATTATCTTAAACTAATCTTTTAGCAGGATTTGTGGTGCTTGGCCTATAGGGCTTGTGCCAGCATTAAAAGTTATAATAAGTCATCTTTGGGACCTATTGTCTCAATATGTGTTGCATGGTGTAAATTCATTTGGAAGTTATAATTTTTGGTTGACAAGTAAGATGTGTGTCAATATATTTGGTGTTTGGGGCTACATAATAGATATGATAAGTTGTTTTTGTAACCACCTGAATTTGGTCTGTCACAACTATAGACCCTATTTGCCCTAAGTGTGATCATACCCTTGATTTTTGTCCAAACGACCCTGTTACTGCTTGGCATATTTCTTTGAATCAATTTAATGTCCTAGGTGATTTTTATCATTGATTTATATTAACTATTATAGCCATACAATTCAAATCAATGAAGAGAGACAATAGGGACCAACTAAAGAGCCAAAAGGGTATCTAAAACAACTGAGACCTCTTAGAAAAGACCACTAGAAATGCCCACTGCCCAGGATGCGAGCTCCCAGATGCGAGCCCCTGACAGAACCAGATGCGATCCTAAACCCGGGATGCGATCCTAAAACACTAAATGCGACTGAGAACCTGAATCCCTCAATGACAGAGCTTCCAGTATCACCAAGATTATACGGAAAACCATCATCTAAATTCACACCTCTTGCAGTATAGGAACCAGAAGTACACAAAGCTATAGGTATGGTAAAAGCGTCCACGTCTTCTTCCTCAAATAACACAGAAGAGCAGGCAGTCTTAAATTGGCTTTACAAAGAACCAGTGGACTCTGAGGTTAAAAATGTAAAGATATCCTTGGAACAGTATGGAAAAGGATATGAGTTCCTCAAACAAATGGGATACAAAGGCAAAGGACCCCTCAATGACACAGGACGAGGAATCATCGAACCTATACCCATGGAGTTCCGCCTCACCAAAGATAAAACAGGATTGGGCTTTACTACTCAACCCAACAAAATAACTCCAAAGCAGAGTCCACCTTCTGAAGCAGCGAGTGTTAAAATAGATGACATAGTCCCAGATCCATGGCTCTATGAGAGATTGCTACATGTTGGTAGAGAGAATCCAAAATATCAAGGAGAACGCTATGTACCTAGTTTTGAGGTACCACAGGATCTTCATGCTTCTCTACCAGGACAACCGCCCATTCAAGAAGTTGGAGACACCATAGCTACTATCTCTCAAGAGGAACCCCGGCCACAGAATTTACATCCTAACTGGGGGCAATTGGTCACTATTACACATATCTTAGATCTACCTCACTTTGATTTACAGGTAGCTAACCATGTTCATCAACTAAACATTGCTGAGTATTTGAATAGATCTGATGATGATGTTACAGACTCTCATGACTATGAGTATGATCAGTTATCCATTGCTTCTGAAGAAATTGGGATAGACACGATTCACATGTTTGCAGCTCCCACAGCTCCTAGTAGGCGTCCTGAAGACACTGATCTTCCTGAAGCAGAAGAGGAGTTCCTTCCTCCAAACATAGACGAGGACCCTAGAGAAAACATAACTCTGAGAGAGATTCATAGGCTACAAGCAAGAAGCCTTCTTTTACAAAGAGATGATGATGAGTTATCTACTGACGAGTCACTAGAGTTTGATCCTTATATGCTTGACAATGACCCTTTTAACAACGATTTCGCTCTTATTGATCTAGACATCGAAGATGTTGACTTAACAGACCGCGTCATGTCGATTAACAGTTTTGATACTAACACGATGCTGTCCCTTTCAGAACCTAACTCCCTACAATTGGTACTTCCAGACCTCATTGACTGGACTGAAATAGATCCTACCCCTATGCTCACATTCTCCAATAACCACTCCCTGGCTTGTTACCTTAATGCTTGTGAACCTCACCCTTCTTCCACCAATGTAAGGAGCGAGAACATGTCACAGGAAGATATCAAGTTTCTCAGTCACAAATTGAAAAATAAAAAGAAAAA
>MU228104.1:11993122-12053525 GCA_018584345.1 Thuja plicata
CAAGCATTTGGAGGAGTTCCCAGGTATCTTTCCTTGTTAAATATTTTTGAATAGTAAAATATTTTCTGACAGTAATGAAATAAGTATGTAGCATATAAGTAGTAGATGTATTTAGATACAGTTTTTTCGTTATTTTGAAAACTTCGATGGATTTACCTAGAGGACTTGAAATTCAGTGCTTTCTATAGATCAAACTGGGTTGGTCAGTAGAATAAGCAGACAGCTGACTAATTTTCTTCCTTTTTGGCTGTTTATAAGTGCGGATGAAACACTCTGTACTTGGAATAGCGTAACAGGGTCTAGACAAAAATCTTAAGGGGATACGATCATAAGGCTATTCTGCGTATTTAGTCATATTTTACCCCATTTTGCTAAGATTGGATGGATAATCTGCGTTCAAGGACATGATGGTTTTCATAGTAGGCTGCTCAATTTCAGCTCAAGATAGTGTAACCTGTTCATGTAAATCTTTCTTGCTTTTTAAAATTAATACAAAATTTCTCCGCTTCGGCCAATTATGATAAAAAATAAAGTGGACATTTGAAAAGAAAAGAATTTTCCTGATATTGTGGACAATCTGTAAGATTCACAATTAGCAAACCAATGATCATTTTTTCATTATTAAATAAAATTTAAACAACGTCTACTGCATTTCTCTCACATATTGAAATTAGAATTGGAATACAGATGATAGCTGAGAAACCACAAACCTGATTCCAAGCACAGCTGCAAACGGAGGATTCTCACGCGGATAAAAAACCTCGTAACGAAAACCTGCGGATAAAAATCCCGATAAAAAACGGCGATCTCACGCGGATGAAAAACCCTATTTACAAACGCCGGGACCCGACGAAAAATCAATTGCCATTTAATTTCGAATTCGAGAATAGAGTTATTCGAGAATAAAAATAATTCCAAGTTTTTTTTGGAATTAATTTATTCTTGCATAAGCCTCGAAATGGGAATTAAATTTCCTATTCGAGAATTAGAAATCCTGCACCAAACAAAGAATTAATTAATTCATGCATTATTGGCTACCTATTCTAGGTTAATTCCAGGTGCCAAACGGGCCCAAAGAGTATTTAAGAACATGGTATGTTGGCATAACTGAAAAAAAGTTTCTTTCTGAAGAAATGCATCCTTAAACTCATTAGCTCTATAACTGGAAGAAATAGGTGCTTTGTCTGTTTTCATTATTAGATAAATTTCTACATTTTGGTTTACTATGCCAAGACAAGCAACATTAAATTCATTGGATTTGAGGATTCAGTTAGAAAGATAGTTTGGTGCACAGGCTAAGAAAATTTGTAGAGTATTATTTAAATCTTGAAATGATCTCCACAGAACTATCTATTTCATAAGTTGATAATTTATGAATGAGTATTCAAATGTCTAAAATATTGCATTCAAAGGCCAACGGTATAAATTTACCTCTCAATTTACTAATACACATATTTAACAACTCGACAGATTTTGTAAACAACAATATCATTCATATAAAACATATAAATAAAATCATAATTCTTTTTTCTTTTTAAGCTTTTTAAATAAAAATTTAAAGAATTAATAGAAAAGGTATAGTCAAAATAGTTGATTAATATAAATATATAATTTTATGATTCAAATACATTTTATATTAGAAGAAACAGTGGTTATAATTTAATTGATTTTTAGATGATTTTATAAAATAGAAATAATTGAAGTATATTTTATTTATTAACATTGATTATGAGTTTTACACAATTTAAGAGTGATACAATAAATGTTGATCATTTGGAAAAAACTATAAGACTCTTTTTAATTTCTACATTTTTTAGAAACATTATAGTCTTTTAAGATACATTATATACAAGTGCCACACAATTGGAAGCACTTGCCTTCATAGTATTGCCTTTGTAGTATTATAGAAGTATTTTTTGGTATAGTTGATAAATTTTACAGTAACTTGTTGACAAATAAGAAATAGATAGATAGTTTATTTAAAAAAAGAGAGAGGCTATTTTGCTGGTATAGTTAATAAATTCAGCAATAAATGAAGCACATGTTGACAAATAAGAAATAGACAAATAATTTATTTTGAAAACTAAATAAATAAGGAATAAAGAAAAATAATTTTATAAATAATGAAGTTATGTTTTAGAATATTTTTATAAATTGTGTACATTATGAATAGAAAAAAGGTGAAGGTTTTTATTACAAAGTTAATTGAAAAAATAAAACAAATTATAAAAATAGTGAAAATAAATCTACTAAAATTTAATAAGCAAACAATAACAACAATAATAAAAGGAAGTTAGAAATTTTAAAAATATAATTAGTTGCCTTTCATAGTTAGAATTATCTAGTGTAATTTATTGATATAATATAATTGTTAGATTCAATATATTAATATATTAAATACCTATTACTTTGTTTTGATAAAGAAGGGGCCATAGCCGAGATTATATCAAATATTAATTGTAAAAAATTACATCATCCCTGGTTCAAAAGAGCATACCAACAGGAAAGAACCAGGAAGAAAACCTCTAGTCGTAGCTCAAAAAAACTTAAAAACTAAGCATAATTACATCAAAACGACACCTTACCAAACCTAGATACATGAAACAAAAGTTAGAAGTACTCCTAGACCCACACCCTGGATCAAATGTAAGTACAAACGCCAACGCATTGATACTAAACCCATTATAATGTACCAAGAAAAATACTAGAAAACTATCATCCCGCCATTTGAACCATCTAAACACCCTGCTAGTGATACCATGAGGAAGACAAGAAAGAAACATCAAACCCATTAGAAGAAGATGAAGCACCATTATGGAGCAATGAATCTTCCAAAGAAACCTTAGTGAGATACTCTCTTGATATTAGAGAGATTGATCTATTACCCGCACCACATATTTAGCATCCAAGACATCTGTAAAGTACTTGTTACCTATAATTGTATAAAATCCAGAAAACTAGTGAAAGAAAATTCCCAAACTCAAATTACGAGAATATTATAGTATTTTAAACACATTTTTATGATAGACATTTGTCATTAATTGGGAAAAATAATTCCTTAATGTTGGTACAAACTATTTGACCTACATTTAATACCTTCCATCCTCAAAAGATTCATTGCTAAAATTTGGTAATTTAGTGATTACTGAGATGAGTCATTTCCTTTGTGCCTTATCTGTATTACCCTTTCATTTTTTTAGAATATCAAGTTAATACTTCATTATTGATGACATGTAATTGATTGAATGTTTGAAGATGTTAAGTTGATCACCAAAATGTAGAAAGATAATGCAAGACATTAAATCAGTTAAATGGATTGTATTGTTATTGATGTCAACATTGATATAATCTGATTAGTTATATTCAAAGTGTCAAAGACTTCAGATAATTAGAGAGATAAAGATTATGCTTTCAGTAATGCATAAAAGACCAGCATTCACAATGTGACTACAAACACTGATGGTTAGTGGAACCTGACGGATAGAGAAAACCGAGAGCAAAGTCACAGTGATGCCCAAGAAAGAAACCCGACAAGCATTACCAATGAGCAAAATCACAAGCATAATCGATGACCAGAATTATGGTGTTACCCGATGAGCAGAACTTTGTAGTGATGCCCGATGGATAGACAACCCCGACGGAGAAGCCCGAGGAGAACTGAAGTGTTGACCGAAGCTATCAAAGAGTTAAAACACTGAAATGAACTAAAGTTTAGAAATGACAAAATACTTAGCTGGCAGAGCTAAAGATAGACTTAACTTGTTGTTGACATTGTTTTCATCGACAAGTTAAACCCATAAATAAGTAAAAGATTTAAATTTTTTTTATCTAGTTGGTAAGAAGATCTCTACGAGATAAAATAGGAGTTAAGCTTTAAAGTAAGATTGGCTAAGATTGCGTATTAGGCCAAGAACAAGAAAATCAATAAGTGAGAAATGGTAATTAAGCAATTTACTATTTTTTGGTAAATGAAAGAATGCTAATTGGTAAACAATAAGAATAAGGTTTAACAGTGAACTCTGAGCAGTAGTTATTTAATAAGATTATTTGAAGCCATACATCTTGTAGGAATGAAGACAACGAGAGTCTTAATATTGTGGTACTAAGTTTTTGGGTTGATTTATTGGAATATTCTTGAGGCCATTGATTCACCCCCCCCTCTCAGTTATTTCTAACAATTGGTATCAGAGAATGTGTGCTTAGATTGAGAGTTTAACAGCTCAAGAAAAAGATCACAAGATGAACAAGTGAGATGTGCCCAAGTTGAATAAAGACAACTTTGCATCATGGAAAAGCAGAATAAGACTCCACCTATTAGGTATTGGTAATGATGTTACTTAATACCTTGATACTAAATATGTGTTGCCTACATAACCTCACACTCTTGAGGAATTGAGAGAAAAGCATGAGCATAATTGCATGATGATAGAACTTGCTTCCTCACTCTCCGATGCTGAGTTTGAAGATGTCAAAACTTACACCTATGCAAAGCAAATGTGGGATAAATTGAAGCTGGTACATGGAGGAGATGCTAGTGTACTATGAGCCAAGGCAGAAAGCCTAAGAGGGAGGTTTGATGACCTAAGGATGAAAGAAGGAGAAAATATCACTCACTATAGCTGCAAAATCAAAGAGGTAGTCAATACTATCCGAGGAGTTGGAGGTGTACTTGAAGAAGAGACAGTGGTAAGTAAAATTCTAAGAACCTTACTACCTGTATATGCTATTTGAGTATCTTCTATACAAGAAATGAAAGCAGTTGCAAAAAATATTGTTACTTTAGATAGTCAGATTGGTAGACTGATTTCAATTGAGATGAATAACTTTGATAATAGTGTCTTACCATCTATAGAGTCTACATTCAAATCTTCTTTGAAAATAAGTAAGTCAAGTCATAGACACACTATTAGAAATGATAGTGAAAGTGATAATGAGGATCAAGGACTTGATGAGATTGAAGCACTAATGGCATGAAGATTGCAGAGAGGCAAAGGTAGATACAAAGGTAAATTACCACTTGTATGTTTTAATTGTAAAGAGGTTGGACCCTTTGTTGCAAGATGTCCTCATAGAATAAAAGATGACAGAAGTAATGACAAAACATATGAAAAGAAGTTTGACAGAGGTGATAATAGAGATTACCAAAGCAACTGACAATCTAAAAAAAGAGATACCCGAGACTACAAGGACAAAGGAAAGAAAGCTTGTTATCTGGATGAGAAAAGAGTTGATGATACTAACACCAAATCTGAAGATGACGTTGAGATGGTATTTGTATCCATGAAGGATGATTTAGACAGAAAATAAGAAATGTATGTAGAAACTGTACTCATATCTAAGGTTAGCAAGAATCATGTCTGGATTATAGATAGTGGTTGCACTCACCACATGACTGGTGATAAACAGAAGTTTGAAACTTTTAAATACTATAATGGTGGATCAGAAAGAATTGTTAATGAAACACCTTGTCTAGTTGAAGGTAAAGGAACCATAATGTTGAATAACCTGATCAAATGTGAAAATGTTTACTGGGTAAAAGGACTTAATTACAATCTATTGAGTGTTTCACAGCTGAATAATACAGGTCACTGAGTAGAATTTGAGAATAAAAAGGCAAAGATCTTCAATGAATCAGGAAGGTTGATCAGAATTGGTGAACTGAAAAAAGGTAACCTTTTCTATCTTGATGACATCAACACTACTTGTTTAATGACTAGAAACAAAGACATATGGTTGTGGCATGAGAGATTGTGTTATGTGAATTTTGACAACATGATAAAGATAAGAAATAAATGGAAAGTTAGAGGCTTACCGAGCATGTCAAAGCCCGAGCATATCATGTGCAAGAATTGTCTAAAAGGTAAAATGACAAAGTCTAGTTTCAAGAGTAAAGCCCATACATCTAATGCAATTCTAGAATTGGTCCATACTAATTTATGTGGACCCATGAGGACAAAGAGTTACTATGAACATAGGTATTTCATTATCTTTGTAGATGATTATTCTAGAATGATGACAGTCATCTTCTTAAAAGATAAATCATAAGCATTCAATATGTTTAAATGGTATAAGGCTATGGTAGAATAACAAAGTGGTAAGGAATTGAAATGCTTAAGATCAGATAGAGCAGGGGAATTTATTTCTGATGAATTCACTAACTATTGAAATGAGCATGGAATTAAAAGACAAGTTTTTGCACCGAGAACACCACAACAAAATGGGAATGCTGAAAGGACAAACAGATCAATTGTTGACTTTGCAAGAACATTGATGATTGAGAAAAGCATCACTCAAATTTTCTGGAGGGAAGCTGTCAGTACTGTTGTCTACACATTGAACAAAGTACAATGTAAGTTACTTTAGAATCTTTGGTAGTCAATGTTATATTTTGAAAGATGAAATAAATGGAAAGCTTGACTCCAAAAGTGATGGTGGTATTTTTCTAGGGTATTCCACCAAAAGCAAGGCTTATAAATGTCTTAACAAGTCATCTAACAAAATCATTGAAAGTGCAAATGTAAGAAAAAATGAATTTGTAGAAAAGTGCAAATCATTGAAAGAAGAAAAGAACCAGAAGACTACAACAAGTTTGTTTACACTAAAGAACCTGACACTCTACCCGAGAAATAGTGTATTTCTCTCAAGAGAAACATATCATTGCACCCAAGCATTAGGCTGTAATTACTGAAAATCAGGACAATACTCAAGATGATATACCGAGCGATGGAGATCATAATGAAGGTCAAGATGAAGATCAGAATGATGGACAAAGAGCTGAACTGTAACTTGCCAAGTACGTCAGAAGAAATCATCCACAAAATTAGATCATAGGAGACAAGAAGGTTGGAATGAGAACAAGAAGTAAGTCACTAAACACTAGATGTTTACTTTGTGATTTTGAGCCTCAATCTATTAATACTGCACTTGAAAATCAAGAATGGGTTAGTGCTATAAATGAAGAAATATAACAGAATGAGAAGAACAGTACATGAACACTAGTACCGAGACCAGATGACAAGAATGTCATCGGTACCAAATGGATATTCAGAAACAAGCTAAATGAGAATGGAGAAGTCACAAGAAGCAAAGAAAGATTAGTATGCAAGGAGTATGCACAAGAAGAAGGTATTGAGTATGGTGAAACCTTTGCACCCATTGCTAGACTAGAAGGATTTAGAATCTTGCTTGCTTATGCTGCATACAAAGGATTCAAGATATACCAGATGGATGTCAAATCTATATTCCTAAACAAAATACTGGAAGAAGAGTTATACATTGAACAACCAGAAGGGTTTGTTGACCCAGACAAGAGAAACATGGTATGTAGACTACATAAAGCCTTGTATGGATTGAAACAAGCACCTAGAGCCTAGTATGTAAGGCTTCACTCATATATCATTAGCATTGAATTTGTAAGAACAAGTGAAAATAACAATTTGTACTTAAAAGAAGATACCAATAGTAATATTATGATTGCTGAAATATTTGTTGATGATATCATTTTTGGGGGAAATGAAATATTATGCAAATCCTTTGCTAATAAATTGAGCAAAGAGTTTGAAATGTCTATGTTTGGGGAGATCAAATTCTTTCTCGGTCTATAGATTCTTCAACAAGATGCAGCCATATATATCACTCAGTCCAAATACATCAAGGAAGTGTTGATGATATTAAAGATGGAAGATTCCAAACCAGTTGGAACACCTATGGGAACTGGATGTAAGATGACAAAGGAAGATAAGTGAAATGAGGTAAATCAAACCTTACATAGATCAATGATTGGAAAACTAATGTATGGTGTTCATACTAGGCCAGATATTGCACATGAAGTTGGAATAGTTGAAAGATTCTTTGCTAATGCCAAAGAATCACATATGACTGTTGTCAAGAGAATTATGAGATATCTAAAGAACACCAAGGACTATGGATTATGGTATAAAAGAGAAGGAAAATTTGAGCTACAAGTCTATATAGATGCTGATTGGGCTAGATACATTAATGACTGAAAGAGAACAACTAGAGGAGCATTCTTCATGGGTGACAGACTTGTCACATGGATCAGCAAGAAGCAAGGATGCATCTCTCAGTCTACTACAAAAACAAAATATGTGGCTGCTGCTGCAAATTACTCTAATATTGCATGGATCAAATAGTTGCTGGAAGGTATGAATATGAAGATTCTTGAACTAGTGATTATCTATTGTGATAATACCGATGCAGTTAACATTTATAAGAATCCATTCATGCATGCTAAGACTAAGCATATTTCTATCAAGTATCATTACTTAAGAGAACAAGTGCAAGCAAAAGAAGTGATACTAGAATATGTTCAATCCAAGGATCAATTAGCTGATATATTCACAAAGCCATTACCGAAAGATACATTTGAGTACCTGAGATAGAGACTAGGGGTCCAACCCTTGTCTATTAGTCAGTAAGCTGACCAAGAGGCTCCACCAGCCTATACACAATCAGAAGATCATTCATGTTGATGCATACATAGAGATGGACTGCAAAGATACATCTGTACACAATAAGGTACAAATCTGCACCGAACGATAGAGTCAATGTATTGCTGATGGATAGGGAAATTTAAGGAGTATATTATAAAAAGGGATGGAAGATGATATAGAAGAATTGTTTGGCATTGTTTTCAAAGGGAGAGAGATTATCTCATTATCAAAGAGAGATTATATCATTATCCATGGAGAGAAGTTCCGAAGAATTCAAAGGGAGAGATTACATATGAAATATCCATCAAAGGGAGAGAAGTAACAAAAGGGAATGTACAGATACAAAGAGAGAGATTGATGTCAAAGGAAAAAGAGATGACCAAGGAGAGGACTAGTCAAAGAAGAGCACATATCAGGAACAAAGACATAAGCTGCTATATCTATCCAGTAAAGGGATCAAAGATTGAAGAACACACTCTGCAAGAAACAAATCTAAGCTATATGAGCTTACCAAGAGCCATACATTTGTATTAGTTATAATAGGAGAGATTGATGAACTTCAACTATTATATTTTTATATTGTATTAGTAATAATATAGTGTGATAATGTAGTGTGTTGCCATCAATGCCAAAGGGAGAGATTGATGACATGTAACTGATTGAATGTTTGAAGATGTTAAGTTGATCACCAAAATGCAGAAAGATAATGTAAGACATTAAATCATTTAAATGGATTGTATTGTCATTGATGTCAAACTTGATATAATCTGATGAGTTATATTCAAAGTGTCAAAGAATTCAGAGAATCAGAGAGAAAGATTATGCTTTTAGTAATGCATAAAAGACCAGCATTCACAATGTGACTACAAACACCGACAGTTACTGGAACCCAACGGACAGAGAAAACTGAGAGCAAAGTCACAGTGATGCCCGAGCAAGAAACCTGACAAGCATTACCGATGAGCAGAATCAAAAGCATAACTGAAGACCAGAATTACAGTGTTACCCGATGAGAAAAAATTTGCAGTGATTCTCTAAGGACAAACAACCCCGACGAAGAAGCCTGAGGAGAACTAAAGTGTTGACCGAAGCTATCAAAGAGTTAAAACACCGAAAGGAACTAAATTTTAGAAATGACAAAATACTTAGTTGGTAGACCTAAAGATAGACTTAACTAGTTGTTGACATTGTTTTCATCGACAAGTTAAAGTGAGAAATAAGTAAAAGATTTGAAGCTGTTTTATCTAGTTGGCAAGAATATTTCTATGAGATAAAACAAGAGTTAAGATTTAAAGAAATATTGGCTAAGATTGCAGATCACGCCAAGAAAAAGAAAATAAAGAAGTGAGAAATGGTGATATCATGTCTATAAAGAGACAATTTAATTCATTATGAATTAGGGGAGTGAATAGAGAAAGAAGATGCTGAAGAGAAACTGATGAAGAACAACTTCATATAGTCTTGATCAATCAATCTCAGGAAAGAGCTAAAGATTTCTGTGAACATTGCGCAACATAGAAGAACAACATCATCGAGAAGAAAGAAGTGGAGAAAAGGTATTGAAAAGACATATTGATCAAAAAGGTATAATGAGCTTACAATAGATCTGAAAATCTACAAGTCTAAGTTGTATGTGTGAACATATCATTTACTGTTTTAGTTTAACCATTGATTCAGAGAGTCTCTTAACCGGGCATGACTTAAAAATCCTTTCTATACTGAGATACGTCCCAAGGAGTATCAAAAAGTTTGATCATGAAGATAACAAGAGATGCCAGATACCATTTGACAAACTACACGGGGTTTGGTTAGAGAAGGTAGCATAGAGATGCCCGATATCAAGTGACAAACTATTCTATTTAAATCCTCTAACAAGGTCACACCTAACAGTGTGTTTGTAACCATTAACAGGGTTGGCTCTTCACTGAGCTCACTTCAGAAGAGTGAAAATTTTGGGTTATCGGTCCCAAGTGGGTTTTCCCTTAACAGGGGTTCCATGTTAAAATCCATGTGTCAATGTTTTTATGAGTCATTACTTTAGTGTTTTTCATTACACATAACTAATCTAGATTGATCGGTATACACTAATCAATTTACTATTTTTTTAGTAAATAAAAGACTGCTAATCGGTAAACAGTAAGAATAAGGTTTAACAGTGAACTCCGAGCAGTAGTCATTTAATAAGATTATTTGAAGGAATACATCTTGTAGGACTGAAGATAACTAGAGGCTTAATATTGTAGTACTAAGTTTTTGGGTTGATTTATTGGAATATTTTTTAGGCCAGTGATTCACCCCCCCGTCTCAGTTATTTCTAAGACATTACATGATATTTTTCCATACAAATTCTGAATCCGTGAACATCCACCCTTTGTTTGCTTCAAATCAATATTTTTGTTCTTATAATCTTTAATTTAATCTAAACAATGCGAAATCCATGCTTGATAAGTACTTAAACATCCACCAGATCAATATTGTAATTGGGAATATTGTGCCTATATAAAGCCCATATTGTAAAATTTTATGTCCAAGCATATTATTCTTAAGAGTTTGATCCAAGAATTAAAAAATTATCCTATAAGAAAGAAGGAAAGCATCCTTCCACGAGAATATTTCTAATATTTGGCTCCTCTCAATCTTATCAATACCCCCAAGTTGGAAGAAATAGAAGATCCTGGACATCACATGTAAATATTAATTTGAAACCCTACTAAATTTTTGATACATACGTGGGACTTAAACATAGCTATAATAAGAAAAATCCACAAATCTTAAAGGTCATCAAGATAATGAATTTGGTCCAAATAGAAGAAAGGAAATTTATTTGATGTACACAACCTTCCAAGTTTACCAATGTGAGAAATCTAAGACTCTTAAATATGTTGAAAAGTATATCACAAGATTATAAATCAATGAAATGAAATCCTAAGGAATAAACGATGAGAAACTATAGGCCCCAACGGCTTTGTAATATCCCACATATCTCAAGATAACTTATTATCCATACCCACGTCCATTAGGCTAGTGAATTTATATCTTGAATAAGTTTAGATCTTAATCTAATATCATAAAATACTATCAGAATTGATCTAATTCCTAAGTGTAATTTTGAATCTCAACATCTTAGACTATAATGACTTGTCAAAATATTAGACGATTCATTTTTTACCAGATAAAATTCTTCATAGTCTGACATAAGTGATATATTAGAAGTTAAGAAAATAAAACAAAACAAATTAGAGAGACAAATGACAATATACCTCAACCAATGATGAAAATTTAATAATCATATGATCAAATTGTTAGTAAGTACCCATAAATCGGAATGAAAGAGATGAATCCAATAATCTTCCAAAAGGGATATATAAAACAATTATTATATTGATATAATATTCTATAAAGGGATATAATAATAATCATTGTATTGATATAGATTATATTTACAAGACAAGTCATACTAGTCATTGACAAAACCTTCTAACTAGAATGTAGACCCTCAGCGTATACTTAGTGATAGACAGTTCATAGACATAAGAGAAAACTAAAAAAACTTAAAGGCTTATCAAAAGTCTACAAGATAACGTATTTATAATTATAAAATACATAAGATGTAGCTACTTTGATACTGAGATAATGCCCTAGCCCTGAAATCCATATGCCTAAAGTAGCAAAAGTACTACACTACTAGCCCTAATAACAAGATTTATCGTGATTATTCAATGATTACAAAAGATTCAAAAGAAAGGAACATGATATAATTGATGTAGAACACAAAATGTTCTTTTGATGGTGGTCTAATATCCATTCTAAATGTTGTTTCCTGCTTCGTTAAATGAATCAGACTGTAAGTCCCGACGGGGGTTTTTCATATGAATCTATTTTCCCCAACGAGGTTTAATGTTGGGTATCTTCTTAGAATGACAATAAGGTGTGAAGGCCTTTTAAGAGGTAAGATTTGTGTTTTGTGGTTTGGAAAGGTGACTATTTGGTTATGTAAACAGTATAATAGTTTTTCGTTGTATCAAAGATTGTTCTTTTTGAGTTGTGCTCAAATGTGGGTTGGAGATATGATATGTCCACAGATTAAAAAATTAAGATGTACATTTCAATGACTTAGATATTAGTGCTATTAATTATAAAATTTACCTAGACGAGTTGAAGGATAGAAATAGTCCATGGGATAATTTTTCTCCTAAGGCTACTAACTGGTTTAAGGATAGTAAGAGTGGCTACTACATAGAGAAGATAAAGTTTAATTTATTTTCAAATAATAGTGAAGAGGAAGAACATAAAAGTTTTGACAGAAAAATAAAGACTAGAAGTTAATATTCTAGTTGCTTCTGGTAGTGAGGAGCAAGTTGCTTCTCCCGTCTCTTCAGATGAAGTTTATATGTTAGATTTAGTCACGAGAGCTCAAGATTGTTAGAGATATGTTCCATATTTGATCAGAACACTTTTGAGTTTCTCTAGGAAATGCTTGGAGTTGTTGCCCTTCTTTCATCTAGTTTAATGCATTAGGGTGGTACATCTGTCTAGGGGAGCTTTCTGAGAGAGTTTATAGCATAAAACATTATAGATTAATCAATGAATTCATTTGGATGATTTTTACATAATTGTTGAAATGGCTTTAAAGAGCCTTATTTCAAAAATATAACTAATCTATGGGAATAAATTCTGAACTAATTTATTTGTTTACTACTCACATTTTATTTTATCTAACCTAAACCTAAATAATCAATGAAATACGCAAACATTTCCCCCTTATTACATTATTTCAAATAAGAGTGGAAGTTGCAAGGTTTTTGAAACCAACCCTTAAGGAGACTTTGATGAAGCTCCTTCACCAATCCTCCTCGGTCGCTCCAGAAACACCGAAATGACCGCATCAGTGGATCTCCCGACCGTAGAACCTGAAACCATTTGCATCACTTAAGAAACATCAAATAGGTTGCATCAATGGATCTCCTAAGCATAGAAACTAAAACCATCTGGACAACATGAGTGTTCCCACCTCCCATGCACAATGAGAAACATTTCCTCTAAAATTTCACATCTCCTCGGAGTGTGTCTAATGCCTCCTCCAGTGGTGCACATGAGATTCCTTTTCCTCTGAAAGTCATATCTCCTCCGAGTGTGTCTAACACCTCATCAAGTGTTGCGAAAAAACCCCCTCCTCTGATGCACAAATCACCACCAACATGCTTGCACATGAGACATCTTTCCTCCAAAAGTCCACATCTCCTTTGAGTGTGTCTAACGCCTCCTCAAGTGCTCGACAAATCAATAACCAAATCTTGCCCCCTCATTCCTTGAAGGGAAAATCATGACACCAAGCCCCCTCTCTTATTTTCAGGGACACAAATATGTCAAGCCCCCTCTTTTCTTCAGGGATGATTTCTCCAAGCCATGGCTTTTCAGGGACACAAATAGCTTGCTTTTTATGCAATGACTCATCCCTAAGTGAGAAGCTAGCTCAAGATGATAGAAAACCTCTTGCCTCCATTGCCTCCAACCTCCTATTGAGTCTTTTTATTTCATGTCCTCTTCATTTACTCCAAGCTTCTTCACAAAAGAAAACTCTATGATAATTTCACAAGAAATTACTTTAGTCTTTGGAACCTTAAGAATTTTGAAAAGCCAAAATACCATATTCTTGAAACCAAATATTTCAAAACTTTCTAGAGCTAGAGAAAATATTGTTGAGTATAGGGAGGGACAATATCACAATTGTAGTGCAAATGAATATTGTTAGTCCACAAATTCCCAAGCACGCTCCTCTTACTTTTTTTGGGAAAATTTCAGAACAAACAATATTTGGTACTGCACCAAATCTCATATTGAAGAAACTCAACAATGCCATTATACATCTAATCCTGAAAAGTGACTGAGATTCCACCAAACTCATTATCAACATTGTAAGGAATAATATTGGAGTAGCATATAAAAAAATGACTGCATACCACAGAATTATTTTAGCATTTGAGTTCAGTCATTTCAACCTCTCTTATCTCAGCGGCAGTAGTACACTTGTATCTGCTACAGAGGCTTTGTAATACATATTAGGCAGCCCCGTGGACACTCTATTTTGATGCCCCGGTGATCCAAAACAAGGTCAATCATTTAATTATAAATATAGGCGTCAACTGTTCCTATTGAATGCTTGTAGAAAATTGTTGTTAGTTCCCTCACAGGTTCCAGATCATGATTTTTGATTGATCTATATAGTACGATAGGCTATAGGAAATAATTGAAACATTAGATATTCTTGGCCAAATGACTCCCGAATATTGTCCTCGAATTATTTTCTAGTTTTATGAAAAATAAAGTTAATGCAAAAAATTAAGAAACTTCAAATGTCTATGCACCAAGATTCAACTATGCTAGCCGTTTCACCAGACTGCCATTCTCTCCTACATAAATTCAAACTTGGCCAAGAGAGAAGAAGGCGATAAGCATTTGGAACTTATTTTTCACATATTAATGCATATCATCTTTTATTTTACATACTCTCCATGTGAGCATTCCATGTCAGGTGCGTGCCATGCTTGAGGACAATCTTTCAACTGCAATTTCTGAGCGAACAATTAAGGGAACTAGAGAACCAACAAAGAGACTGCCGAAGTCGTAGTCACATTCTCACCATCTTACACTAAGTTTCTTCATCGCACAAAACACATAATCGATTTGCTGTGATACCACATGAGAGAGATTATAGCATAAAACATTATAGATTGATCAATGAATTCAGTTGGATGTTTTTTTACATAATTTCTGAAATGTAGAGACTTATTTCCAGAACATAACTAATCTACTAGAATAACTTCCCAACTAATTTATTTGTTAACTACTCACATTTTATTTTATCTAACCTAAATCTAAATAATTAATGAAATACGCCAACACTTTCTGTCTTATTTTTATTTTAGATTGATTTTGGTGTTTGATTATCATAGTTGTGCAATAGTAGATATGTTTTTGGTCATTTTCCTTGATGGAAAAGGGGGAGAAATATAAGGAAAATGTTTATTTACAGTTTAGGATTGTGTTAGTTATTTCATTAAGGGGGATTTGCTAGTGATTGGTATCTTAGTAAAACATTTTTGGTGGTTGTTTGTCATCAATGGTAAAGGAGGAAATTATTGTAAATATATCTGTGATTGTATGTTGTCATTGATGTCAAACATTGTGTTCTGGAGGTGTTTTTTGTTGCTCAAACATTGTGGTCTAGAAGTCTGGTATACTTGGAGACGTAAGTTTGTGTACTAAACCTATAAAATAGTGGAAGACAAGTATATATTCAAAACAATGGAAGATAGGTATGTATTCAGTGCTACAATGCAGTGGAAGGCAAGTATGTATTCATGATAGTGCTATAGTGCAATGGAAGACAACTATGAATTCAAAACAATGGAAAAAGAAAATTCTATGATCATGTGAAGATGGTATTTAATAGTGCTTCAAAGTTATATTTTTATATATGGAAATCTGCGTGGTCTGGATGTTTGTGGTTCACTAATAGAGAAATACAGTTTTATAGTTGTAGTTAATAGCGCTATGATTAAGCTTTCCAGAAGGTTTCCACTCCAGAAACCATGGTTGAGGGTGTGCTGATATTTATGTAGTTGAATTAAGGTTTTCGGTCTTCATTGTGACATTCTCTGGTGATCCATACATTTTTCCCAGTAATCCAAAAACTGTGTCATCATATGTTGTAGTCATGTTTAAATATTGTTCTAGTTTAGAAATGTGTTATGATGACTTCTAACATGGACTGTTGACATGTGCTATTGTTCCCAAAGTGGCATGTAGAGGTCTGGATTCAATGGGCAAGTTAACTAGTTCTTTGGCTAGTGTGTTTCTACAAGTTTGAAATGATTATGGAAGTTGTTTCAGTAATTATAGATCCTACATTGGGCTATATGTGGAACTTTAATTGTCCCTCTCTCTCCTACAGTGGATCATGCTTCATAATTTAGGTCCAGGTTATACATTTAATATATATCTCTTATTCAGATGGATTCGTGCTATATGCGACCTATGCATTTAATGTGTATCTCTTAGCTAGGTTGGTCCACTCTATGGTTTGGTTCAGATGCTCTTGGCATGGGACCTTATTGCCTTGATTGACTTGTAACTTAAATTGTAATATTACTTTGGCATGACCGACCTTATAATCTCCCATGATCTATCCTATATATAAGTATAAATTATTCTTTGGAAAATGTAAGGTGTGAAGCAAGTGGATAATATGTGAACCAACCAAGATCTACAATCACTAGAGCAGATTTCAGTGATATTGGAAAAGAAGAAAAGGAAGTAATAATGTGCTACTAAGGTTGATAGTGTTGTGCAGGTTAGCAAGTTATTATCATCAGAATCTCTCTTTATCCTTTGTAAATAGTTGTATGTGTCCCCTTTTTAGGATAGTGAGTCTTAGGTGCACAAGTTTGTTACTGTATCTTGCTACTTTGCTAGTGAATTTCTATTTGCAAGTCCACAACAATGAGCCACTGGTTACAAGTCTAAAGTAGTGAGCTCGTACCATCTTTTGTAATCAGACTATATATATAAGTGAATTATCTTTGGGGGCAAGTTCTCATCTTGGTTTATTCTAGTTTGAGTTTTCCACGTATAAAATTTGGGTGTTCATGTGTTGTTGGTTCCGTTCATTACTTTATTATTGATTCATGTGCTAAAATTGAAGTTAGTTGGTGTGATTTTGATTTATGTTAATTCATCCCCCGCTCAACATCTGGAGTGTGTTCAACATAATTCTAGTACTCTTATAAGCACATTATCCTTACATGATATCTTTTGTGATAGGTATTTTTCTTGTAGATTAATTTTGGCTCTTTTCATTGGTTCATTAACTCCTACAGTTGTCTCTTCTCTAAGGAATGATGAGTTGATTTTTTTATCTGCTCAGGTTTTAGAGTTTGATTCTAGTAGTGTGGGTCTCAAAATTTCATCTAATGTTGTTATGGATGGTCATAAGTCTGGATCTGACTTTATGGACAATGATGATGTACCTTAAGCGCCTACTATTGATCCTAGGTTTGTCGCTAGAATCTTGACCAAGAATGAGCTCGAAGACCATATCCAAGTTAATATTCGAACATAAGAGCTTGTGATTGAGATTCTTGAGTCTTTTATTGATTTTGAATGGCTACAAGGTTTAATCATAGGGAGATTTTGTGACAACCACCCTCATATTTTTACTATCAAAAGATGGGTTTCTAGAGTTTGGAAGATGAGGGGATAAGTCAAAGTAACTACAATGTCAGACTATTATTTCCTTGTTTAATTTTCTATTATTCAAAAGACTGTACTAGCTCCTAGGTTGATAAGTGTAAACAACCTCTATCTCTCTAAGCATTTTCTCAATTTCAACCCTTAGAATGATTTCAAGATCTCAATGTGGGTATGGCTATCGTGGTTGACCTCAGAATTTTGGAGTTCCAAGATTCTTATTCAATTGCAAAATCTTTTGGGCATTGTTGTGTTATTTATCATATTACAAAAACAATGAAACATCTTTTATATGTGAGATATTATGTGTTGATAGATAGAAACAAAGTACTTCCTACCTAGGTTACTTTTTCTTCGAAATAATTTAAATGGGTTTAGAAAATTAAACTTGAAAATACTCTAGTTGTGATTGTTTGCAAATTATGCAACAAAGTGGGTCGTACTACTTCTTCTTGTGTTACCAAGAAAGATAACCATTTTTTCTAGATGAAAAAGAGTCATAGGCATCCTATTTGCGAACAACCCTCTTCTAGAGTGAAGGAACAAATGGTGGGTAACAAAGGAAACTCGAATTATGCCCCTAATATTATATAAAAAATTTAGGAATCTTCAGATGGTTCATCGAATTCCTATAGCGAAAAGAAAAAGTGCTTGGGAGAAAAGGATCAACTTTCTCCATCAAGCATGGAAGAATAGATGATGAATAATAGAGTGGATCATTCTAAATTTATGTTCCTTGTTTCAAGAAACAAATTTTATGGAGAAGGATTCCAATACTATAGTCAATTAAAATTCTTTAGATCAGTCTTTAAACCTACACGATTTGGTTGCGATTCTGGCTTAAATGTGTAGTTGTTTGCTACATTGTTTTATTTCGTACTATTTGTAGTTTGTCTTTAATTGATGTGTTGTTGCCTTGCGAACTATTTTTGTTGACAATTTTGTTTGGTTTCCTTTTAATTAACTCTATTGTTATATGTTCTTATAATAGCCTTTTGTATTGATGGTCTCTAAATAATCTCTAATAGATTAGAACCCTTTCCAACTTAATTTAATAAAAAAAATATTATATAAATAATATGAAACTCTAAACAAAATCCCAATCTAAAAATTTATTCACCGGAATTCTAATAAAACTATCTTATTAATAATGTTAAAGCCATTCACTATCTCCCCCCAATTCTCATCTAAAATGTTCTCCAAATTTCAAAAGCTTTAATTAAAGCTGATATAATTCTCTAAGAAAATTTGTTTATGCTTGGGAAGCTTAAACATCGGAATTCAAGTCGATATCACCTAGAAAAATGGCCGTTTTAAGGTCTTTGATAGAGTGCCAATGAACAACCATTTTGATCAGGGTTGTTTCGTTGACCAAGAAGTACTGAATTCTTTGCGGCGTTAGTCAATACCACACTATTATCGTTAGAATACTTCATAATTCCACAATTTCACAGACTTAAGCATATTGGCAAATTAATTCATTGTAGTTATGCTAGCTGCTCCGCATTCATAGCAGCTATGTATGGTCGAATTTTATTCACGTTTAAGGTTATTCAGTTGAAATCAAAGCCTGTCTACGTTGAGAGTAGGTGAGCAATTCCTACGTTGAAGGCGTTATTTAGACAGTGATATATAAACTGAAGTCAACTATTTTTCCTATGA
This sequence comes from Thuja plicata, assembly GCA_018584345.1. Taxonomy (NCBI): domain Eukaryota; kingdom Viridiplantae; phylum Streptophyta; class Pinopsida; order Cupressales; family Cupressaceae; genus Thuja; species Thuja plicata. Next base: position 12,012,487 of record MU228104.1, read on the forward strand.
TGGTCATCCATTAGCAGTCAACATGTATCCATCTATATACCGCCCTTCAATAGTTTAATTAAGATTTTATTGACTTGATGGTCTATCTCAGAACAAAATAGATTTCTATTGTAAACAAAGGAGAAGTTCTGACATTAGGTAAAGACTGAAAATGGTGGGTGGGAACCCGTGAATATCGGACAGAGCTCACAAGATTTCAAACTAAATTCACGTTCCTACGTACGTTAGTAGTCAATATTAGTTCAAGTATCTAAGTAAGACATTGAATCATTTATTGGCTGCATGCATTGGTTGCTAGGCCTAATCCAATTTTCTTGCATGGTTGTTCTCCTATTGGTTATAGTGCTGTAGTGGGACCTTAACTCTCACTTCATATAGACTTGTGATTGTATACGGGCTTCTTTATTCCATGTCATCAATAAGTAGTAGCAAGTGTTTTCTATTAGTCTATTGGATTGACTATCAATATCATGCTCTTTGATGACCCTAATCTATTAACCCTCATGAACATGTGCCTTTTGGAGTTTGTGAAAGAAGTTTAGAATATGTCATTGCCTAGCTAGTTCTATTCCTTCATTTGGAGTGATGTGATGGCCTTTTCTAGTTATGCTTGTTTTGAGCGTTAGCATTATATTCTAATTGTCTTGTGTGGGGTAGAGGTCCATAATTCTCAACTTATTAATCTCTTGATCAAATGATCTAGGAAGCTAGAAACTAGAAGGGGAAAAGTAGGAAAAATGTTTATCGATTATGTAATTGAATTTATTTGATAATTTATTGTATTTTAGTATTTTTTTTTTGATATAATGGTATTGCGACAAAGAGATATTTAGTTCTTTTTCAATAAAAGGTTAGTAGTTAAGATGAATATATTAATATATAAAATGTATAATAGTACAGAAAAAAAATATACATGAAAGATAACTATTTGACGTAATAAATATTATTTATTTATTTATTTTGATGGTCTATCATTTTCTTAGTGTATCCACAATTTTCTATATGAGTCAGATTTAAAAGTAAATCTACTACTAATACATCAAAGACATAGACACTCTTTCAAAATACTATTACAATTAATTATTTTTGTGTTGTGGGCACTTGCTTGCATATTTTATATTTGTGAAATATTTTCTTGGTTCTCCAAAAGATCAATTGAAGAAATATTTTCTTGGCCCTGAGAAACAGATTTGATTTAGTGATGTGGCATCAAATTATTAGTTTTTTTTGTCACCTAATAAAGGTTAATAAATATTAATAGAAAATTTTAAGAAAGTAATAATGTGGATAAGATAATTATTAAACTAGTTAGCATATTTCTTTGTCTAGGTTCATGCATTCACAATTGTTAATTTTCCATTTAGGGAATTTCTATATATTTTTATTTCACTTCACACGGTTGAGACACATTTATTTACCTTTTATGACACCTATCTCACGCATACTTATACATGTTTTCACACTTGTCATATGAGATAATATTTCTTGAACATTTGGATAGATAGTTAGACATTTAGTTCTACAATCCTACCATCTCTTCTTTTTCTTTATATAGATGCTTCATCATTGTAAACTCGACACTCTTATCTTTATTTATATAGGTGTATTTTGTGCCAATAATTCACTTGTGAAAGATATAATCGAATTTTCTTAAAGATCTTGGTTTCTCCATCATGTTATCAAAGCCTTGAATTTTATCTTCCTTTCCAAAAAATTGACAAATCTAGCACTAAACCCTATGAACATAGAATCATGGAGCCAAATGATATTTTCATTGAATGTAGAAGGCTTGAGATATGAAGAATAACCTTTCATAAGAAAGTTTTTGGTAACTATTATTTTAGCAATTGTTAACCCTTGTACCCTCATGTATGATAATATCTCTAAAAATCCAGACTATTAAGATACTTTATAAAAATTATTAAAAAAATTATAGAGGACCAAAAGGTCCCCTATTGATTTCTTTATTTTTGGTCAAAATCAGTATTTTCCAGGAGATTATAGATCTTAAGGCCTATTATGGGCCATGATTTTGAAGGTCTCACATCACCTCCTCTACTAATATGCTCTTGGTATTAGTAGCATGTAGGAATTAGTCTTTGTGATTGTGAAACCAATGGTATTTCTCTTAGGGTATGAAAATGAGTAGTACATATGGAAGGGCTTTCATTAGGGTTTATGGGTCTTCTAACTCTTAATACCATAAATTTTCGTTTCATTGGGATCTAACCATTATAAAAGGGCAATTAAATTCATCACATGTTGTAATGAATTCCACCATAGAAAATACCACTAATATTGCATACATAAATATCTTTGACTATCTTTATATAAGTGTTGTAGAGGTAGAAGCCATGCACATTAAAGAACTTGATAATAGTTACAAATATAAAGAAAATTTTCTCACATCTTGTTATAGGTGGCGTCGTAACTACCTATCACTTTAAATTGTATATGGGTAGCATTACACTTTTCATTTGTTTAAAAAAAAAAATAGTTTACTAGTTACCAAGTAACTCCAACTCATCCATGGTTTTCTAAGTTAGCATGTCATAGTTAATAGACCACCAAGTTTAAATAAAAAATGACCATTTCACACTAAAATCTATAAAAACTAGATATTTTATTTCTTTTTCACACTTGCAAATTGGGAGTCTTTTCATATAAACTTATAGTTCATGGCAATATAGTTCCATCACAAACATAGACATGTAATCATTTTTTTAAAATTACAATATTTTTGAATAATTTTTGGCATTTCAAGTTTGCTTTTACATTAAATGTTGATACAACACAACTTTCACCTTGATTATAAAAAAAATTCAAGTTTTATTTTTAAGACTATCAAAATTTCACAAATAATCTATTTTTATATGATTTGGATGGTCAACTTAAGAATAATTATAAATAAACAATTTAGGCATCAAATATTAAATTAACCTATAATTTATATTGCATATCTTTCTAAAGGGCCTAAAATCAATTATAATAAAATTTTGTAAGTAGGCTATTCAGGTGTTTTTCATTTTTCATTTTTCTATTCATGCGATTACAGACCCATTTGATAATTTTTTTGGTGATTATGGATATTAATGACCATGGATACCTGAATTAAATGAATTATTATGACAAATGAACTTAACACAAGGTAGCACTTGCGAATTTAATGTCAAAACTTTAAAATTTACTAAGGTCAAACATATAAGAAATAAAACTTGAAGCAAGTTGGATTTGCATGCAATGATCCATATAAAAGGTTTTTGGAAAAAAGATTTTTTGGCAGAAAATATTTAGTCCAAAACTATACATGTGATAGCTCAATATCTCTTTAGGGTAAATTTAACAAAAAATCAACATCAACTATAGATTTCTCTAATAAAGTTGACTTTCATTAAAAAGAAGCTAAAATACAATTTTATAGATCTAAGAGTCTAAAATCTAACTTTAATAAATTTAGTTTATTTTAAGTATTGTTGATGGGCCTTTTGAAATTCTCAACAAAAACTAGGGGTTGTCACCTAAAATCTACTTTAACATGTAAGGATATAGGATTCCAGACCTCCCAAGGTCTCTTTGCTTAAGTCATGACAGTGTTGGAAAGACTAATTATTTGTTAGGATATCCTTAACAAGGGGCATGTTAGTCACAAGTTGAAAGAACAAGGTTTCCTAAATATAAGACTTCTCAAAATAAACAGAAAAAAAATGGTTCAAGGTATCAAGGAAATGAAAGATCAATGATATCTAATTAACATTGTTGACAAAATTCAAGAAAGCATTAAAAACAATTTTCATTAACACACCAAATTATCAATCAAATGCATAATAAGAAAAGATCTCATGCAACTATCACCAACTTTTCATACTTTCCTTTAAATTCTAAAATGTCATTAACATGCACAAAATGATTCATAAATGAAAAATGCTCATAAACTATTTAGGTCAATCTTGAATTAAGGAAGATGTAAATAATAAAAATACTATTTATCCACAAGAACAATTCCTTGAGATAATGATCTAGAGAGTTATATTATATTTATACTCCTTGAAATGTACTATAAAATCACCATCACATAGCCCACAATCTTCACATGATGATCTTCTAAAATGACTAAGAATGATTGAAAAAGATAATTAAATATAGTACAACTAACTAGGACCTCAAATCATTAATTCATAGACCATAAAATGGCCTCAAAGTTTACATTTATAGGAGACGACCTCCTCAAAAGAATGAACAAGTTCCCTCCAAAAATCCCCTATATTCTAGATGATCTAGTTAATATGTAAGTTATTGGCCAAAAGACTAAGTGATAACCCCCCCCACCGCCGCCCACCAAAAAAAAAGAAAAAAAGAAAAAAGAAATAAGAAAAGTAACTCATCAACTAGAGAAGCATAAGGTGGAATGTGCTAGAACTAACATTGATGTTGCACATGTTGAACACCACCGAATACAAAGAGGGAGGTAAATTAGCATAAACAATTATTTAGCAATCCTACCATGATTCTTAGTTACTATTTATTGTTCTAAGTAATTATCAATAAAATACATACTAATAAAAGAAGACATACATGAATCCCATGTTTGCGTGGAAAACCAAACGTGGGATAAACTAAGGTGAGAATCTTATTTACTCCATGAAACAATTGATTACAAATTTTGAAGCCAAAAACCAACGAACTCATTGTCCCTAATATTTTATGCACATTGCCAAATAACTTATTGTTACCCAAAATTTCCCATTACATGACAATTATGGCTATAAGTGGAGAAAATGTGGCTCCCACGAGGTTGGAGCCTAGCTTCTATGTTTTTGTGTTCTGCCTGGTCATAATCTTGTTCCTCTCCATGTTCTAGGTATGATTTTAAGCCCTTCATGTGCAAGAAACCTTATGAAAATACCCCAAATCCTAGGTTTCTTGGTGGCTATTCTAATCTTTCATTACCTTTTTTGCCACTTAAGGTTCCTGTTCTGCACGTGTTTTGAAGTTGTCCAGCGATTACCATTTATGTTTAGTTGCGCAGTCATGCTGAATTTATAATGAACAGTCATGTAGTCGCGCTGCATTTATTATGAAGTCATTTTTCTCTGTGAGTGAGTGGGTGAATGGATTGTCATGCAGTCATGACAGTTTTGCATAATGGTACCTTCCAGCTCGCGAGTGTGCGATCAAAGGGAATTTTTCTCATTGCTCACTCGCCATGAAATTTCACTTTATGCCTTCTAGCTCGCAAGTGTGCGATCAAGGGGGATATTATGCTTGTTGCTCACTCACTGAGCTAATCACTAAACAATTTTTTGTTGTGCAAGTGTGCGACAAGGTCTCTATTGCAAGATGAAATGTAGTCACTCACTCGCTCAAGTTTAGCAGTTGACAAGAAAAGTGCTATGACTGAGCGAGGAAAGGGATTTTTATGCAGTTGTTCACTCACACAAGTTAAAGACCAAGTCAAAAGATTTTTGTGAGCGTGCGATTAAAGGAAATAGATGTTTTCTCTCACTCGCTCATTTTTAGCATTTGATAATGAAATTTGTTTGAGTGCCCGAGCAAAGGAAGTTGTATGTCATCGCTTACTCACCAAGGCTTAGCAGTTAGTAGATGTTGGAATGTGAGTGAGTAATGCAGCTACTGATATGTTCTCAGAAGGTGTTGTCACTCATTTGCAAGGACAAAAGATCAAGTCAAAAGGTTGTGTGAGTGTGCGATAAAGAGAAGCTTCAAATAGCAGCAAGTCATCGCTCATTCACATAGGTTGAACTTAAAAGGAAAAAAGTGTTGCGAGTGTGTGATCAAGGGAAAAGAAATTTCATTGCTTACTTGCCTTGAAATTCAACTTCAAGTCTTCGGGCTCGCGAGTGTGAGACTAAAGGAGTTATGCTCCATCGCTCACTCACTCAGGTTTATTAGTTGACAATAAAGGCACTGTGACCGCACAAGCAAAGAAATTTCTATGCATTCACTCACTTGCATAGGTTAAAAGACCAAATCAAAAGGTGCTGCGAGTATGCAATTGATCAAGAGAAAGGCTTTGTCACTCACTCACATAAGTTGAAACTTCAAACAACAAGGTTCAATGACTCAATGACACAATGAATTTTTGCACCCAGTGTTTTTGATTGCAGGAAAAATAGGTTTTAAATGTGGACACGAAACCCCTTACATGCTAGAAAAATAGATAAAACATTGAAGCACCCCAAAAAGAGATAGGACTGGAAGCCAGACCGCAAGAAAGCTAACAACAACAAAAAATAGGAAATAAACCAGAAGCCAGAAAAACCACAAAAAAAGACCAACCACCAAACCCAGAAACTAGAGTGCTAAACCAGCTCCTTACAAGCCTCAGCGGCTTCCTGCTTAGCTTTAGATATCTTCTTCATTGCTGCATTGAACTCAAAGAGTTCCTAGATTCTATCATGAATTTTCTTCTTTCGAGCAGATCTAGTGCATTTTTTGGGACCTTCATCTTCCAGGTTGTCAGTAATGTCCTCTGGTTTGTTACCTGGCGACCTAGTATCTAGCTTAGCCTTAATGGTTAGGAAACAATCCATGGCCGAGCCCATAAAGTTGTTGTAATCATGCATATGTTTTTTCATGGTATGCTCTAGGGTATCAATTCTGGCTTGTAACTGTAGGACATTACTGTCGTCATTATTAGTCATCTTGTCCTCCTCAATGTTAGGGCTAGACTCCATCTAATTCTGCAGAGTATCCACCTTAGCATCAATGACATGATACTTAAGGTGTAGGTTCTTGATTTCCTGGAACACCCATTTCTGCACCCAGTGTTAAAGATGAGTTAGGAGTTAGAACTAGAGATGAAGATCGATGACTGTGTTTTAAACAAGAGATCAAATATTTTCTCAGCCATTGATCAGGCATTCTGTGCCACCTGTGACTGTTTGAGATTAAATATTCAAATATTCAAAAGATCTGATCTCAAAGTCGATGGCGGTGGCATGATTTTTCAAGTTACAGATAGAGGAATGAGTTGAGACGACTTCACTAATCACATTTATGATAATAGGAGTGAATTTCAAAGATATATATGATCTTCTCAGATATTTCTATGATGTATTGATGATAAGAATTGACAATCTTAGGGTTCTTAATTGTTTATGCAGATCTATTGTAACCCTAATTCCTAAGAATTGGATTGACTCCCGAGCCTGTGGGGTAGAGGATTATGTATATAATTAGTTTTGAGAGCTTTTAGAGTTTAAATTTTTCCAGCTGGTGTAAGATTTTCTGTGGCATCTTCTCTGCCCTCAGGTTTTCACCTTGTTGTAATCTTTCATTGATTTCTAGATTATGTTAAGGTTTCTGAGACATCTTTTCTATCCTATAACTTTCCTTGTCTGTATTTCTCTTACTGAAATATGATATAGTGACTTTTATTAGAGAAATATTAGAGTTCCCGAGCCTTTCTTTCTTTCAGCATCTTTGTGTACTACTGTGTGTGACCTGATTTAGATAATCTTGTGGATTTTGTTCATCCTTGGTTATTTTGTCTCACTCTTGTGCCTATTTTCTGGAGTTAATGTCTACTTCCAGGTCAGAGTCTGTGTCTACTTCCTTGGAAAATATTTTGTTTGTGAAATGTTCTCTTTCCTTGAATAACCTCTTTCCATTTCAGACATCTCTATGAAATACTTATGCAAGCCTATTCAGAAAGATTGTGTTCTATTAGATCTAAGAATTTTCATGGTAGTTTGGTCACTTTATTATGTTTAAGGTTACCTTCAATGTATCACCTAGTAGGATAATTTTCTTTCCAGTTATTTCCTTTCAAGCATCCCTTCTATCCCTTTTCCCTTAAGTTAACTTTTCATGTCAAAAGAGAAGATTAGGTGATTATCCAAGAGGAATCATCCTAGAACCTAGAGGCTTCACTTCAGTTAGCAAATGTCCCACAACCTAGAAGTGATTCCCATGTTATCATAGATTATCAAGACATGAGAGCTTGAAAAGGGTGCAAAATCTAATGACCAACAATTCTGGCATGCCCGATGGGACCACAAAAGAAGTTCATATTCAAAGCTATGCTATCTTTGATATGTTGACTGCATAGAACTAACCTTAAGAGGTTTTCTTCAAAAGCATATATGGTGGCTCCATTGGTGTAAAGAACATAAGATCCAATCTTGTTCAAAGTTTATTAGAAAAGTTGAGACAAGAAGCTCAAATACTTATGAGTTCTTACAACTCCCTTGACAAGGAATTACTGCAGATCATCTCAGAGAACATCCCCTACAAGGAGGGTATAGGCTACACCACCTACATCAGAAAGAAGACCTTTTAATTTTCACTCTAGAAGAAGAGGAAGATCTCTAACCAGAGAGCTTCAAGAAGATTCAACTCCACTACTTGGCCCAAATACAACTCATTCAGCTGTTTCTCAGCAAGTCACAATTCTTGCAATGGCTAGACAAATTGCCTTTTTACCGTTTAATCAAGGGAGTCCATTGAAATTTTCTCAACATCATGATGTGGCCTTAGCAACACTCAAAATTCTACCTGATTTCACAGGTGAAGGACATATAACAACTTGTGAGCACATAAGGGATGTGGCTACCATTGGCAGTGTGCATCATATTACAGAAGAAGATGTGGCTACCAAGCTGCTTCCAGCCTCTTTCAAAGGTAAGGACTTAGAATGGTTTTGAACTCTTTTTGTTGGTTCAATTGATTCATGGGACAAACTAGGAGAATCATTAAGTAAATATTTTGAGGATAAATTAGACTCCTTATTTCTAGTAGAGCAACTCTGAATTATCATGATAGTTCCTTAGGAATAGATGGCAACTTTTAATGGCATATTTCTCAAGGCATGGAATAGGATTCTTGTTAATATAAGGCCTTTAGAAGATTGTGATTTCCTTTATTTTTTGAGAAGCTTGAATAGTGATATATCTGTCATGATTCAGTCTTTAAGAGGTACTTCATTAGCCCATGATTTTGATATAGATGTTAAAGCAGAAAATTGTCTAATTTAGGCTGTTATAATAACCCCAAGGCTACCCATGCCTAAATCCCCTATCATTCAACCCAATATGCCTCTCTAGGTTCCTCCATTCAACCCCATACCCACAATTTTAGCACCTCAAGCTAGCTCAATCAGTGAGGAATCCAAAGTAGGCCCTTCCCAAGAGCTGCAAGAATTAAGAAGTAGTCAACAAGAAATGAAGAGCTTATTGAGTTGATTAATATGGAAGGAAAAAATCAAGGTCTCAACCAGCAGTACCAAGCTCAAGGAAAATTTGATCAACAAAGTAGACCACATTATCAAGAAAATTATCAAGATCAAAGACAAAATTTGATAAAGAGGTCATTTCATCCCTACAATCCAGTCAAGAAGATGACCCCAAGACAGAACACGCGAGCAGTTGTCTATCACTCAAAATCATTCTTTGGGAAGGAAACTCTAGATTACTCACCTATATTTATGAACTATGAGTTTCCTATGAAAGAAAAGTCAGAGATGCTACAACAAGAGGCAGTAGCTTGTCAAGCATGTCTCCCTGAGATGGAAGCGCTGCAAGCTATTGGGGAAAGTCATCAAGGAGAGCTGGTTACAGAGGAGAAACAGTTGGAGGAAATAGTTTTTAATTTCCCAAGATTCAAAAAAGGTATGCCTTCTATGTCTGCATCTGAACACTCAATTTGACATCCTAATTTTTAAGGGAAAGAATTATTTCCAAGAACCTGTACTTGAGATTCAGTTCACCACTTTGCAGGACCAGTTTGTTCAAGACATTTATTTATCCCAAGTGACTCTTCAGGTCTCTTAGGATACTGAGCTACCATGGTAGCTTTCATGGAATCCACTTCCTGGATATCAGATGCCAAGTATTTTCAAGGATATTAGTAAAGCATGAGAAAAAGGACTTATGGTGGATGAGCTTTCATATGATGAAGATGAGAGAAAATCAGAGGTGTCAGTATTGAGTAATGACTATGATAGGTTTGGACAGCAAGGTGAACAAGATATGGAGATTGATGCTCAACCGGAGCTCTTGGTTGATTTATTTGATGAGCTTCTCCTTTTTGTTGATGAAGAAGAAGACATGCCATTACCTATGGCTGAAGGTTAATTATGATAGAAGGATCACCATAAGCAAGGGATTGATAAAGAGGAAGATGCCATGTCTTTGTTTGATGAGCTGCCTAGTTTTTTTGATCAAGATGAGAAAGATAGTCATGACCACACCTATAATTTTGCAGGAGCTGGAGGGAATTGATCCTGATGATGTGCTAATTCATGAGCCTGCAACTATGGAAGCGATTTTCCAAGAAAAGAACATTGATAGAAACCTTGGGGAAAATTGTTTGGAGAGCATCATAGAGGATTTGTGTGTGGAGCTTGATGACAAGAAACCAGTTTTTCCTAAACGCCTTTAGAGAGTTGATATTTTTGATGAGCTCTTAGCTTGTTTAACAAAATATGATAGTCCCCTAACCATGAAAGTGGAGTTGACATGGCTATCCATAATAAGGGACAGTCATGAAGATTTAGAAACCATCAAAGAGAGTTTTTTTTTTATACTTTCAAGAGCCTTCCCCATCAGATACTTGGCCCAAAAGGAGTTTACTGAGACGTCCTCATATGATCTATTCGAGGTAAGTGAATTTAATTTGAGTTTTCAAGAGGTAGTTCTGTATTATTTGACATACTTTTATGTGCCTCATATCCTTTTAGCTATCCTTATATAGTCAATGCAAGATATCCTAATGAGGAAGGGTATTTATTTCAACATTCCAATAAATGGTTTTGTTTAACCAGTTTTTGTAATGTTTAGTTTAGATTAGGTTAGCTTTTTCCCGCTTTCCACCAAGTGCTTGTGCATAGTGTGTTTTGTTTCATCTTGTATAGTCTTTTTCCCTATTCTGGTTTATTGTTCCTCCTCCTGGTTTCAATCCTTTTCCTTTCCCCAAAAAATTCTGTGTGCTCAAAATGATGACTCCATGCCCAATGAATGTCAAAGGTCACTGGTTTTTTTTATGTCTAGCAGGCTGAAATCCAGTAGAAATCGCCAACAATGTTACCCAAATTTTCCCATTACATGACAATTCTAGCTACAAGTGGAGAAAATGTGCCTCCCACGATGGTAGAGCCTAGCTTGTATGTTTCTATCATCTGCATGGTCTTAATCTTATTCCTCTGCATGTTTTAGGTATGATTTTAAGCCCTTCATGTGCAAGAAACCTTTTGAAAATACCCAAAACCCTAGGTTTCTTGGTTGCTATTCTAATCTTTCATTACCTTTTTCACCACTTAAGGTTCCTATTTTGCATGTATTTTTAAGTTATCCAACGATGACCTTTTGTGTTCAGTTACGCAGTCACACTGAATTTATAATGAACAGTCATGCAGTCGTGCATCATTTATTATGAAGTCATTTTTCTCAGCGAGTGAGAGGGTAAATGGATTGTCATGTAGTCATGATAGTTTTGCATAATTTTACCTTCCAGCTCACGAGTGTGCGATCAAAGGAAATTTTTCTCATCGCTCACTTGCCATGAAATTTCACTTTATGCCTTCTAGCTCGCAAGTGTGCGATCAAGGGGGATATTATGCTCATTGCTCACTCGCTGAAATAATCACTTAACAATTTTTTCTTGTGCGAGTGTGCAATGAGGTCTCTATTGCAAGATGAAATACATTTTCTCACTCATTCAAGTTTAGCAGTTGACAAGAAAAGCATTGCCACCGAGCGAGCAAAGGGATTTTTATGTAGTCACTCACTCACACAGGTTAAAGAACAAGTCAAAAAGGTTCTGCGAGTGTGTGATTAAAGGAAATGGATGGTGTCTCTCACTCGCTCATGTTTAGGATTTGATAATGAAAGGTGTGCGAGTGCATGAGCAAAGGATGTTGTATGTCATCGCTCACTCGCCAAAGCTTGGTGGTTAGCAGAATTTGGACTGCGAGTAAGCAATGCGGCTAGTGATATGTTCTCAGAAGGGATTGTCACTCACTTGCAAGGAAAAAATATCAAGTCAAAAGGTTGTGCGAGTGTGTTATAAAGAGAAGCTTCAAACAACAGCTAGTCATCACTCATTTACACAGGTTGAACTTAAAAGGAAAAAGGTGTTGTGAGTGTGTGATCAAGGGAAAAGAAATGTCATCGCTCACTCACCATGAGATTTCACTTCAAGTCTTTGAGCTCACGAGTGTGTGACCGAAGGAGTTATTGTCCATTGCTCACTCACTCATGTTTAGCAGTTGACAAGAAAAGTGTTATGACTACGCACAAAGGGATTTCTATGCAGTCGCTCACTCGCATAGGTTAAAAGACCAAATCAAAAGGTGCTGTGAGTATGTGACTGATCAAGAGAAAGGGTTTGTCTCTCACTCACATAGGTTGAAACTTCAATCAACAAGATTCAAAAACTCAGCGACACAAAGAATTTCTACACCCAGGGTTAAAGATGAGTAAGGAATCAGAACTAGAGATGAAGATCGACAACTATGTTTTAAACAACAGATCAAATATTTTCTCAGACATTGATCGGGCATTCCATGCCACTTGTGACTGTTTGAGTTTAAATATTCAAATATTCAAAAGATTTTATCTCAGAGTCCACGACGGTGGTGTGATTTTTAAAGTTACAGATAGAGGAATGAGTCAATCTGACTTCTCTAATCGCATTTATGATGATAGGAGTGACTTTCAAAGATATATCTGATCTTCTCAAATATTTCTATGATGCATTGATGAGAAGAATTGACAGTCTTAGGGTTATGAATTGTTTATGCAGATCTATTGCAACCCTAATTCCTAACAATTAGATTGACTCTTGAGCCTGTGTACTAGACAAGTATGTATATAAGTAGTTTTGAGAGCTTTTAGAGCTTAGAGTTTCCATTTGGTGTAATATTTTATGTGGCATCTTCTCCACCCCTAGGTTTTCACCTTGTTGTAATCTTTCATTGATTTGCAAATTATGTTAAGGTTTCTGAGACATCTTTTCTATCCTCTAACTTTCCTTGTTTGTATTTCTCTTACTGAAATATGATATAGTGACTTTTATTAGAGAAATCTTGGAGTTCCTAAGCCGTTCTTTCTTTCAGCATCTTTGTGTACTACTGTGTGTGATCTGATTTAGATAATCTTATGGATTTTGTTCATCCCTAGTTATTTTGTGTCACTCATGTGCCTATTTGCTGGAGTGAATGTCTACTTGCAGGTCACAGTCTGTGTCTACTTCCTTGGAAAAGCTATTGTTTCTTAAATGTTCTCCTTCCTTGAATAACGTCTTTCCATTTTAGACCTCTCTGTGAAATACTTATGCAAGCCTATTCAGAAATATTGTGTTCTATTAGATCTATGAATTTTCATGCTAGTTTGGTCATTTTTTTATGTTTCAAGTTACCTTCAGTGTATCACCTAGTAGGATAATTTTCTTTCCAGTTATTTCCTTTCAATCATTCTTTCTATCCATTTTCCCTCAAGTTTACTTTTGATGTCAAAAGAGAAGATTACATGATTATCCAAGAGGAACCAACCTAGAACCTAGAGGCTTCAATTCAGTTAGCAAAGGTCCCACAACCTAGAAGTTATTCCCATGTTATCATAGATTATCAAGACTATGAGAGCTTGAAAAGGGTGCAAAATATAATGACCAACACTTACTATTCCAAAGAGAACTCCAACAAGAAATATAGATCTTGATAATGCTACTTAGAGAGAATACTATCTTGTAGTAGATACAAAGAAAATATAGAAAGATGTAGCAGCTCTTGATCAACTTTTGTAACCTAAATAAAAAATTTCACTTCTACTCTTCCTCTTCTACATTACATTGTCTTCACATTCAATCCATGGCACTTTGTAATCATCGCACATTATCTCTTACACCTTTCATCTATTTTCTTAAACATATATAGTGGTTGTTAGATTCAAAGAAAGACACACAAGTGAGAAGGGGAGGGGGGGCTGAATCAATTGTGTCCCTAAACTTCAAATATTTTATTCAGCTATTAATCTTAATCTCATATTTGAATAATAAACATTAGTACAAGATCACAATACATTACTCAACACATAACAACAAGATTTTTGACGTGAAAACTTGGTTAAGTGAAAAATCACAATGGGGATCAAACCCACAAGATGATGTACTCTGTTAAAAGCACTATACACTGTTAGGAGTATTACAAGGGCTTCAAACCAAAGGAAGGATCACTACCTTATAGAAATCTATGATTATAATTCATAATGGACAACTGTCCATAACTCATGAACTGACTAATAGCATCTTTGATATACCAATACCGTTCTAAAAAAGTACATCAAATATTTGGCTTAATTACACATTCCAGTCATACCTCCTCGCACACTCTCACCACCATCATTCCCACCACACTTCATAATTAAAAATAATTACATCATTTTATATATTACATCAATTTATTTCCACTACATCAGCGAAGGACATAATTACAAAATATCAATTTATTCTAGCTCAATATACAATACGATCCATTGAAAGTTGGCAAAGATATAACACTTATTAATAAGCACATCTTTGAACATGTTCCAGATCCATAAATCATGCCACGATCCTTCACAACATGCTACACCATCATGTCAGCCAAGAACTATAATATCTGCAACACGTTACATAAAAATAAAAAAATTTGATCACATAACCCAATGTGATCCAGCAACATGAATACAACAAGATCTAGAAACATCAGCAAGAAAAATGAAATGACACAATAGCAACAAGAACAACTATGTCTTAGAATTCATATTTATCTCTGCACTATTCATCAGGAACACCAATCAGTAACCTCTATCACAAAAGAAAAATATCTTGCCTCTATCAAAATCACTAACCACTCAAGTTGAGGACACACATCCACGTCCTAAACTCACAACCATGTTAGAAAGTAAATATATTGCATAAGAGATCCACACGAATCCAAGGACCTTAACACTTTCTCAACCAAAATACCAGTCTCTGATAAATCATTCACAACTTACTTGAATCAATACACGAACCTCAGTAAATTGATATAGAGTCAAATATAGAATCCATGAAACCATCTTTACCTTCACAGTATCTGATCTTAAATATAGTACTTGTACCAAAATAATATTCTCACTGAACATACCAAGAACACTATCACCAACAGTAGGAACATGTTGACATCAGTAACAAAAAATCAATGTCATCACATATATGCATGATATCCTATAAATATCCAACAATCTTCCCCTTTGGCATTGATGACAACATATGATGTGCAAAACTAAATGAATGCACAAAGAAACCATATCAACAGTACTACTAACAATATCCATAATATATCTTTCAAAGTCTCTCTAACAATATTTCTTCCTTATCCAAAATAATCTCCAACACTATTTTTCACATGATGATCTCTCCCCCTTCGACATCAATGAAAAAGGCAAATATATGCACTATGTCATAAAAGCCAAAAATATGAACAAACATCGCTCCCAAATTTGAACAACTGACTCATCAAGTTGACTACTCCCCCTGAGTAGTAGCCACCAAAACATCAATCCAAAATAATGAAGATCTTTGTAAGTACACTAGACTGATGCAAATCAACGCATCTCTAGCTCTGATCAGAAGCGACAATCACCCCAAGCTTACCTTAGAGATACTCAAATATATCATTTGGCAAGGGCTTCATGAATATATCTACAATATTCTCTTTAGTAGATACATAGTCCAATCTGACTTCATTTTCACTAACCTTGTTTCTCAATAAATTATATTTGATAGATATATGCTTTGTCTTTGAATGTAACACATGACTCTTTGAAACATAGATAACACTTGAGTTGTGACAATAGATAGTAATAGAATCATCCATAATTTTTTCTATTGCATATCAATTCAAAATAAGTAAGGATCTTACAATAGAGTTTACAAACCAATACAGTAAGGCTGGACTATTTACCTCAGCCAAATCAAAAAGGACCTCAAAATTATAGTTCTTCTTACATTAGTTACATCTTTTAACATAAAATATCATACATAAAGAGACTATTTGTAATCATTCTGGGGGGTCATCATGATCTACATCAGATGCATTAGAGTCTAGAGAGACAACATTGTAGCCTACTATCTCATGTCCTCCAAACACTAGTTCTACACCAGTTGCTACTCCTAGGTTTCCCTCTTTCACTTGTTGGAGGAATTCAATGACGTAGTTGTTGAACTCTACTCTTGCCTTTCTGGTAGTGTACCCATGAGCTATTTCTTTCTTCTCAATAGTGTCCTTTCCTTCCCTCATAATCTGAAGGAACTTTCTCTCTTTCAGCTTTATCACTGCTGTGACCTACTGGGAAACATCAATATAGATGAGTCTCCTAAGAGAATTAGTAAGATTCTTGTCCTTCCCTGCCAAAAAATCATTATTCCTAGCCTTCCAAATAGTCCATAATATAACAAAAGAAAGTATAGTCTAAAAATAATTTCAAAACTTGCTTCTGTTAATGCATCCTGATATGATGTTCAAAGCTTGGAAGTGTGTATTAAAAGATAGACCAAATATTTTCCAGATTTCAGAAGAAAACATACACTCAAAGAAAACATGGAAAACTGATTTAGGGTGTCTACAAACAATACAGAGATTGGAATCCCTGCAAGGTTTATTGAAGGGTAGTTTGTGCAGTAGCACTCTCCACAAAAAGAATTTAAACTTAGGCTCTACAAGCCTTGACCAAAGTGAGGGAAAGTATATGTTCCAGTCAAGAAGGGAAGCATCAAGGTTCCATATAGAGTTAGCATGGGAAAGGATATCATGGCTATAGTTTATCTTATGGTAAAGATATTTTATTTTGACAAGATGGAGGGGTGAGCTGTTTGTCTAAGCAAGCTAGAAGGAATAGGTGTTAGGGGAGAAACATGTTGTCACGGTCCCCAAAGAGTTAAGGGCAACAACTAGAATTGCATAGGTTCTCCTTTGAGTTTGGGGTATGTTGAAATCTATAGCCAACTTTTCCCATGGGATGAGAATACCATTAAGAAGTAAATCATGAAAGTATTTGATACCTTTTACTGACCACTTCTTAGCCGAGAAACCTTGCAATAATGCTAGTGGTTTGTTATTATGTTTAAGATTCCACCATACTGACTTGCTACCACAGATCACCTCATTTCCTTCCATTGGGCTTGTGCTGCAAAGAAAATTTCTAACATATGTCCATCCTTTCTAGATTGCTTTGAATACATTTGATCCTTGAAATCTCACCTTACTTTCTAGCCCCAACATATATGAGTAGCTTAGCTCATTCCAATGCTTTGACTTAGTAGGATGAGCTCCGAACAAATTGTTTCTTATAAGATCTTCCAAGGCTCATCTCCTTCAAAGGCTTTAGAAATCTGTTTTAATGCAAGGGAAATGCCTTGGGTTCAAAGATATTTGAGTCCTATACCTCCCCAAATCTTATCTTTGGTGCACCAATCCCATGATACAACATGCATTTTCTTATAACCCTTACCATCTGACCAGAGAAAGGTTCTAACTGTCTTCTATATTTGTGTAAATTGATTTTGGTTAAAGAGCCATGCTGAGGAGTAGTAGATAGGATAGGAGGATATAATCTTCTAACACACCTACAATCTACTCAAAAAGGATAAGAGATTACTGTCCCATTTGCTTAATTTGAGGTGGATCCTATCTTTGACCTAGCTCCGCTTGTCATTGATATTTGGTTCCATAGGAAATGGTATACCCAAATATTTGAAAATGTAGTTAGGGCCTCCCCACTCAAGACCAAATTTGTTCCATGATACTTGGGGCTAATTCTCCCATCCTAGTATAATAGACTTAGCAATATAAATCTTTCTTCCTGAAGCCTAGCAGAATAGGTCCAATTTGGCCATGAGTCAGTCCATATTGTCTTCCTCAAGGCTCATGAGGATTGTTGTATCATCTGTAAACTAGATGTTTGAGACCTTTAGATCCTTGGGAAGGGTTGTACCTTTAAATTTGGGGGATAAGGAGTCATCCCTTAGGAGGTAATGAATGGAATCTGTAGCTATAACAAAGAGGGAGGGGGAAAGGGGGTAGCCCTGTTTGATGGACCTGGAGAACTCAAAGAAACCTAATCTAAATCCATTGACTTCTACTGCCACCCTAGCACCAAGTAGAAATGTGGATACCATTGTGTAAAAGGAAGCTGGAAAGCTAAGGCTTTCTAACATAGAAAGGATAAACTTCCACTTAATTCTATCATTAATTTTTTCATAATCTATGAGCATCATAGAACTATTTTTCCTAGAATATTTGGCCCATTCTAGTGCTTCCCAACATGTTAAGAGATTTTCTAGGATGTATGTCCCCTTGATAAAGCCTGTATGAGTGTTGTTAATCTCTTTGGGGAGTATATTGAAAATCCTAAGTGATAGAGCTTTGGCCAGAATCTTGTACCCAACGTTGAGTAAGGTAATGGGTCTCCAATTTTTAATCAAAAGTTTGTCTCCTTCATTGGGAATCAACTTTATTAGACCTGCATTAATTTTATGACCCAAAGTACTAGCATCTATGGCTTCCCTAAAGGTCATGAGTAGGATATGGAAAATCCAATCTATGATGATTTTAAAAAACTCCATTGTAAGACCATCTGGACTAGGGGCCTTGTCATTGGCCATGCTCAAGATGAAGTCTCTGATTTCCTTGATAGAAAGATCCCTCCCTATCATACTTTCATCTTCCTCATTATTATTTTTTGGGATGATCCCTTTGATCTTCTACCCGACTTCTTCCATGGAGCTATTATCTTATGAGGTGAGTAATTTATTATAGAACAATGAGAAAGTATTAACAATGTCATCCTAAGTGTGAGGAATTAAAAAATGGATGGAGCAGAAGCGGGAGTGGGAGCAGGAGGGAATTCGAAAATCGGTGAAGGCGGGAAAAGCGATGCTAGAGGAAACAGGGTTTTTGCAGCTGCAGGAGACTAGAAAATTGCAGGAGGATCAATAGATGAGGGCTCCACTAAAGACTCGGAAGATGGCATTGACCCCCATTTTTGAGATGGTGGGCTAGGAGAAAGATCCAAAAGCTCAGTGGCAGATAAAAGTGATTAAGCTTCGAACAGAAACATCCTGAAAGGAAGTTGGTCATCGTTATTTGGGATTAAACCAACAGGAAAATCTTCTTTCCCTAGTATCAAAAATACATCAGACCCAAGCACTAGGTATTACGGTATTTCTATACTTGATCCTCTTGTGGGGCACACTATTTCTACAATGGCTCTTATGCTGGTAGGAAAGTTCACGTGAATAAGACCCAATATTGAGCTATTCAGGGAGTTTACTTACCGTAAATGGAAACTCAAAGGACAAGTGGACATAGCAGCAATGCAAAAAGGGTTTTTTCCTTTGTATTCTCAAATAGTGAAGATATATCAAAAGTGTTGTGTGGAGGACCCTGGATGTTTGGCAAGTCATCACTGGCTCTCAAAAAATGGGTTACGAATCTGGATCTCAATGCTAAAATATTTGATTCTTCCCCTGTATGGGTGAGATTACCTAGTCTCCCCATGGAATATTGGCATGAGGATGTTTTTGTTGGCTTGGTGAGTGTGTTTGGGGAACTAATTTTGATCGATCTGATGACAATAGCAAGATCTATACTGGTCTATGTGAGAATCTGTGTGAACATTCACCACAAAATGGATCTTCCGGAGGTCATCGCCATTACTTACAAACTGGGTAAGTACACCCAAGCTATTGAATATGAATCACTTCCATTTGCTTGTTTTACTTGTAAAAAATCTAGTCATTGGGCTAAACAATGTCCTTTGAAAAAACAAAAAGAAAAAGAAGACCAAAAAAGGGAACAAGATCATAAAAGAGAACCTAAAAAGGTTTGGAAGCAGAAGGTAAATCCTAATGAAAAAGATGCTGGAAAAGCTAATCAAGGTCAACAGGAGAACAACATTGAGAACTTAATCAGTAACAAATCAGAGGAAATTCTGATTCCTGAAAATAAAATTAGTTCAGAAAAAGACAAAACTGACCATGAAACAAATAAAGACTCCAGTATTGAGCACAGGTATCCTAAAGAGAAAGAACCAGAAGAAATCAATAAAGCTAATACAATGAATGGGTTGGAAGGTTTATCCACCTCAAGGGTACCTCCTACCATTGGGGGAAATGAGGAGCAAGAACATTATTCAGAAGATAGTGACGATGATTCCCTTTCCCCTATATCAACTCTGTGGAGTGAAGAAAGCATGGAGACAAATCTGAACCTAGAAAAACACTCTAAAAATCAAGAAGCCCCTTGGTCACAGATTAAGAAATATAAAAGCTTCATAAAAAACCCAAGCAAGAAAGATGATCATAATAGCTATCTATCACTTGACTCTGGGAAAAAACAAGAATGTATTAGTCAAGGGGGAGTTCAAACTAGAAGACAAGTTAAGGCTGATGTGGGCACTCCCAAAAGAAAAAAAGGCAAGGAATCATAGAAGAAAAATAGAGAGAATGAAGCAAAGTAGAATATAGCAGATGGTAAACAAAGAACCATCCATGAGATATGTTCCCCAAGTCTTTAATATGAAAGTTATCTCTTGGAACATAAGAGGGCTTAATAGCCTCCATAAACAGGATGTTCTTAGGAACATGATAAGAGATAGAAAACCTGATATTTTACTAATTCAAGAAACCAAGATAACCAAGGAAACACTGGAAAAGATGCATGTAGAAAAAGACTATCGTAGTATTGGAGGTGACTCGGAGGGAGCTTCGGGTGGAATAGGCATATTTTGGAATACTAAAAATGTTATGTGTAAGTTGATTGTTAGTGAAAAGAACATTTTAGTGGTTAAGATTAATTATCTCAAGGAGAATTTTAGTTGGAACCTTGTCAATGTTTATGCACCTAATACTAGAGGTGGTAGGCAGAAATATATGCAGAGATTGAAAGATATCCACAGCAACAACCAAGACACTTGCTGGATGATAATGGGAGATTTCAATACTCTTAAAAATGAAGAAAAAAAGGGAGGAAATGTTTCCCAAATTGACAGCAGGTCTGATCTTATGGAATTCATCAGTGAGGAAGCCCTCTTAGATATTGAGCTGGAAGGTATTAACTATACTTGGTTGAATAGACAGATAGGGAAAGACTTGATCCAAGCCAAATTGGATAGAGCTCTGTTAACCTTTGACTGGTTGACTAGTTACTATTGCACTCTCTCAGCAGAACTTCGTGTAGGTTCTGACCACTATCCTATATCTCTAAATATTAATAAGATTAATGGCAAAAAAAACATCCCTTTCATATTTGAAAGAATTTGGTTAGCTCACCCTAAATTAAAAGCTAAGATAGAGGAATGGTGGAATCCTACTATTGAAGGGGGAGAAATGTATAGAACAACAAAGAAACTGAACAATATCAAAAACAATCTCAAAAAATGGAATAAAGAGGTTTTTGGGGACATTTTTCTTACAAAAGGGAAATTGCAGAATGAAATTATGGATATCCATAATAGTATCCAGAAGGAGGGCCTTTTGGAGGAAACTAGAACTAAGGAAAATAAACTGTTGGTGGATTACCACAATGTTATCACTAAGGAGGAATCTTTTTTGAGACAGAGATCTAGAGCTCTCTGGCTTAAAGCTAGGGATAAAAATACCAAATTTTTCCATATGAAGGCCATGAAACACAAAGAAATTAATAGGATTAGTAATCTTCATTCAAAAGGTAAAACTATGAGGAAGGAGGAAGATATCAGATTTGAGATGTTAAATTATTTCTCATACCTTTTAACACAGGAGAAAGAATTGAATAGTTCTAATTAGGATGAAATATTAGCAGCTATTCCTAAAATTATCGAGGATAATTCTAAAAAAATGCTCAAATCTATTCCCTTGAACAATGAAATCAAGAATGCTGTCTTTTCCTTTGAAGGAGAAAAATCACCAAACCCTGATGGTATCCCTATGCTCTTCTTCCAGCAGTTCTAGGAGATTATTGGTCAAGATGTTCAGGATGCAGTTAAATAATTCTTTGGGACTAAATGTCTTCTTAGGGAATTAAATACTACCTTCTTGATTCTTATTCCCAAGAAACTTGGAGCTAATACTGTGGAGGATTTTAGACCTATCATCTTGTGTAATTCTCTATACAAGATTATTTCTAAAGTTATTACTTCTAGACTGCTTAAGCTACTCCCATCTCTAATTTCCCCCCAACAAAATGGCTTTGTTCCTGGGAGACAAATCCTTGATTCTATTATTGTGGCTCATGAGAATCTCCACTCCCTAGAAAAAGCCAAAAAATAGCGCTTTATGATGAAGCTAGACCTCTCTAAGGCGTATGACAGAGTTGACTGGCACTTCTTGCGGAAGGTGCTGAATGCTTTTGGTTTTCGCAAGGATATTATTAAAATCATTATGCAACTTGTAACTATTGTTTCCTCTTCTGTTATTGTGAATGGGGGATCTTCTTCCTTCTTTAAACCTTCTAGAGGGCTAAGACAAGGAGATCCTATATCTCCCATCCTTTTTTCTATCCTGGCTGAGTGTTTGGGGAGGTACAACCAAATAATGTTGGAAAAAGGGGATATAAAGGGTATACATCCTTCTTCTGCAAGACTTATCTGTTCCCATGAGCAATTTGTGGATGATACTCTCATAATGGAATAGTCAACTATAAAAGAAGCTAAAAATATTAAGAAACGCCTCACTATCTATACCTCAGCTACTGGCCAACTAATCAATTGGAATAAAACTTCCATATTCTTTATAAACACCTCGGAAGAGAGACAAAAGAAAATGTCAAATATTCTTGGTTGTATTATAGGGAGCCTTCCTTCATCTTATTTAGGTCTCCCCCTTTTTTTTCAATCCTCCTGAAAGCTTCTAGAATAAATTAATTGACATATATAACAATAAGTTTGCAGGATGGAAAGGGGCTCTCCTCAGCAATGTGGGAAAGCTCCAACTCCTGAAATCAGCTCTTCAGAATCTCCCTGTCTATGCTATGAGCTTGTTTAAAATTCCCCACAAAATTGCTTATGAGATTGAGAAAATTGAAAAAAGATTCCTTTTCTCTGGGGTGGAGGAAAAGAAAAGACTTAGCCTGGTTTCTTGGGAGAAAGTGTGCAAGCCTAAAAAAAAGGAGGCCTTGGGCTGCGAACCATCAAAAATATGAACCAAGCCCTCATGGCTAAACAATTATGGAGAATTTATGGAGATCAAAAGGAATGGAACAACATAATTAAAAGCAAGTATCTTTTCCTCTACAATACCTTGGAGGATTTTATAGGTGATGACAGTTACACTAATGGATCCTACATATGGAATAGTATAAAGTCCACTAAAGAGCTTATAGTTAAAGGGAAAAGATGGAAGCTAGGAGATGGTAGAAGAATTGATTTCTGGGATGATGAATGGATTCAACCTGAGCCTCTATCTAGAAAAATTGATTCGAAGTAATGCATTGAGAGATGCAAAGAAAATATTGGATTGAAAGCAGTAGACTACTGGCAGGATAATAAATGGAAGAATCTAGGAGAAATTGATAACATATTTATTTCCCTCCAGCAAGATCTTCAGACCTGGTATATTAAAGATAACATCCAAGAATCGATTGCTTCAAATCCTTCGTTAGATGGTAAGTATACTATGGCTTTTGAAAATAATCTCATCACTAAAAGAGAGGAAAGGCCTCCTTGTTCCTTTGTTTGGTATAAATTTCTTATACCGAAAATTAATTTCTTCTTTTGGCTCCTGATTCAAAACAAACCTCTGATCCTTGATAATTTTGTCTAGAAAAGGGATTTATATTGTAAATAGGTGCATTCTCTATTTTTAAAATGCTGAATCCTGTGATCATATTATGCTTCATTGTCCTTTTACTCGCAAAGTGTGGACATTATTTTCCAAAAATGGAATCTTTGCTAGTGTTTTCCTTCTTCTTGGTAGGACTTTGTCACCTAATGGAGCTACCCACCAAAGAAATTTATGGACAAAGTTCTCTGGCTTCTCATTCCCCCTTAATTCTGCTGGAGGATTTGGAAAGAACGTAATAATAGAATTTTTAGAGATACTGTGCCATCTCCTGAAGTGATTGGTAACCAGATATGCAGAGTGCTGGAAGAAAACTTTACTTGTGCTAAATCAGAATCTAATCTCAATAAAAGGGAAAGTGATAGAAATAAGAGAGATTCTAATCCTAGCAACCTGAGATCCATGGCTACCTGGACTTCACCTTCTGAAGACTGGGTAAAAGATAACTTTGATGGGGCTGCGAAAGGCAACCCAGGAATTGCTGAAGGTGGAGGCATAATTAGAGACCATTATTGCAATTTTTTTGGTGCTATTTCTGCCCCTCTGGGAATGCAATCTAATCATAGGGCGAAGGCTATGGCTGCTCTCAATGTTATTATGCTGGCAGATGAAATGGGATGCAGAAAAGTCTGGCTGGAAGGTGACTCTTTAAATATTATCAATAATATTAATGGAATTTGTAAGGCATCCTGGACAATTGAACACATTATTGATAAGATAAAAAATATTGCATCAAATTTTTCTTCTTTCTATGCAACTCATAATTTCAAGGAAACCAACCAAGTGGCAGATAAACTTGCTAACTTGGGAGTTAAAAATGATGTCACGTTCAAGTGGCACAGGAACACTAAAATCAATGATGAAGTGGAATCATTGCTCAATTATGACAGGCTCAATCACAAAATAGGTGAAATTAATCACATTAATCATTCTGATTAATGATGATATGACCTAGGGTACTGTGATGACCTTTTACCTCATGATCGGTAGCATTTGTGACTACTTCCTTTATACGCAAGTTAACTGGGTTTTCATTAATAACTCTGTGTTATCTAAAATCTGCAACTACATTATGTAGAATATTAGTATGAAACAGAATAGTGAAGGAGAATACACAAAGATTGAAGAGTTTGAAGATATGGGGGTGATTTGAAGAGAGAAGAACCAGTGGTTTGCAGTTGGAGGAATAAAAAAGAGGTGTGGAGCATACTCAAGAAGGGCAAAGTCCACAGATACCTTAAGCACCTTCATGGTACCAACAAAGATATTACAAGGCCTTTGTCAATGGGTGGGATAATGGTAAAGTGAACATCCTTGGCAAATCTGTCAAGCTTACTCTGGATTGTTTGGCTGATATCACGGGCCTTCGGCTGGAGGGAATGAAATTCATTAAAGATAAAAAAGAGGGCAACAAAGGGTACAAAAAATTCCCCAAAATAGATGAGGAAAGGGCAATGATGGTGAAGAACAATCTGGACTACGTCAATTTTTCAAACATTAAACACATTTGGGCGTTTGTGATAAGGGCAATCATGGAATATTTTACCCTGGATGGCAGATTCTCTAAGGTATACAACTATCATTTTGTCTTGGAAAATCACTTTCGTCATGACATTAGGGTTTTTTTTCCCTTCTATCTTTTAAGTTTGCTCAACCAGAGCATCATTGTTCATAGGGAAAAGTCTTCCCCCATTTTACATGAAGGTATTATGTTGCTGATAATAGATTATATTAAAGATCATATCCCTAACCCTATCCCCAAGAGTATTAAGAATGTTGAAAGGAAGAGCATGAATATGCCCACTGGTAAGAGCCCTAGTAAGCCTAAAGCTAAAAAAGTTGTAATAGCCCTGTTGAGCCTGATATCTCCTTATCTATCTATGATGATATTGAGGGCATGAAGATAGAAAATGATCAAGATGTTGTCTCTTCTAAGGATGAGGGTTTCATGACAGACCCAAGCAAAAATGATAATACTAAAAATAGTAAAGTTGAGCAACTAGAGGGTAAAGGCCAGAAAGAGGAAGACCAGAAGACAGAGAACATTAAGCTCGAGGAGATCACGCTTGAAATCGACAATATCAATGACACCCACATCGAGGATATCACTGCCAATAACGAGGTGGACAAGGAGCAAGATCAAGATAATCAGGATTCTAATAGGGAGTTGGGGGATAAGAATATCCTTATTCAGAATTGCGATGGTCAAACTATTGACGAGGAGGAACAGAACCAAGATTGACATATCCTTCACAATGTGAAGGAGAAAATGGATGTTTCTGAGATTGAAAAGGTAAATAATAAGAATGAAGAGGAGACCACTATCCCTGATGAGGAAACTATTAAAGATGTCAATGATGAGCATAGCCATGAAACCTTGAGTGATAAAGGTGAAGTGAAGAATGGTCAGAAGAATAGAAGTCTTAATGATGAGCTTTGTGAGAAGGAGGTCAATGTTAAAAGGATGGCTTCTCTTACCTTCCTTCAAATGGATAGAAACAAAGCAGAGAATAGATACAATATGGATAAGTAGACTCAGGATGACATGAACCAGATGAAAGCTAACCATAAAAGTATGGAAGATAGAATTTATTTCCTGGAGGATATAGTGGAAAAAATGCGCAATGACTCAATTATGTATCAGCAAGGTAATTATGTGTTTGATAAGGTTAACAACATGGATAAAAAGATTAGCATTCTGGTAGATAGCAGGCTTAAAAATATTACTAATAAGATAAACAACAACAAAGCACTTTTGAAAAAACTTGCTAACATTAGCAAAATTGGTATGAAAAACTCTGTGGATAATTTGAATTCTCTTTATAATCTTCTCGAGAGTAACTACAATGACAAGGTAAAGATTGAGAATGAAGACCCCCAAGAAATTCAGATTTTGGGTCCTGGATCTAGGACACGCTCTAGCACAAAAAGGAAAACTAACATCCAGGCCAAAGATATTACCAAGCTGAGGGACTCTATCCAGTGCCTAGAACTTTAGATGGTTGAAGTTTAGATGATGGAAAACCAGATGGAAAATGTTTAGTTGCTTGGCTAGAGGTTGTTGGGTGCTAGAAGTTTTTTGTTCTTTGACTGCTAGGATTTTTTGCTGCTTGTAGTTTGCTATTTTTCTTTGTTCTGAAATTTAAAGCTCTATCTAGGTTTTAGCCCTTTCTCGGTGTGCTGTCATGCTTGACAGCTCATTGTTTTTCTTGTTGTTTCTTTTTTATCTTTCTTTTATTATGTAAAGGATTTCGAGGTCCCTTCAAAACCTGTTGTTACCATAATAAAAAACAATGTCATCCTAAGAAGTGATGTTGACTCCTTTCTCCCTAATACATGTTATTCTATCCCTCACCTCCTTCTTCTTAAGAGTATGAAAGAATTATTTTGAGCCTCTGTTTCCCAGATTAAGCCAGTTGACTCTAGCTTGAATTTTAGCACCTCTGGTCTTCACCAATTGGAGGTTTATGAGGGCATCCCTGCTGCGCATTACTTTGTTTAAGAGTTTTGGGTCATGGGGGCAGTTTTTTATTTGAAGCTTTTCCTCTTGGAGATCCTTGACCAACCTAAATTCTCACCATCCTTATCTTTCTTCTTACCCATAACTTTAAGCATGGTTTTCTAGGATCTTATGGTCCGATTCCATCTGTCAGTTTCAGATTCATGGCTGGCAATAGCTTCATTAAACCAGGCAATGATCTTGATGGAGTCTTGCACATCAAGATCCTCAAGGAGGGAGGAGTTAAGTGAAAATCCTATCTTTATAGTAGTTGAGATTTCATTATATGAAATCAGGTGAATAGTAGTGAGAATACGATGATGTTCAGACAAGATGAATGGGTGGACTTTGACACAATTTTCCACTAGTGTGGGGGGGGAGTTGAAGATCTATTTATTCATGTAGACTCTTTCTAGTTTGGAATAGATCCTATTTTATCCTTTTTGGAAGTTGGACCAAGTGAACCATATACCTTTAGATTCACTCCTTTTATTTGCTAGGGTGTCAAAAAGATTCAACTTAGATATACTTATATTCCAGAATATCATCGCATTACCCTTCCATTCAAATCTTAACCCTCTAATTTTGTCTTGAGCCCTTTCTACCATGTTGAAGTCTCCAACAATAATCCAAGGAATGTTTCCCAAGTCAGAGATCCATTTCCACAAGTCTATCCTGGCATTGTGATTTTTGGGGGCATATATAGAGCACACACCAAAGGTACTTTCTCCTTCCTTAAAAATGACCCAAACCGCTCTATTACAGAGGGAGAAATCTCATTTTCAGACTGATTTCCTCCATCTTGGCCCTATTAAGATAGAAGTACCTCACTTACCCTTCTAGTTCTTAGTGGAGTATTCCTCTGCATCCTCCCAAAAGCATTTCAGTGCTATATCAAGAGAAAATCCAATTTCTTTGACTTCATGTATCATAAGAATGTCAATCTCCTTGTTTAGTTGAAGAAACCTTTTGACCACATATAATTTGTCAAAGGATTTCAACCCTCTGACATTCCAAGAAATATAGTTTAACACCATGTAGACAATACTTTCTAGTATCTATTGGATCCTTAAAGCTCCTGAAAAATTGGGGAATTTCATTTTTTTGAACTTTGTAGGTTTTGGGGTTGCCATTCCCATTGGGGGGTCTACATCTCTTCTTCTTGATGTTACTCCCATCCACTCCTAATGGGGATATCTTCATAGGTTTTTTGTTGGAAAGTGATGTTTTTGATATGGTATGAGACAATTATGGGTTGTCATTTATGGTAACACATTTGATATATTGATCGCTTGGAATGAAGTTCAGTTGTTGAGATACAGTCTTCAAAATGACTAAGTACATAAGTAATAATACAGAGTATAACATTATTGTTTTGGATAGAAAAGATAGAGTACAATGTTTTATGAATAGCAAGCTTAGAGGAAGATAATATGGAGTATGTATGACCTCCACCTTAGATTGATTTAGTTTTGGTGATGATTACAGAGAGATAGAGAGATTTGAAGACATGCGCAGACAACAAAACAACATAACAGAGTAGTTGAACAAGTAGCGATGATTTAAGGAGTATGTCGTGGAATCATGGAAAGCTAAGTTGGATTATGATTTTGGATAACCTATATTTTGGTTATGTAAGAGCATCAACTTTGTATTTTATATTTACATTATTAATTCTATTTTGTATTGAGAGACGACTATGTGATAATAATTAAGAGAGCCGACTTGATGATGAAAAAGATATATATATGAAGACTTTTTGGAAAGTGATAGAAAAATTAAAAAAAAGGATGGATATGTATGTATGCAAATGGAAGATGTGAGAGAAGAGGTTGACAGAGATCATTAAAGCGCTATGACTGGAACTATCTAAGCATTGAAGATGCTTGTTTTGTTTATTACTAAGAATACTTTGTAACAAAAGTTTTTTTGTAAGAGTTGTAAGCTCAGTTGGCCCCTAACAGGGTGTTGTATACCTTTAATAGGGTTGTTATTCCTTTAACAAGGAAATGTAATATGTAATATTCAGCTCCTAACAAGGCTAGGTATCCTAATAGGGACATTATACTTTAGTGTATGCTTTTGGTTACTATCCCCACCAGGGTTTTACCTTGGCCAAGGTTTCCTCGACAACAAATAATGGTGTTATGAGTTCTGTGTTATTTGGTTATGTTCTTCTCATTTCAGTAAGCTTATGGTTTATTTGGAATTGGTTTAAGTTTAATCTAAAGTGATGTAATACTAATTCACACCCCTCTCAGTATTACTCAATCCTAACAATTGGTATCAGAGCTATTGGCCCTTGGAGAGAAAGTCTAACAACTTAAGGGAGATCAAGATGGATTCAGTAAGTTTGGAAGAGAACTTTGAAGCTGCACTTGAAGACCTTGATAGATTAAAAATAGAAAATGGTGACTTGAGATTTAGTCTAAGAAGAGATGAGGGATTCATTAAGAAATTGAAAGATCAACTTGAACTTTCCAAAAATCAGAGACATGATCTTATGGTTCAAATAAAAGAAGATTCAGACAATGATAATTCAGATCAGATAAAGAAACTTGAATAAGAGAATGATACTCTAAAACTTAATAATGAAGCAATGGCTAAAGAGATTCAACAAGAAAAGGATACTAAGAACACAACTGAAGAAGTTTTGAAGAATGCTAATATTGAGATGGGACAAATGAAGATTGGCCTTGACCATTACATGAGCAAGTATCTAGAATTGGAAAAATATAATCAGATCATAAAAGGTGAACTTGTTGAGACAAAGAAATACATTGAGAAACTTTACATGAGTAGTGACTTGATCAATGAACAAAGAGACAGGTAGAAACCTAAAGGTGATATGACTAGTATTGGCTTCAATGAAGCTGAATGTTCTAAGATTCAAGAAGATAAACTTGATGTGAAGACTAATGGAGAAAAACCTATTCTTGAAGAAGCTAGAGAACATATCAGACCTTTCAAAGGTAGATTTTTTGGATTTAACAAGTTTGGACACATGAAGAGAGATTGAAGAGATAATACTCCTTTCAAATATTTTTTGGGTTATTGTTTTAATTTCAATGTATATGGGCACAAGAAAGAAAAATGCAAAAACCTGATCAATCTAGATACAAACAAGATTACTCTAGAGAAGAAACAGTAGCTAAGATCACATGTTATAAATGTAATAACCTTGGACACATTGCAAGGAATTACAAGTTGCAAGTTAATCAGAATAAAAGACTGCGTATATGCTATAAATATAATAATCTAGGTCATATCAAAAAATTTTGCAAGTTTAATGGAGTAAATAATAGAAGAGTACCACCTCCTATGGATACAAAGAAGAATGACAGTGATACTGGTAAGAGTCTTGTAGAATACAAGAGTGATTTTGACAATTGTTTCAATAAAGAAGAAGATAACAGCAGTGGTAAGATATGGAGAATCAAAGAGTCAAGTGAGATATTGGTTCAGGGAGGGACAGTAGATGCTACTGGATCTTTGCCTGATGTGAACACATCAACCTAAATGGGTGATCATGGCCTTAGGGGGAGCATTGGATGAAGATATCAGAATATATCCAGATTCTTAGGAGTAAGCTCCAGTGAGCTTAGTTGTGATATTTGAAAACATCATAGAACTTATATTTGAGAGAGCAACATCAGACGATGCATATTTTGTGATCGCGGGATTTGTGATTGACTGGACAATATATGAAGTTTAATATTGGTTAATGTGAATTTTACACTTAACGATGAATAAAGGACATTTGAGATACCTATTTCTTCACTATTTGAAGAGAAGCGAGCTAAGAAAAGAAGAGATCAGAGTGTATCAGACTATCTAACAAC
Source organism: Thuja plicata (assembly GCA_018584345.1). NCBI lineage: Eukaryota > Viridiplantae > Streptophyta > Pinopsida > Cupressales > Cupressaceae > Thuja > Thuja plicata. The sequence continues at coordinate 12,043,624 of MU228104.1, forward strand.
TATATTGCATGATTGATCAAAGTGGGAATTCAGAATTCAGCATGATTAAGGTATTTACATAATCTACTGATACAAAATCTATGAATGCACCTTTGATTTATGATTTTGTAGATTGACCTGTTGGTTGTATTTCCAGTTTTGAAGCTTGCCAATAAAAGTTTTGAGTTCTTAGTCAAATTCCTACATAAATGTCTAATTTCTGCCCAATGCTATCAAAATCCCTATACAATATAATGGTCTTCAAGCCTAAAAATTAGAGAAGAATGTAAAACCCAAAGTCCTAGGTCAAATTTTCATGCATTTCCAAGAGGAAAACCCTAGTTCTTCAAAATCCTTTCTATTTTGCAGTTACTTTTTCAGAAAGGATCAAGTCACTTAAGTCATGTGTCTATTTTGTATTTTATAAGTTGATCATGATGTCTCTTTAAGCCTAAATAATATTCCATTTTCTTTAGAGACATGGTGAAATTCTTTAGTCATGTTACCTCCATAAGAAAAGAATAGGCTTCCAATGCTAATGAGATTTCACGTGGGCCGTTGATGAAGATCATAATCTTGTGGTGTGCAGAAAGTCTTATTTGAAAACCCAAAGTTAGAAAATTCTTTAGGGACTTTGAGATCATTCAGTCATGTAGTCTCAAAAGCTAATCAAAGTTTAAAGAAGGTTTGAAGTTCTCATGAAGTTGCGTGATCGTGAAAGTAAATAAGAGTTAAGTCAAAAGATATGAGATTAAGTGATAGTCGTTGATCTAAGAGATAATCTTGTGGTGGTTGTGAAGTCTTGGAGTAAACTCTTCAGTTAAGAAACCTTAGAGAGACTTCAAATTCATTTAGTTGTGGTGTCTCACAAATAAACTAAGGTTAAGAGATGAGTTAAAATCCTTCAGTTGCGAGATCTCTTTTGAAAGAAAGGGTTAAGTTAAAAGTTGTAAGATAAAGCGACTACCGTAAGATGTAAAGTTGATCTTGTGGCCAACATGAAGTCATGAGATGAAAGTTTAGATGGATGAAAGATTAAGTGTTATAAGAGACTACTATTAGATTAAATCAAGATCTAAAGGCTGGCATTAATCTTGAAAGAAACCTTCAGTTAGATAATTCTTTCAGTGACAACGAGATTCAGTGAGTCGTGAATTTTTGATAAGAACTATGGTTGAATAAGAGTTGAGTAAAGCTTAAGTGAAGTTTGCAGTGAAGAGATCTGAGCCATGAAATAGAAAAGATCTAGTAGATAGCGTGAATTTGCTGATTAAATTCAAATAGTCAAAGAAAGTTTAGCGATTCAGCGATGGTAATTCAGATTTGAACACGTGCCTAAGTCTTTCAAAGATTTGAGTTTGTCATGAAGTCTCAATGCAAACTAGAGGTTAAGAAATTCTTTCTGTAACTTGGGGATAGCTTAAGTCGTGAAGTCTTAGAGTAAACTATAGTTAAGAGAAAAGCTAATGAGATTGCACGCAAACCATTGGATTAAAAGTTGACCAAAGGGCAATCTTGAAGTCTTAGATCAAAAAGAAAAAGTACAAAATGAATATGAGATTACACATGAACCATCTAATTGAAGGAAGATCTAGTGATGGTCACGTAATCTCAAAAGAAACTTAGAGTTAGTGAAATCTTAAAGAAACTTTGATTTTGCATAGTCGCATAGTCTCTAAAAGGAATTAAAGATTTGAGCCAGAGTTATTTGAAGCCTTAGTCATGGAGTCTCAAAATGAATGTGAGTTAATTGATTTCTTTCAATGATTAAGAGATGAACGTTGATCAAGATGCTGATCATGTGGTGATCATTAAGTCTCAGAAAAGAACCAGAGTTAAAGATAATTCTCTACAACAAAGAGATCATACAGTCGCTGAAAGAAACCAGAGTAAGAGTGAGGTAAAATATAAGGTTTTCTTCTGCACCATGTTGTACAGTTGTCAGCCAATCAGAATATAGAGATTATGAAAGCATGTTTATAGAGTTGCTGAGTTGTAATAAATTATCCAATTGTATTAGATCTTGATCTAATTTCAAATATAATAATGTTTTAGTTGAAAAAGCAATCATTCAAAATTGATCACCTATCAGTTTCAAATGCCACGTCTAGAATGGAAAATTGATATCACAACACGTAGAAGTAATGATTGAATTGAAAATCGATGATTTCAAAGTAAGGTTTGTGCATTGAGTTCTTTGAATAAGTAGGCGTTACCATTGATCGTTTAATTTCACCAAGAGCTTCAGTTTTCAGAGAAAAATTTGCATAAGTGATAAGTTCTTTCAAGAGAACAGAGCTATCCAGACTTTGCATAGTAAAGAAATAAGATTTGATCAGTTGCAATTCAGTATAGACAACATGAGTAGAGTAGTAAGCATTCACTCAACTAGCAGGAAGAGTGAAGATGATGATGATTTGAAAGGAAAGAGGAATTACTCAAAGGAGTTTGTACAACTTCTTCCCAGCTCCAATTAGGGGAAAAGGGTAAATGATGAGTACCTTGGTGACAGATTTTATTACATTAGGGATCCAAAGACACATGACAGTTTAGGTTATCACTTGTTTTACTACTTCCATAAGAATAATGAAGGTCCTGTGCCCATGCCAAACCTTTAGACGTCAGAGTTAGCAAAGCTAGTAGTTCCTGATGTATTTGTAGATGTTGATTTGATATTGGATCTAGCCAATAGGTATGACACCATTTAAAATTCCATTAAGAAGGATGATGGCACAATTACAGTAACCCTTGATAGGGCATCATTCATGAAAGCATTTAATATGTATAACCCCTGCACAACATAAATCAATCTGAAGGCCCTAGCTGCTAGATATACTAAGGAATCTGGCATTGTGTCCAAATTGATTTAGGCCCATGTACCAAAAGGAACCATGAACTATATAGCTCCTATCCCTAGTGATAATGCACCATATTTTTGTAAAGACCTAGAATTCTATATAAATTACATTTCCTATGCCCTATGTAGAGTCTTAGGGGTTGATAGTTGAAGAGAGAGAGAGAGAGAGAGTCTCATCTGATATGATAATGATAATTATGGACTTGCTATTTCCCTATGTTGATATTGATTATGATTACATTCAATATGTGATTGATAAAATGCACCAGGGATTGGTGGATATCCAGAGTAAGGTAGGAAGCCCTAAATTCCTGCAATATTCATTGCTCATGCATTTGATTATGTTCTAAAATTTTAATATCATGGATCAAAATAGTCTGCAGTTTAGAAGATTTTATCATGGTTAACCCAACCCTGTGCAACTTTGGTTAAGGGTATGGAACTATACATCCACAGAGAATGAGTTTTGTGCATTTGAGAATTGGGTAGTATACCCCTTATTGAGCAATTTAGGAGTCAATATGACTAGGCTACCAATAAAAGTGTTACAACTCCTGAGGTCCTACAAGTTTGTGGATAAATGGAATGGAGACCACAACTAGGGTGATTTCTATTATCATCAAAATTTCACTTTGATCAGAGTATATGGTTTCTCTCAACCACCACACATTTTTCCATATAGAGTGCCTCCTAGAATTGCTATCATGGAGTTTATATGGAAGCTCATGCTGATAGATAGGGCACATTTGGCTCCACATAGGAAAGGAACATTAACTCCTAGGAATTTTATTGCCTCTAATTTTACAATAGGTAAAAGGGCTTATGATGTTGTGAATGGATGGTTGAGGAATTATAGAATGAATGTTTCCCTGTATAGATACATTGATATAGAAGGTTTCATAAAAAGTGCCAAGAAACTTCTGACACCCACCATTCCAATTACTAAAGAACATCCACCATGTGAGGAAGAGGACTTGCTCAGGAACATCCTTAAAGAGGATGAAATTTCAGAAAGGACTACAAATTATCAATAATTGATGGATATGGAGCAACAACTCAAAAAGAAAGGGATCCCATTTGGAGGATATTTCCCAGGTTTGCCTTATCTTCATAGATTAGATAAGATGAATGAATCATATGGTACACTTTGCAATCAGCTATAGGAACAAATTGAGGATAAGGACAAAGGTCCTAATAAACAATCATCCTTAGATAATAGTAGCAATTATTGTGTACACAACCCACAACCTCAGAATCAACCACCTTAGACTGAGGAAAATATAATTGATTTAACACAGGGACATGAGGCTGAGGTAGTTGTTGAACCTCCACATAAAAGGAAAAAGGTGGAAGTAGGGGAGCCTTCTATTGTCAAGACACAAAAAAGGAAAAATGACAAAGTAAGTGCCCTATTCATAGGGACAAGTTCCTATGATCACCAATTGAGGAAGTTCATAAGAGAAGGAAAGAAGAAAATAGAAGACATAGATGACAGTGTTGAGATTCCTCTCTTATTGTGTCAGGATGAAAGCAAGTTGCAACAAGAGGAGTCCTTAAAAGATGATGAATTAATAATGACCAAAGAATTTAAAGACTTCCTTATATAGGCCAAGAAACAGAAAGTGGGGGCATAATTGAAATTGGATGGAGGAGAAGCCATAAAAAGTGAATCCTTATAGGCTCTCCAGGAATATGGTCCAGAGTCTGAGAACATGACCCCTGATGATGCTAGATAGCTAGTGAAGTCTAGTGGCATGTTACTAGTGGAGGGATGGGACTTGGCTTTAACCTTCATCATAGATCAAATCCGGAGGCAGCCAGACATCAAGTTCTCAATAGAGACAAAAGTAGGGGAGATGATCAAAGGGTGTGGTTACAATGCACAATCTTAGACCCTAGCTATGTGGGCTCTAGCTCCCAAGAACCAAAATCCATCATTGATCAATGTGTAAGAGAAGATGGAAGGAGATAAAATAATTTGGTCTATACACAATACCAGGGATCTAGAAATTTTGCAAGCCCTAACCCACTTTTCTCATTTGAATGAAGCAAAATTTGTGCAAATGTCTAACAAGTATCAGAAGTTATTTGATGAAACAAGCCTCATTGAAAAGGATAGAGAGTTGGGTTTGATAAAGATCAATGCTATGGAAAAAATAATTGTAGATCTAACTCAGAAGCTTCAAGAGATCCTAGAGGTTGTTCATGTTGAACAAAAATAGGTTGAAGATACACTTGTGCAAATAGGGGATACAGGGGATGCTCTGAAGGAAATAGAGCAGAAGGATGCAGAGAAGAACAATGTGGCTTTAGAAGCCTTTCTAAATATCATGCAACATAGGATTAATATTTTAAAGGATAAAGTTGATTTAGTGCATGGAGCATATAATAAGTTGTCTGGCCTACAAGTTGAGGTAACTAGTTTTGTATCAATTTTGAACCCCTATTTTGGGACTTGGTTAGTTAGGACCAGTTTATTTGAAAGTTTAGCATCCTTGCAGCCACTTAGGGCAGACTTTCCAGAAATAGTCACACAAGTGGGTGATGAAATAGATCAAATTGGGATAACCTTATCCTTTTCCAAGGGCAAGGAAAATCAGATAGAGACCAGATTAAATATGTTTGGGTTTGATTATAATAAGTTTGTTCCTTCAATCAGAGCAGAGGTTAATCAGATAAAAGCAGTGGAGATTTGGAGAAATGAATTTGATTCATTATTACCTAGTAAAGAGGCATTTATTTCTAACCCAAATGAATTAGATATGGAGAGGTTTAATAAAACCTCGGATGAGGCATTTAAGGTTGAGACAGATTTTAATAAATTTGTAACATATGTCAAAAGGATAACAGATGCTAGATGGGAGAGGCAAAAGGAACAAATTGAAAGCATTCAAAGCTTTAATTGGCCTATAGAGAAAGATGTAGCAGCATGGGATGTTCTTACAAATCCCAATAAAAAGAATCCTATCATAGCTGACCTTGACATCATAGATGAAGAGTAGAAGGACACCTAACACCTGATCTTTGAGCACAGGGAGGTTAGTCATCTGAAAGATTAGTATATGTTAGCCTGTAATGGTGGTCACTAAATCTTGCAACAACTATTGGATGCTATCAAGAACATATTTAGACAAAGGTGCCAACTAGAAAAATATTTCAAAGATCTAATTTGATTGTATTCCTATTTTGTCCTTCCACTGCTTGGAGTCGACTTGTCTTTTGTCTTCTTCTATGTTTTTAGGTTAGGTCTTAAACAATCTGAAGCTTGTTGCATCCTTAATTTTGAAGGATTCCAAGATGGTTTAGACTATATATAGAGAATTTTTATCATTTTTTAAAGGGGATGAGATAAGAAGTGAAATATAATTGCAAGCCAAACTACTTAATGTTGTCTGAGTTTTGCGCATATTGTCTTTTGAATGTATTTGAAGCAGTAACCATATTAATAAAATACATTGCGATTTTTGTTCTATATCTTGTCTTGTCTCTATATATTTCTATTCTAGCTCTTGTATTTTTGATTTTCAAGGCATTTTAGATATACCAATTACAAGGTGGTTGTGCAGTTGCTTGTGAGTTCTTTCAAGGAAGGAATAATTCTTATAAGTGATCCCAGAGAGCTAAGCATTAGTATTAGGATCTGATAACAGGGGTATTGGAGTGAAAGGTAGTCTATAAGGCATTCTACCCAAGTTGCATGTATTTACAGTAATCAGTTATTATGGATTTACATTTGATATTGACTCTTTTCCCAAGGATGAGGCATTGGTTATGGTTTGGAAAATAGTTAATCATCATCTAATATTCAAAAAAAAAAAAATTATTTACATTTTAGTCATAAATTCATATAAGTTTAAGTAATTGTATTAGAGAATACAATTAAGTTTGCTGATTCCTTCAAGAGAGAATCACTAGGTTAACCCTCCTAAGTTCAGAGAACTATAAAAGGAAGAAGGATGAGAATCCTTATTATATTACTATTTTCTATTGTTAAATTAATGGTTTGGCTTATTAAACTCTATATCAGATTGATTATAGTCATTTGCATAGTTTTCTATCTGTTGATATAGTAAAAGGCAATTAGCAATCTAGTAATAGACCTAATCCACTATAAAAGATATTGAAAGTCAGTAATCATTTGAAGGTACACCCACCTGAGCCTATGGATCTCAACGTCGAAGGAGGAAATACTCCTCAGTAATTAGGATTTCTCTTGCATAGGTTTTAAATTGGAAATACAAAGAGTAAGAATTCCCACTGTTTTGAGAACTTGCAAGAAAAATCCCTAACATGACCTAGATACAAATTCAAGAAACATCCATTTAAGTCTTGTGAAGATGACCCTGATAGAGCATTTTATCAGACACTGCACGACATCTTCCATGTAGAGGATATTAGGGCTTGCATTCATTACAAGCATGATATATTGGGTGTTGATGAGATTTCTATTGAAATAGAATACATGATTGATAATGGTAAAATGAAGGATGAATTAAAAAACATAGATGACCTAAGAATTATGAAAATATTATATCTATATGAGTTTAGAGAAGATGGATGGTTCAAAATCTTTCTTATCAGAGTTCATGATCAATTCATTTGGATAGGAGAAAAACCTGTAAATATCTGTTGTTAGTTGATTCATGAGATAAATGGGTTAGAGAACATTGGAGTTATCCTTGTGGCTGAGAAGAACATAAAGAAACAAGTTGAAACCCTAACACATTCTAAATGAGATAGGTGAGCTATGACAATGAATGATATTTTCCTACAGGATGTCAGACTGACTGTGATGATACTTGGATACAAATTCTACTATAGAAGTAGACCTAATTCAATTTTTGTAGGATTCATTATGATGGCTTACAGGATGATAAAGGAAAACACTAAATATAACCTATGAAAAGTTCTAGCACAACAATTCTTGGAGAATTTAAAGCTAATTAAGAAGGATAAATATAAGACCTTTAGATTTGGCTCACTCCTAGTTCATATGTATATCCACATTGAGCATAAGTTTCTAGGCATTCACCCTAGAGCATGGAGAGAAGGGGTACCCACTGGTATACAGACATCACAGAGCTAGCGAAGGCAAAAAAACACATGGGTTGATGGTTAACTATTTGGCATGATCAAGATTCTTCAGAGGCAAATGAAAGAAATATTTAGAATTCTTGAAGAGTTAGTTGAGAAATACAATGATACAATTTGTTTCATGGTTGAAACTAATTATGTATGTTTTGAGATAGTTAATCTTGTACCTCAGAGAAACACAAGATCGACTAAATGAGATTCATCTACTAAGGAACAAAGGACAGAAGGAGAAGAGAAGAAAGCTGAAAAAGAGACCACACGTAGAAGACATGTATGGAAGCCCGATTTGAAGATGTTGGAGAAGAGAGATATTGAGCAAGGAAAGCTTGTTTCAGTGAAAAAATACTATGACAGGTATGAGGAATCTGATAAACTAAATATTGAATATATAGTGGTAAATCATTTACTCATTTTCAAGAAGAATCTACTAGAGATAGAGGGAAGTATACCTGAGGAGCTATATGGTAAACTAGAGATAAGAAAACAAATAGCACTTATTGAAAATGAGGCTATTAGGAATCAATATATTGATGATATGTTGCCAATAGTTTCAGTATAGGAGAGAGAAAGAATATTGGGAGCACTCAAACCCTTGTTGAGAATAAAAGAAAGATTAGAGAAAATTATGGGCAAGAAATATGAAGAAGTTGTAGAAGAGACTAAGAAGGCATTAGATTAGATACTTATGAGTGATATTCCTAAGAAGATTCCACCTCCTAAACCTACTATGCCTACACCTATAGGAATTAGAGAGTGTTCTAAGGCAACTGAGGTAAGCGTTGAGAAGATCGAAGATATCATGAAACCATATTTCTATGTTTTTGGTGTGCTTGTGACCCTTGACACTTCACTGGATGAGAAGGACCCATTTGTATGAAATATTGAGAACTCAGTGGCAGAAGGAGAGGAAGAACAGAAAGAAGAAGAGAAGAAAGTTTAATCTGAATAGAGAAATGAGACAGATGCAACAAAAGATGAAGAGGCAAGAGTTGAGGTAAAACATGAACCTGAAATATCTACTAGTCTATTGTTGGAAAGTAAGGATAAAAACTTAAGTATTGATTTTGATAGTATGGATGAGGATGAACTGATGAGACTATCCTTCATCGCATTCACTAAAGAAAAAGAAATATTTGAGAAGAAAGGATATAAGAAGACTAAGGTAATTACTAGCGAAGTTAATACTATGAACAAACTACTCCCAGTGCCTATTGTTTTTCAAGGAAAGGATGAAGCAGAGAATCTGAGTTTGGAAATAAATGATTGTGATAGTCACTATGAGTCTTTAGTGAAGATTTATGTAGAGAAGGCAGAGAAGAGTTATCAAGAGAAGAAGTTGAAGGAATTTTTCCATTCTATTTCGTGAGACTTGGGAATTCTAAGATAAGCTACATCAAAGGATAAAAGTTGTGTTACACATGGAAGGATACTATTCAACTACTGCACGAATCCTATTAGACACATTCAAAATATTGAAGATATTATTGCAAAGGACAGGGAAACTCTGAACAACATGATGGAAATTTGTGAGACCTCCTCACAATATGTAATAGATATGGACATAAAGGTTCCAAGGATTCTTGAAATGTTGAATGTCTTGGATATTGAGAAAGGGAGAGTGATGACAATATTTGGTTTGTTGAAGAGCCTAATTACTCCTAAGCTATCAATACTTGAAGCTCATCTTACTGACATGGAGAAGACTGCAGAATCACTAACTAAATCTATTCCCATGGTGTTAAAAGTAGTAGAGACATCATATTATGCACTAAATGGACCAATTCATTTTAGTCAATTATTGGTAGAGTCATGGAGTGCAGAAGTGAAGATCTTGGAAGATTACTTTCAAGATATTCTGAAACTGGTGAGCAAGCACTAATTCTACATTTTTGTAAATTTTTAATGCACCTTTTTCATTTTTGTCAAATGGGGAGAAGAGAAGAAAAATGAATTAAGGATAAAGGCTATATAT
>MU228104.1:12053639-12064725 GCA_018584345.1 Thuja plicata
TTCGCTAAGTGTTGTCATCAATGCCAAAGGGAGAGATTGTTGGAAAGTGATGCTTTTGGTATGGTATGAGACACTTATGGGTTTTCATTTATGGAAACACATCTGATATATTGATCTCTTGGAATGAATTTGAGTTTTGGAGATATAGTCTTCAAAATGTCTAAGTACAGAAGGAGAAATACATAGTATAATAGTATTGTTTTGGACAGTGAAGATTGAGTACAATGTTTTATGACTAGAAAGATTAGAGGAAGATACTCTAGAGTATGTATGACCTCCACCTAAGATCTATTTGTTTTTGGTGATGATTATAGAGAGTTAGAGAGATTTGAAGACATGCACAAACATCAGAATAGAGCAGTTGAACAAGTAGTGATGATTTAAGGAGTATGTTGTGGAATCCTAGAAAGCTAAGTTGGATTATGATTTTGGATAACCTATATTTTTCTTATGTAAGAGAACCAACTTTGTATTTTCTCTTTACATTATTAATTCTATTTTGTATTGAGAGTCGACTATGTGATAATAATTGAGACAGCTGACTTGATGATGAAAAAGATATATATTGTTGGGTTTAATGGGAAGTAGTACTGAGAGGGGAGGGGTAAATTAGTACCTCTAAAAATTTTAAAACCTTTTACCTTTCTTCATTAGCAATCAATCTTTATTGTATTACCAACCATATCTGATGTTCTTTCTTATGTATGTAGTATTAATTCATAAACTTAATTTTATGCAACATTCATAGAAACATTCATGAAAGTAATAGACACATAACACAAGATATGATATCGCATAAAAATCCTGTTAGGAAGTAAAAATTGCGGTGGGGATGGCACCCACACAAATTCACTATCTGTAGAATGGAAAGGAGTCAGTTAAGGCTTAAAATTTGATCACTTCTGATGATCTACCCTGTTAGGATTATTAAAGTGGAGACGTGTTAGGATCTAATCTATTAAGAGATTTAGCAACAGTGATGTAGTGTGCACTTGGTTAAGAGATTTACAATAGGACTGTTAACTCCACCTTCCTTGAAAGGATTTCTTAAGTGTACCCCACTTGTTAGAATGTGTACAATATGTTTGACCTCACTGTATGCAATCTATAATTTCTGATTACATATCCATTAACGCTTACAGTATATGAATATCACCTATAGTGATTGATTAATACCTTTTCCTGCTTGTCGGTAGCCTTGGTTCTTATTCTTGAAAACTCATTTGATCTTTGTCTGTGTTTTTGCAAGAATTCTCTTGTCTGATCCTTAGATGCTCTCAATGGCTACAATCATCATTGAAAAACATGTTCATCATTGATTGAGATCTGTTTATACAAGTTAATTGACCTATTTTAGAATCACATATTACAATGTTAAATCTAGATTAAAGGTATTCCACTTGACCTTGATCCTTTAGTTTGGATGTTTTAAATCAGTTAAAATGATAAAAATAATAATAATTACATTGCTTTTCCCTCACGTAATGGATTTAAAACAAATCAAGAAGCTAAATATAAAACTTTAGTGATTTATCTGATGTGGAAAGTCATATCCACTTTTTGCGGGATGTAACTGACTGTCGGTTCTTGATTGTTGGTGTGAACTAAAAGTTTGTCAGAGTTCCTTCTTTGAACTATTTGTCAGGTTCCCTTCAACTATTGGGTTCCACTCTTGTCTATTTCATTGGGTTGTACTGTTGGTTACTCATCGGTTTGTACTGTTGGTTACTCATCAGGTTCCTTTGTCCTTTTTTCATCAGGTAACACTTAATAGTGTTGCGTCGGGATGCTTTGTACTTGGCAATATCGGTAACCTTGGCATCGAGTAGTGTTGTGCCCTATCTGTCGGTGTAGTATAAACCGATGGTATTTATCATGTTTTTCCTTGCATATACTAATGGAAAAATATAATGTCTTCAATCTCTCCCTTTGACATTAGTATCAAAAACTGATATGTGCAAAATACTAAAGTGTTTAGTATGTACACTGTGTATATATCCTTGTCATTATATGACTCCCCCTAACTGTATGCATTGGTATAGTATAAGTATATGTACATGTATACTTGCCTTTGTACTATACATTCCCCTTTTTGTTCTTTCTTCTTTCTAATGACTGATTGTACATATCATTTCCTCCTTTCATTTCCCCTTTTACTGACTGACTGTACATATCATTTCCCCCTTTTTTGATAATCATGAAAAAAATGTACAACTTATAAGTTGTCAAAAATGTGACAAAAATATGTAACTTACAGAGTGTCGAGAATGTGGGAGTGACTGTTCTTGATATCTTCAATCATTTTCTCCCATTTCTTTTTGAGGAGTTACAGTGCCATGTGTTCTAGCTCAATCTTGGCATGCATATCATAAATTTTGTCTAGGACAGATATTTATGGGGTGGTAATAAGTGTTCTTTCCTCTATCATATGTTGTTGCAGTAATATGAGAGTTGGTAAGAGTTGAGCTTGAAGCTCATTCACCTCATCTCTAAACTTTGTTTTTGCAATCTGTATATCTTGTCTCATCTTCCTAGCTTTCTTGAGCTGGTCTTGGTTAAATTTGATTGCATCTTAATTGTTTGTGAGACCTTGTGCACTGGCTTGAAGATCATCAGCAATTTGTGCTATCTTATCGGTATACTCCTTTATGAGTTGATCCAATGTGCACAATTTTTGTATCAAGGCTATAGCTTCTAAAATTATGGGGTCTATTGTGCTTACCAGTTCAGATAGATTTACCTTTTGCAGTGCCATTTCTTGGCTTATCTTCTCTACTAACTTGAATTCATATTTCTTCTCAAGTCTAGCTTCCATAGCCTTTTCATCATCTATGTTTTGAGAGGTGATGGCATTGGTGAGAACCACTAATTGATCAAGCGTGGGAGTTGTTTGATCAACATCTATATCAGGTACAATTTGTTAAAGGATTCCTTTTGCAACTTCAAGTACCTTTTCTTCCTTTGTGGCTTTTCTCAATTTATCCTAGATAGCTTTCTTCTCATAAAGTCTAGCATACTTTTTCAACTCAGTAGGATCCAATGTTCTAGGATCACATACTAGAATCTCAATTATTTCATCTAGACTACCTGGATTTTTGTTCTTTCTCTTCTTCTTCCTTGATGTTTGTGTAGAAGAAGATGTATGAAATACCACTGCTAGTTCATTTATTTTCTGTGAGGCACTCGGTGAAGGCTTTGTAGATGAAACCTCTTGTGCCTTCTTCTCAGAGTTCACCTGTCGGTAAGGTGAAGACATCTCTTCATCAACCTTGGTTTTTTCAACAGATTTCTCTTTTGTTTGCTTTTGAGAATCATCTGTCTTTTCTTCTTCACTCTTCTCCTTCTACTTATCCTCTTCTACTTGTTTTTATCCTTCTTTATTCAGATCAGTAGACTTGTCTTGTTGATCATCGATAGTAGCTTGTTCTACTGTTGGATCTTTTGATTCATGTGTTGTATCCTTTGTTTCTACATCACCCTTGTCTTTAGGTATGCATGTATCTATGGAAGTAGATTCTTCATTTCCTTCTAGCAGATTGATGGCCTTCATTAATACTAGCATATTTTTCTGTGTGCCCACCTGTGTTGCATCTATAGTTGTGTCCTATTCATCAATTTGATCTTGTTGAACACTAACATATTCATCTTTTTGAATTTTTTCTGCAAGGTCCAGTCATGTTATATCAATGATGGAAGTGTTTAGCAATGTCTCATCAGAAACATCCATGTCCTTATTTTCTTGTTTCTCCAATTCTTGTTGCCTTTCTTTATCCTTAAGAGATTTGAATATTACATCATCATCTTTCTGTGGATCCTTATAAGAATCATAGTGAGTGATATCTTGAATGTCAAGATCATCCATGACTTTATCTAAGTCAATGGGCTTGGTATCCTCTACATTATCCAAATCAATGTGCTCTAGACTTGCCTTATATTTTTGCTCCTCTGTATGAGGTGTCTCGGTGAGAAGTAATTGATTCTCACAACTTGTTGATTCTGGAGGTAGATCTAGAATTTGTCTCCATTTAGCATCTGTCATGCTGTCTAGATCTAAGAATTTCCCTTGTAGCACCTTGTAGGATCTTATCTTTGCCACAAATTTACTGGAATGCTTTTTCATCATTTCTTTTATTTCTTCTATTTTGGATTCAAGAGGCACTAGTCTTACAAGTATCCTCTCCCTTGCTTCCTTTTCTAAGTTCAAAGCATAAGACCATCGTGCTAAAATTTTGTTACTTAGTTCTTTGGGTGTTTTGTTGGAAAACTCAATTGGTACATATTTGAAGTTGACCATAGCCTTTATTATTGCATCTTCTATTTTATTCTTGTCCTCGAGCTCCAGTTTTACCCATTGTTTGATTTTCCTATCAGTCATGGTACCTGTTGTAGCAATTGAATCAGCAGTATCATCAATTGTTCTAGGTGTTAAGATTTTATTTTCTACTTTAGGCTCATCCTATTTTGAATCTTCAATGTCATCTTTGGTCCTAACCAATCTTCTCCTCCTTTTAGTAGGTGTTTTCTTCTCTATTTGCTGCTTCCTCTTATAGGTCCTCACTTGACCTTTCTTGAGAGGTGTAGTATCTTTCTTTGCAATTTGGCTCCTTGTCCTCTGAGTTGCTGTGGTCCTTGGTTTCTTAGTTGGAGGTGGAGGTACATCAGACTATATGGATTTTGAATCTGTTGCTTCCTCATCTTTCTCTTCACCAATGGCACCCTATTCCTCGGTTTCCTCTATTTATTCTTTCTCCTCCTCATTAACTGATAGCATCTTCTCAAGATTCTTTACCATCTTGTTTTTCTTGTTGACAATCTTCTTTATGAATAGGTGTGTTTTTATCTTAGACTTTGCATCTTCAAATGTTCCAAATCTTGGTTTCTTATTGTCAAGTGGTTCATGCAATAGTGCATCAATTGCATTTTTTTATTGATCTATGTTAATCTCATAGTCAAGAGGTGGTAACCAGGCTATCCTTGGTACAACTAGTTTAATGTGAGTAAAGTTTGAATCTACCATAAAACATATTTCATCCCTATGCTTTTCAATCAACTGTTCAGGGGTCCTCACTCTCTTCATCATCTTTTCCTTGAAATCAAGGAAGTACTTAGTCATCACTGAATCAAATTTTTCACCAAGTGACTTGATAAGGTCACTTATTTTAAATGTGACTGGCTTGGTGGTGTCCCACTTCACTTTTCCAATTGAAGGAAAGTATTCTTGAAAATAAAAGAATATACACATTATAAGTGAGCTGAACTTACATGTGTTTGTCTTGGCAAACCTGATTGTTGTCATATTCTCATCAAGTTGCTTTAGTAGGATCTCACATAGATCCATTTGTATTCCCTTTGTGAAAATATTGTAAGATATGCTTACTGTTGTTGATGCTATGTTGTTTAGCCCACTAGCCTGAAATATTTTGTAACCTATCACACATGCACCGAACCTTAGTTCCTCATTGGTGATTGTGTTTACCTTAAGTCCTCGGTTATCCCATACAACATTGGTGAGTTTCTCAACTTCTGGTCGAGAGGGATGCTTGTGAGATTTTCATTTGTCGGTAATAGGGTAACCTATTACAGCATGTAACACATCCTTTGTAATATTCTTGGGTTCATCCAACCATAACTTTTGATCATGCATTCTACTTAGAACTAACTGAATCTAGTTGGTTTTTAAAACCCTCAGAAGATATAGGGAATTTTTTATCCATTTTACTTGCAAGTCCTTATGTTCTTCCTTTAGGTTTCCTTTTTCATCACATAGCTTCTTATAAGCTTGATCTATCTCTAGATCACCAATCTCAGTGATCTTGTAGTGAATATACGATCTAACATCTTCTATTAGAAAAACCCTAGGTGGAATTTTTGAAAATGCGCTAGAATCATCGGGTTGCGAAGCAATCTCTAGGCATATCTTGTATTTAGGTTCCACACAAGTGCTATTCTGGATCAACTTAACGACATTCTTCTTATCACTCTTCAATTTTTGTGTTCTTGAAGTGGTTGCCATTACTTTTTGAATTTAGGGATTTTTCTAAAATAATAACAGAGTTCTTTGGTACACTTGGTACTTACTTTGATCCATATAGTTTGTGAGTGGATGGTTTGGAGTATGTTGGATTGTGTCGAGGGTGCTCTTCAAATGATCTCTCTTCTCTCTATTTTTTCTCTGCTCTATTTTCTCAATTCACGTGTGAAAAATGAATTGCTTCTGTCAAGTATTTATAAACTT
Organism: Thuja plicata; assembly: GCA_018584345.1. Taxonomy (NCBI): domain Eukaryota; kingdom Viridiplantae; phylum Streptophyta; class Pinopsida; order Cupressales; family Cupressaceae; genus Thuja; species Thuja plicata. The sequence goes on from MU228104.1 coordinate 12,059,875, forward strand.
TTTCCCTAAGTCTATCATAAATGCTCAACAAATCGTCGGGTCATGAAGATAGAGTTTGTTAGGAAGAATCTCAAATAACATTCTCAGTGTTGACATGATGCTTGGGATAGCTGTTAAGATTGTTGCTTTCACCGACGGATCTCGGTGTAGTGTCAATGTTAGTAACAATAGAGAGGGCGCGGGGGGTGAATCAGTGGCTTCAATTACTTTTCTTTATACTAACCACCAATCAAATAAACCTCAGATTATTATTTCCCTTACAAGATGCATACCATGAAATACTTATAATAATTAACTATCTATCAGTTTTCCTTTTCTGACCTTATTCTCCTTGATTATCGATAAGCAGTAAAACTTATTTACCGACACTCAGTAAATATGCAGAGTATACCGATAAATCCAAAAATGCATATGTGAAATGTAAAATAGTAAAGTAATAATCCATACACACATAATACATGGATTTTAACATGGAAACCCTGTTAAGGGAAAATACCACTGGGACCGGTACCCCAAATTTTCACTCTTCTAAAATGAGCCTTGTTAGGATCCAATCATGTTAAAGGTTACAAACACACTGTTAGGTGTGACCTTGTTAGAGGATTTTATACATAGAGGTTGTCACTTAGTATCGGGCAACTCAGTTTGCTACCATCCTTGAATTAGCCTCCTTCTTAGACTGTCAATAGGCTTTAGGCAAATCTAGTGCTGCTTTCATGAGTCAACCTTTTTGGCACTCCTTGGGATGTACCTCAATATATAGAAGATTGTTAAGTCCTGCTCTGTTAAGAGACTTGATGCTTCAATGGTTAAAATGAAACATAATTACTTGTTTCTAATGCAACTTGAATTGCATATTTTTAGATCTATTTAAGTACATTACCTTCTAATCAATGTATCAATTCAATTCTTTGTGCTCCACACTTTCTTCTTTGTGATGTTGTGCTTCACTATTAGTCGGTGTCTGTAGAATTCTTTAGCTTTCCTTCAGCTTGATTGATCAGGACTGTATGAAGTTATCCTTCATCAGTTTCTCTTCAACATCATCTTTCTATTCACCCCCATTCATGTGATGATGATTCTTTCTAGAAATGAATTAAACTTGTCTCTTATATAGACATGATATTCACCGTTTCTTGATTCTTGATTCTTGGCATGAAAAACAATCTAGCCAATCTGATTTAAAGCTTAAATCCTGATTTATCTCCTAGTTATCTTTTTTCCAACTATACAAATCTTCTTTAAATCAATCACTTAACTCTGGTCAAATAAAAAAATGAGAACAACCAATTAAGTCAATCTTTAGCTCTTTCCAGCTAAATATTTTGTCATTTTCTGAACTCTCTGTTATGTTGATCAACTCTGTAGTTAGTCATCGGTGACAACTGCCAATTCTGTCAGTGTGACTCCAGTCAGCTTCAGGATCTCCATCCGTCAGACAACATTGGATTTTACTGGTCGGGCAAATCTGTTCTTAGCTCATCGGGCATCCTGTGTTTTTTCTTCATTGGGCAACACTGTCTTCTGCTTGTCAGACATCACTATGACTTTGGTTCTTTGCCTTTACCGATGGTGTGCACTTTGTCGATGTTATCTGTCACTTAGTGAATACTTGATTTTTATGCATTGCTGAAAGCATAATATTTGTTCCATTGATTCTCTGAAGTCTTTGGCATTATATACATGACTGTACAAATGATATCAAGTTGACATCAATGACAATATAAACCATTAACTGATTTAATGTCTTGCATTATCTTCAACTTTAACATTATCAAACATTTAATCAGTTACATGTCATCAATCTCTCCCTTTGGCATTGATGGCAACATATAATATTATCACACTATACTATTTCTAATACAATATGAAATACAATTGTTGAGATTCATCAAACTACCAAACAATTTGTTTTGATAACCGATAAAAATGTCTGACCGCCGGTAAGCTCTATGTTAGCTTAGATTTGATTCTTGCAGATCTCTATGTTTCTTGTTCTGATGTGCTACGTCCTTCCCTTGTGTCAATATCTTTCTTTTGACTGTTCTTCTTCTTCGATGTCTTTGTCTTTTGTCAGCAACTCTCCCTATGGATATGATCTCTCCCTGTTGGAGTAATCTTGATAATGGATAATCTTTCTTCTTTTTCTGAAGACTGTGATAATATGGAAAATTTCTCTCCCTTTGACAAAAATTCCAAACAAATATCTTATAGATATCAGACATTAATGTCAAGTGATCTTTTCTCTCCATCCATAATATATTCCTTGAATTTCCCTTATCCATCAGCAATACAACAATATGCTCTGGTGCTTGGTTCTGATATATAACTTTCTATTTATAGATGTAGCTTTGAAGTTCATCTTTTTTCTTGCATCAACATGAATGATATTTTGATAATATATAGGCTGATGTAGCCTTCAATATTTTACTGACTGGTAGACAAAGGTTTGACCTCTAGTCTCTTTCTCAGGTACTCAAATGTATCCTTGAGCAGTGGCTTGGTGAAGATATTAGCTAATTATTCTTTTGATTGCACAAACTCAAGTATCACTTCTTTTTCTTGAACTTGTTCTCTTAAATAATGATACTTGATTGCATTGTGTTTTGTCTTAGAATGCATGAATGGATTCTTGGAAATGTTTATTGCACTAGTTTTATCACAATATATAATCACTGGTTCTAAGATCTTCATATACATACCTTCCAGCAACTATTTGATCCATACAATATTTGAGTAGTTTGCAGCAACAACAACATATTCTGCTTCTGCAGTAGAATGAGAGATGCATCCTTGCTTCTTGCTAATCCATGTGACAAGTCTGTAACCCATAAATAATTCTCCTCCAGTTGTGCTCTTCTGATCGTCAAGATTTCCAACCCAATCAGCGTCGGTAAACACTTTTAGTTCAAATTTTCCTTCTCTTCTATACCATAAGCCAAATTCCTCAGTATTCTTGAGATATCTTAGGATTCTTTTCACAATAGTCATATGTGATTCCCTAGGGTTAGCAAAAAATCTAGCAACAATTCTTATTGCATGTGCAATATCTGGTCTAGTGTGTACAATATACATGAGTTTTCCAATCATTGATCTGTACAAAGTCTGATTTACCTTTGTTGTCTTTTCTTCCTTTGTTAAATTACATCTAGTAGCCATCAATGTTCCAATTGGTTTGGAATCTTCCGTCTTGAATTTTTTTAGGACCTCTTTGATGTATTTGGACTGTGTAATTAAAATACCTTCACTTTGTTGAATGATCTATAGACCAAGAAAGAACTTGATCTCTCCAAACATAGACATCTTGAATTCTTTTCTCATCTCATCAGAAAATGATTTTCATAGCATATCATTACCTCCAAATATGATGTCATCAAAAAATATTTCAGCAATCAAAGTGTTAGCATTAGTATCTTCTTTCAAATAAAGATTACTGTTTTCACTAGTCCTTTGAATCCAAAACTTATTAGATAGGAATGAAGTCCTTCATACTAGGATCTAGGAGCTTGTTTCAATCCATACAAGGCTTTGTGAATTCTACATACCATGTTGTTCTTGTCTGGATCTACAAACCCTTCTGGTTGCTCAATGTATACCTCTTCTTCAAATATTCCATTTAGGAATGCTGACTTGAGATCCATTTGATATACTTTGAATCCTTTGTATGTGGCATAAGAAAATAGTATTCTTACTCCTTCTAGCCTAACAATGGGTGCAAAGGTCTCTTCATAGTCTATACCTTCTTCTTGTGCATACCCCTTGCATACTAGTCTTGCTTTGTTCCTTGTGACTTCTCAATTCTCATTTAGCTTATTCTTGAATATCCATATTGTACCGATGACATTCTTGTCATCTGGTCTTGGCACAAGTAACCATGTTTTGTTCTTCTCAATCTGCTCAATCTCATCATTCATAGCACTTATCCATTCTTCATTATGTAGTGCAGCATTGATAGATTTTGGCTCAAACTTACAAATTAAACAATTTGAGTTTAAAGACTCACTTCTTGTTCTTGTACCAACTTTCTTATCTCCTATGATCTAGATCTCTGGATGGCTCCTTCTTACATATCTTGCAAGTATAGGTACAGTTCTTTGTCTATCATCTTGATCATTATCCCAGTCTTCATTATTTTCTTCATTACCTTGCACATTATCTTGATTATTATCTTGACCATCAGTAATAGCAGTCTGACCATCGGTTGCAACATTCTATGGTTCTAGGATTAAGCACTATTGCTCGGGTAGAGTGTTGGGTTCTTCACAATATACAAACTTATTGTAGTCCTCCAGCTCATTCTTTTCTGCAAATTCATCAATCTTTACATTTTCACTTTCAACTATTTTGTTAAAGGCCTTGATAAGACATTTAAAAGCTTTGCTTTTGGTAGAATACCCTAGAAAAATACCTTCATCACTTTTGGCATCAATCTTTCCATTTCTATCATCCTTTAAGACATAGCATTGACTACCAAAGATCTTGAAGTAACTTACATTGGGTGTTTTACCATACCATAGCTCATAAGGTTTCTTCATTGTGTCCTTCAATTGTACTCTATTTAGTGTATAAAAAACAGTGCTGACAGCTTCCCTCCAGAAGATTTGGGTGATACCTTTCTCCATCATCAGTGTTCTTGCACAATCAATTATTAATCTGTTCCTTCACTCAACAATCCCATTTTACTGTGGTGTCCTTGGTGTAGAAACCTATCTTTTTATACCTTTCTCATTACAAAAATTAGTGAATTCATCTGATATAAATTCTCCTCCTCTATCTAATCTCAAACATTTCAAATCCTTACCACTTTGTTTTTCTACCATAGCCTTATACCACTTAAACATCTTGAATGCT